>JASPKZ010006829.1:810000-1077982 GCA_030220185.1 Diploptera punctata | reverse complement strand
GGTTTTCCAAAAAATGTCAAAATTTTCAAACCATTTTCAAAGACTGCAAAAATACTATCTAAATCTTGTGCCGAGATTTCTAATCAAAAAAAAATCGGTTTAAATGCCAAATTTCAAAAGTGTTTTCCAAGGCTTAGTCTTGGTGGTTTTGTTGCAAAATGTCGAAAATTTTCTAAATTAAAAAAACCGAAAAAATTCTATCAGAGGGTGTGTCCGGATTTATAATGCAAAAAATCCGGTCTACATCCAACATTTCAAAATATTGTGTTTTCAAGGCTTATAGTCTTGGTGGTTTTTCCAAAAAATGTCAAAATTTTGAAATTTCAAAAACTGCAAAAATAACCATCTAGAAGGTTGTGTCGGGATTTATAAATGCAAAATAATCCGGTCAAAAATCCATAAATTCAAATAGTGTTTTTCCAAGGCTATATATAGTCTTGTGGTTTTTCCAAACAATGTCAAAATTTGTTCGAATTTCAAAAACAGCAAAAATACTATCTAGAGGGTGTCCGGGATTTGTAATGCAAAAAATCAGGTCTAAATCCAAAATTTCAAAATAGTGTTTTCCAAGGCTACAGTCTTGCTGGTTTTCCAAAAAATGTCAAAATTTTCGAAATTTCAAAAACTGCAAAAATACTATCTACAAGATGTGTCCGGGATTTATAATGAAAAAATCCGGTTTAAAATTTAAAATTTCAAAATAGTGTTTTCCAAGGCTATAGTCTTAGTGGTTTTCCAAAAAATGTCAAAATTTTCGAAATTTCAAAAACTGCAAAAATACCATCTAGAAGGTGTGTCCGGGATTTATAATGCAAAATATCCGGTCAAAATCCAAAATTTCAAAATAGTGTTTTCCAAGGCTATGTATAGTCATTGGTGGTTTTCCAAAAAATGTCAAAATTTTCGAAATTACAAAAACAGCAAAAATACTATCTAGAGGGTGTCCGGGATTTGTAATGCAAAAAATCCGGTCTGAATCCAAAATTTCAAAATAGTGTTTTCCAAGGCTATAGTCTTGCTGGTTTTCCAAAAAATGTCAAAATTTTCGAAATTTGAAAAACTGCAAAAATACTATCTACAAGGTGTGTCCGGGATTTATAATGAAAAATATCCGGTTTAAAATTTAAAATTTCAAAATAGTGTTTGCCAAGGCTATAGTCTTGGTGGTTTTCCAAAAAATGTCAAAATTTTCGAAATTAAATAAACCCAAAAAAACTATCTGGAGGGTGTGTCCGGGATTAATAATGCAAAAAATCCGGTCTAAATCCAAAATTTCAAAATAGTATTTTCCAAGGCTTATAGTCTTGGTTTTCCAAAAAATGTCAAAATTTTCGAAATTTGAAAAAGTGAAAAAATACTATCTAGAGTGTGTGTCTGGGATTTATAATGCAATAAATCCGGTCTAAATCCGAAATTTCAAAATAGTGTTTTCCAAAGCTATAGTCTTGGTGGTTTTCCAAAAAATGTCAAAATTTTCGAAATTTCAAAAACTGCAAAAATACTATTCTAGAAAGTGTGTCCGGGATTTATAATGCAAAAAATCCGGCTTAAAATTTAAAATTTCAAAATAGTGTTTTCCAAGGCTATAGTCTTGGTGGTTTTCCAAAAAATGTCAAAATTTTCGAAATTAAAAAACCGCAAAAACTATCTGGAGGGTGTGTAAGGGATTAATAATGCAAAAAATCCGGTCTAAATCCAAAATTTCAAAATAGTGTTTTCCAAGGCTATAGTCTTGGTGGTTTTCCAAAAAAATTCAAAATTTTCGAAATTTCAAAAACTGCAAAAATACTATCATAAACTGCAAAAATACTATCTAGAGGTGTGTCCGGGATTTATAATGCAAAAAATCCGGTCTAAATTCAAAATTTCCAAATAGTGTTTTCCAGGGCTATAGTCTTGGTGGTTTTTCAAAAAATGTCAAAATTTTCGAAATTTCAAAAAGTGCAAAAATACTATCAAGAGAGTGTGTCCGGGATTTATAATGCAAAAAATCTGGTCTAAATCCAAAATTGGGTGTATCCGGGATTGATAATGCAAAATATCCGATCCAAATCCAAAATTTCAAAATTGACTTTGCAAAGGTACTTATAGTGCAAAAATACTATCAAGAGGGTGTGCCCGAGATTTATAATGCAAAGAATCTGGTTTAAATTCAAAATTTCAAAATAGTGTTTTCCAAGGCTATATATAGTCTTGGTGGTTTTGCAAAAAATGTCAAAATTTTCGAAATTAAAAAAACCGCAAACATTCTATCTAGAGGGTGTGTCCGGGATTTATAATGCAAAAAATCCGGTCTAAATCCAAAATTTCAAAATAGTGTTTTCCAAGTCTTATAGTCTTGGTTTTCCAAAAAATGTCAAAATTTTCGAAATTTCAAAAACTGCAAAAATACTATCTAGAGGGTGTGTCCGGGATTTATAATGCAAAACATCCGGTCTACATCCATAATTTAAAATAGTGTTTTCCAAGGCTATAGTCTTGGTGGTTTTCCAAAAAATTTCAAAATTTTCGAAATTTCAAAAACTGCAAAAATACTATCTAGAAGGTGTGTCCGGGATTATAATGCAAAAAATCCGGTTTAAATCCAAAATTTCAAAATAGTGTTTTCCAAGGCTATTGTCTTGGTGGTTTTCCAAAAAATGTCAAAATTTTCGAAATTTCAAAAACTGCAAAAATACTATCTAGAAGGTGTGTCCGGGATTTATAATGCAAAAAATCCAGTTTAAATCCAAAATTTCCAAATAGTGTTTTCCGGGGCTATAGTCTTGGTGGTTTTTCAAAAAATGTCAAAATTTTCGAAATTTCAAAAAGTGCAAAAATACTATCAAGAGGGTGTGTCCGATATTTATAATGCAAAAAATCCGGTCTAAATCCAAAATTTCAAAATAGTGTTTTCCAAGGCTATAGTCTTGGTGGTTTTCCAAAAAATGTCAACATTTTCGAAATTTCAAAAACTGCAAAAATACTATCTAGAAAGTGTGTCCGGGATTTATAATGCAAAAAATCTGGTCTAAATCCAAAATTGGATGTATCCGGGATTTATAATGCAAAATATCCGGTCCAAATCCAAAATTTCAAAATTGATTTTGCCTTTTTGTATTTCCAAAAAAAATCAAAATTTTCGAAATTTGAAAAACTTCAAAAATACTATCTAGACGGTGTATCCGGGATTTATAATGCAAAAAATCCGGTCTAAATTCAATAATTCAAAATTGAGTTTTCCAAGTCTATAGCCCTGTGTTTTTCCAGAAAAAATGTCAAAATTTTCGAAATTTCAAAAACTGCATTAATACTATCTAGAGGGATTTATAATGCAAAAAATCCCGTCTAAATCCGAACTTTCAAAATTGAGTTTTCCAAAGGTACAGTCTTTGCGTATTTCCAAAAAACGTCAAATTTTTTTTAATTTCAAAAACTGGTCATGCAAGATATGCGACCAAAGTTTTGAGCGATATCATTACAAACAATGCAGAATATGGACAGGATCACTGAACGAACCCATAAAAGACAAATTATAAACTTATAACTAAATCTCTTTCGAGTGCCTCATACCAAATTATTATTATTATTATTATTATTATTATTATTATTATTATTATTATTATTATTATTATTATTATTATTATTATTATTATTATTAAAAACTGCAATAATACTATCTGGAGGGTGTGTCCGGGATTTATAATGCAAAATAATCCGGTCTAAATCCAAAATTTCAAAATTGAGTTTTCCAAAGCTATAGTCTTTGCGTATTTCCAAAAAAAGTCGAAATTTTGAAAATTTCAAAAACTGCAAAAATACTATCTGGAGGGTGTATTAGGGATTTATAATGCAAAAAATCCTGTCTAAATCCAAAATTTCAAAATTGAGTTTTCCAAGGCTATAGTCCGTGATTTTCTAAAAAATGTCAAAAAAATACAAAATTTTCGAAATTTCAAAAAGTGCAAAAATACTATCTAGAGCGTGTATCCGGCATTTATAATGCAAAAAATGCGGTCTAAATCCAATATTTCAAAATTTATTTTTCCAAGTCTATAGTCTTTGCGATTTCCAAAAAAAGTCGAAATTTTCGAAATCTCAAAAACTGCAAAAATACTATCTGGAGGGTGTATTAGGGATTTATAATGCAAAAAATGTCATTATTTTCGAAGTTTCAAAAATTGCAAAAATACTATCTAGACGATGTATCCGGGATTTATACTGCCAAAAATTCGGTCTAAATTCAAAATTTGAAAATTGTGTGGGTATAGCCTCTTCGATTTCCAAAAAAAATCAAAAATTTCCAAATTTTGAAATTTTGAAAATTTTGACATTTTTTGTAAAAACACCAAAACTATAGGGTTGGAAAATTCAATTTTAAAATTTTGGATTTAGACCAGATTTTTTGCATTATAAATTCCGGATACACCCTCTAGATAGTATTTTTGCAGTTTTCAAATTTCGAAAATTTTGACTTTGTTTTGGAAACACGCAAAGACGATAGCCTTTGAAAACTAATTTTTTTTAAATTTTGGATTTTGACCGGATTTTTTGCATTATAAATCCCAGATACACCCTCCAGATAGCATTTTTGCAGTATTTAGAAATTTCGAAAATTTTGACTTGTTTTGGAAATACGCAGACTATACCCTTGTAAAACTGAATTTTGGAAGTTTGGATGAAGACCGGATTTTTTGCATGATAAATCCCGGATACACCGTCTAGATACAATTTTTGCACTTTTTGAAATTTCGAAAATTTTGACTTTTTTTGGAAAAAGGACATTTTGGATTTTGACCGGATTTTTTGCACTATAAATCCCGGATACATCCTCTAGACAGTATTTTTGCATATTTTGAAATTTTGAAAATTTTGACTTTCTTTGGAAATACGCAGACTATACTTTGGAAAACTCAATTTTGAAAGCATGGATTTAGACAGGATTTTTTACATTATAAATCCCGGATACACCGTCTAGATAATATTATTGCTGTTTTTCAAATTTCGAAAATTTTTACATTTTTTGGTAAACCACCAAGACTATAGCCTTGGAAAACTCAATTTTGAAATATTGGATTTAGACCGGATTTTTGGCATTATAAATACCGGACAGACCCTCTAGATAGTATTTTTGCAGTTGTTGAACTTTCGAAAATTTTGACATTTTTTGGAAAAACACTAAGACTATAACTTTAGGACTCTCAATTTTGAAATATTGGATTTAGACAGGATTTTTTGCATTATAAATCCCAGACACACCCTCTAGGTAGTATTTACGCAGTTTTTGAAATTTCGAAAATTTTGACATATTTTTGAAACACACCGAGACTATAGCCTTAGAAAACTCAATTCTAAAATATTGGATTTATACCGAATTTTTTGCATCCCGGACACACCCTCTAGATAGTATTTTTGCTGTTTTTGAAATTTCGAAAATGTTGACTTTTTTGGAAAAACACCAAGACTATAAACTTAGGAAACTCAATTTTGAAATATTGGATTTAGACCGGATTTCTTGCACAACAATTCCTGGACACACCCTCTAGATAGTATTCTTGCAGTTTTTGAAATTTCGTAACTTTTGACATTTTTTGGAAAAACACTAAGACTAAAGCCTTGGAAAATTCAATTTTGAAAGTTTGGATTAGACCGGATTTTTTTCATTATAAATCCCGCTTACACATTCTAGAAAGTACTTTTGCAGTTTTTAAAACATCGAAAATTTTGATATTTTTTGGAAAACACCTAGACTGTAGCCTTGAAAAACTCAATTAGACCGGATTTTTTCATTATAATTCCCGGATACACCCTCTAGATAGTATTTTTGCACTTTTTGAAATTTCGAAAATTTTCACATTTTTTGGAAAAACACGAAGACTATAAACTCGGAAAACTCAATTTTGAAATTTTGGATTAAGACTAATTTTTTCCATTATAAATCTCAGATACACAATCTAGATAGTAATTATGCAGTTTTTGAAATTTTGGAAACAGTTGACATTGTTTGGAAAAACACCAAGACTATAGCCTTGCAAAACTCAATTATGAATTTTGAATTTAGACCGGATTTTTGCATTATAAATCCCGGATATATAGCCTCTACATAGTATTTTTGCAGTTTTTGAAATTACGAGAATTTTTACATTTTTAAAAAGAAAACACTAAGACTATAGCTCTCGAAAACTCAATTTGGAAATTTTGGATTTAGACCTGTAAATAGTGTTTTTGCAGTTTATAATGTCGACAATTTTGACAATTTTTTTAAAATACCAATTTTTAAATTTAGATTTAGACCGGATTTTTTGCATTATAAATCCCGGTTCCGTCCTCTAGATAGTACTATTGCAGTTTTTGAAATTTCGAAAATTTTGACTTTTTTTTTTTTGCAAAAAACAACTAGAACATAGCCATGCACATTGAATTTTGGATTTTGGCCGGATTGTTTTTGCGTTTTGACATTTTTTGAAACACAGCAAGACTATAGCCTTGGAAAACTCAATTTTGAAATTTCGAATTTAATCCGGAATTTTTGCATTATAAATCACGTACACACCCTATAGATAGTATTTTTGTAGTTTTCGAAATTTCGATCAATTTGACATTTTTGGAAAAACACTAAAACTGCAGACTTGGAAGACTCGATTTTGAAATTTTGGATTTAGACCGGATTTTTTCATTACAAATCCCGGATACAACCTCTAGATAGTATTTTTGCAGTTTTTTAAAATTTCGAAAATTTACACGTTTTTTGGAAAAACGGCAAGACCATAGCCTTGTAAAACTCAATTTTGAAATTGTGGATTTAGACTGGATTTTTGCATTATAAATCCCGGATACACCCTCTTGATAGTATTTTTCTAGTTTATGTAATTTCGAAAATTTTGACATTTTTTTTGGAAAAACACTAAGACTGCAGACTTGGAAGACTCAATTTTGAAATTTTGGATTTAGACCGGATCTTTTCATTATAAATCCCGGATACAGCCTCTAGATAGTATTTTTGCAGTTTTTTAAATTTGTAAATTTTTTACATTATTTAGGAAAAACACGAAGACTATATCCTCGGAATATTCAATTTTGAATAATAGTATTTTTGTAGTTTTTGAAATTTCGATCAATTTGACATTTTTTGGGAAAACATTAAGACTGCAGACTTGGAAGACTCAATTCTGAAATTTTGGATTTAGACCGTTTTTTTTTTTTGCATTATAAATCCCGGATACACCCTCTACTTTGTATTTTTGCAATTTTTTAAATTTCTAAAATGTTTACATTCTTTTGAAAAAAACACGAAGACTATATATAGCCTCGGCAAATTCTATCTTGAAATTTTGGATTAAGACCTATCTTTCCATTATAAATCCCGGATACACATTCTAGAGAGTAATTATGCAGTTTTTTAAATTTTGGAGAAATTTTGACATTGTTTGGAAAAACACCAAGATTATAGCATTGGAAAACTCAGTTTTGAAATTTTGGATTTAGACTGGATTTTTTGCAATATAAATCCCGGGTACTAAATCTAGATAATGTTTTGCAATTTTTGAAATTTCGAAAATTTTGACATTTTTTGGAAGAACAACAAGACTATTGCCTCGCAAAACACAATCTCGAATTTTGGATTTAGACCGGATTCTTGCTTTATAAATCCCGGATAGTATTTTTGCAGTTTTTGAAATTTCGAAAATTTTGACATTTTTTTTAAAAACACCAAGCCTTGGAAAATTATGAAATTTTGGATTTAGACCGGATTTTTTGCATTATAAATCACGGATACACCCTCTAGATGGTATTTTTTCAGTTTTGGAAATTTCGAAAATTTTGACTTTTTTTGCAAAAAGACTAAGAATATAGCTTTAGAAAATTCAATTTTGAAATTTTGAATTTAGGGCAGATTTTTTTTTGCGTTAGAAATCCCGGACACATCCTCTAGATAGTATCTTTGCAGTTTTTGAAATTTTCAAAATTTTGACATACTCGTATTTTTGGAAAAACGCCAAGATTATGGCCTTTTAAATTGAATTTTGAAATTTTTGACTTAGACCGGATTTTTTGCATTATAAATCCCGGGTACACCCTGTAGATAGTATTTTTGTTGTTTCTGAAATTTCGAAAATGTTTACTTTTTTTCGAAACAAAAACTCAATTTTGAAATTTTGAATTTAATCCAGATTTTTTGCATTATAAATCCCGGATAAACCCTCTAAAGAGTATTCTTGCAGCTTTTAGAATTCCGAAAATTTTAACATTTTTTGGAAAAACAACGAGACTATAGCCATGGAAATCTCTATTTTGATATTTTGGATTTAGATCGGATTTTTTGTATTTTAAATCCCGGACACACCCTCTAGATAGTATTTTTAATGTATTTGAATATTGAAGATGTTGACATTTTTGGAAAAACACTAAGACTATAGGCTTAAAGAACTCAATTATGAAATGTTTCATTTTAGACCGGATCGTTGCATTATAAGTTCCGGATTCAACCTCTAGATAGTACTTTTGCAGTTTTTGATATTTCGAACAATTCGACATTTTTTGGAATTACACTGAGACAATAGCCTTGGATAGCTCAATCCAGAAATTTTGGATTTAGGCCGGATTTTTTGCGTTAGAAATCTCGGTCACAACCCCAAGATAGTGTTTTTGCTGTTTTTGAAATTTCGACAATTTTGACATTTTTTTAGAAAACACCGAGACTATAGCCTTGGAAAACTCAGTTTTAAAATTTTGTATTTAGACCGAATTTTTTGCATAATAAATCCCGTATAAACCCTCTAAAGAGTATTTTTTGCAGTTTTTAGATTTTACCGTCATTTTGACATTTTTTGGAAAAATAACAAGGTTATAGCCATGGAAATCACTATTTTGAAATATTGGATTTAGATCGAATTTGTTGTATTATAAATCCCGGATACACCCTGTAGATAGTTATTTTACAGTATTTGAAATTTCAAAAATTTTGACATTTTTGGAAAAACACCGAGACAATACCCTTGGAAAACTCATTTTTGAAATTTTGAATTGAGACCGGATTTTTTTGCATTATAAAACCCGGATACACCCTATAGATAGTATTTTGTAGTTTTTGAGATTTCGAAAATGTTAACATTCTTTTGGTAAAATACCAAGACTAACGTCGGAAAATTCAATTTTGAAATTTTGGATTTAGACCGGATTTTTTGCATTGTAAATCCCGGACACACCTTCCAGATAGAATTTTAGCAGTATTTGAAGTTTAAAAAATTTTGACATTCTTTGGAAGAGCAAGACTATAGCCTTGGAAAACTCAATTTTTAAATTTTGGATTTAGACCGGATTTTGTGCATTATAAATCCCGGACACAGCCTCTAGATAGTATTTTTGCAGTTTTTGAAATTTCGATAATTTTGACATTTTTTGGGGAAACACTAAGGAAAATACAATTTTGAAATTTTGAATTTAGACCGGATTTTATGCCTTAGCAATCGCGGACACGCCCTCTAGATAGTAATTTTACAGTTTTTGGAATTTTGATAATTTTGACATTATTTCGAAAAAGACCGAGACTCAATTTTGAAAATTTGGATTTAGACCGGATCTTTTTACGTTAGAAATCAGGGACACACCCACTAGATAGTATTTTTGCAGTGTTTGAAATTTCGATAATTTTGACATTTTTTTCGAAACACACCAAGACTATAGCCTTGGAAAACTCAATTTTGAAATTTTGGATTTAATCCGGATTTTTGCATTATAAATCCCGGACACACCCTCTAGAATAGTATTATTGCAGTTTTTGAAATTTCGATCATTTTGAAATTACACTAATACAATAGCCTTGGTTAACTCAATTCTGAAATTTTGGATTTTAGGCCGGATTTTTTGCAACATAAATCCCGAATAAACTCTCCATAGAGTATTTTTGCAGATTTTACAATTTCGATAATTTTGACTTTTTTGGAAAAACGCTAAGGCTATAGGCTTAAAGAAATCAATTTTGAAATGTTTCATTTAGACCGAGTTTTTGTAATAAAGTTCCGGATTCAACCTCTAGATAGTATTTTTGCAGTTTTTCAAATTTTGATCATTAATTTGACATATTTTGGAATTACACTAAGACTATAGCCTTGAATAACTCAATTCTGAAATTTTGGCTTTAGACTGGATTTTTTGCGGTAGAAATCCCGGTCACAACCTCTAGATAGTGTTTTTGCTGTTTTTGAAATTTCGATTATTTTGACATTTTTTAGAATAGCACCGAGTCTATAGACTTGGAAAACTCAATTTTGAAATTTTGGATTTAGACCGGATTTTTTGCATCATAAAACCCGGATAAACCCTCTAAAGAGTATTTTTGCAGGTTTTAGAATTTCGATATTTTGACATTTTTTTGGAAAAACAAGACTATAGCCATGGAAATCTCTATGTTGAAATGTTGGATTTAGATTGGATTTTTTGTATTATAAATCCCGGATACACCCGCTACATGTTACTTTTGCAGTATTTGAAATTTCGAGAAATTTGACATTATTCGAAAAACACCAAAACTATACCCTTGGAAAACTCATTTTTGAAATTTTGGATTGAGACCGGATTTTTTGCGTTATAAATCCCGGATACACCCTCTAGATAGTATTTTTGTAGCTTTTGAAACATCGAAAATTCTGACATTCTTTAGAAAAGTACCAATACTAGCCTCGGGAAACTCAATTTTGAAATTTTTTTGGATTTAACCCACGGATTTTTTTTCTTATAAATCCCGGTTGACACCTTCCATCATAGTATTTTAGCAGGATTTAAAATGTCAAACATTTTGACATTCTTTGGAAGAACAAGACTATAGCCTTGGAAAACTCAATTTTTAAATTTTGGATTTAGACCGGATTTTTTGCATTAAAATCCCGGACACACCCTCTAGATAGTATTATTGCAGTTTTTGAAATTTCGAAAATTTTGACATTTCTTGGAAAAAAACAAAGACTATAGCCTTGGAAAACTCAATTTTAAAATTGTGTATTTAGATAGGATATTTTGCGTTAGAAATCACGGACACAGCTTCTAAATAGTATTTTTGCAGTTTTTGAAATTACGATAATTTTGACATTTTCTGGAAAGACACTAAGAATATAACCTTGGAAAACTCAATTTTGGATTTTGACCTGATGACCGATTTTTTTTGGCATTATAAATCCCCCGGATACAGCCTCTAGATAGTATTTTTGCAGTTCTTGAAATTTCCAAAAATATTGACATATTTTTGGAAAAACGCCAAGATTATAGCCTTGTAAATCTCAATTTTGAAATATTGGACTTAGACCGGATTTTTTTGCATTTTAAATCCCGGATTCACCCTCTAGATAGCATTTTTGCAGTTTCTGAAATTTCAATCATTTTAAATTTTTTGAAATTACACTAATTACATTACCCTTGGATAACACAATTCTGAAATATTGGATTTAGACCGGATTTTTTTTGCTTTACAAATCCCGGTCACAACCTCTAGATATTGTTTTTGCTGTTTTTGAAATTCCGATAATTTTGACATTTTTTAGAATAACACCGAGATTATAGCCTTGGAAAAGTAAATTTTTAAATTTTGGATTTAGACCGTATTTGTTGCATCATGAATCCCGGATAAACCGTCTAAAGAGAATTTTTGCAGTTTTTAGAATTTCGAAATTTTGACAATTTTTTTTTTAAAAACAAGACTATAGCCATGGAAGTCTCTATTTTGAAATTTTAGATTTATATCGGATTTTTTGTATTATAAATCCCGGATACACCCTCTATATAGTATTTTTTGTAGATTTTGAAATTTCGAAAATTTTGACATTCTTTAGAAAAATACCAAGACTAGCCTCGGGAAACTCAATTTTGAAATTTTGGATTTAGACCGGATTTTTTGCATTATAAATCCCGGATACATCTTCCAGATAGTACGTTTAGCAGTAATTGAAATTTCAAAAAAAATTTGACATTCTTTGGAAGAAAAAGACTATAGCCTTTGAAAACTCAATTTTTAAATTTTGGATTTAGACCGGATTTTGTGCATTATAAATCCCGGATACACCCTCTAGATAGTATTTTTGCAGTTTTTGAAATTTCGAAAATTTTGACATTTTTGGAAAAACACGAAGCCTATAGCCTTGGAAAACTCAATTTTGAAATTTTAGATTAGACCGGATTTTTTGCTTTAGAAATCACGGACACACCCTCTAGATAGAATTTTTGCAGTTTTTGAAATTTAGATAATTTTTAATTTTTTTGGGAACACACCAAGATTATAGCATTACTTACTTACTTACTTACTTACTGGCACTATCTAACACGTAGGTTCATGTCCGCGCGGACATAAGCTCTCCATACATCCCTATCCTGAGCTAATGCTTTCCAATCATTTTCTGTATAATCTGCTTTCCTCAAATCATAGTTAATGTTATTCTCCCACCTCATTCTTGGTCTACCAACTGGTTTTTCTAAAAGAAGCTTCCATGCAAGTCTTTCATTCCCCATACGTGCAACATGTCCGCACATTGCAGTCTGCGAGACTTAACTGTTCTTATTATATCTGGCTTCCTATAAAGACCATGTAGTTCATTGTTATGTAGTCTTCTCCATTCACATGTCTGCTCATCTCTCTTTGGTCCAAAAATTTTCCTAAGAACTTTATTCTCAAATACTTGTAATCTCCTTTCCTCTCTTAAAGTAAGAGTCCATGTTTCGCACCCATATAATATAAGTGGTAGAATAATAGTTTTACATATTTTCAGTTTAACGTTTTTTGAAAGGAGTTGGGACATCAAGAGTCTCTGCAATGCATAATAGCACGCATTTCCAGAATTGAGTCTATGTTTAATTTCTTTGTTCATCTCATTCCTATTTGTGATTATTGTTCCTAGGTATTTGAATTCTGCCACTTCCTCAAAATTTCCCTCATTTGTCATTTAGCTGTCCATTTCCATTATATAAAGAATTTCTACTTGTGACCATATATTTAGTTTTATTGATATTTACTTCCAGTCCTAATTTCTTAGTGTTACTCAATAGTGTGTGCGTGTTGTCCTTTAGTATCTCCTCGCTATCGGCCAATAATACTACATCATCAGCATAAACTAACTGCTTATTAATACCATTGAGTTGTAAGCCTTCCTCATTCTCTAAAGCTTTAATGGCATGCTCGTACAAAATTAAATAGTAGAGGAGATAGTGCATCTCCTTACTTCAACCCATTCTGGATTTCAAAAGTGTCCGAAAACTGTTTTTCTACACGCACCCTACTCTTTGTGCCATTTAGACACATTCTTATAAGTCTAACTAACTTTTAAGGAATTCCGAACTCCAGCAGGATACTATATAACTTCTCCCTCTTAATTGAATCATATGCTTTTTTGAAGTCTATATATAGTTGATGTACAGTACCATTATATTCCCATTTCTTTTCTAAAATCTGTCTTATACTAAAAATCTGATCTGTTGTAGACCTGTTTCTTCTATATGCACATTGATGATCTCCTAGAATGTCATCAATATAGGGAGTAGGTCTGCTTACTAATATATTTGTAAGAATTTTGTACGAAGTTGAAAGTAATGAGATGCCCCTGTAGTTTTTACAATCAGTTTTATCTCCTTTCTTATAAATTGGTATGATAATTGATTCCTTCCATTCATCTGGAAGAGCTTCTTTTTCCCAAATCATACTAAGCAACCAGCGTATCTTGTCCATCAATTTTTCTCCCCCTGATTTTATCAGTTCTGCTGGGATCTCATCTGAACCTGATGCTTTATACATCTTCAATTTTTCAATCGCCATTTCAACCTCTAATGCACTTGGCTCTGCGACTAGCATTTCTGCTGTCTGTAACTTATCCTCCTCAATGTCCTGTTCTGTATGTACATTTAATAGCTGATTAAAGTAACCTTTCCATCTATTTAATATACTCCTAGAATCAGCAATCATATCCCCATTTTCATTCCGAATTATGCTTGTTCTAGCCTGAAACCCTTTCTTCTCTATACTAATTCCCTGATATAATTCTCTAATGTTCCTATTTTTTGCATTCATTTCAAGATCATTAATCTTCTCTCTCAAATATTCCCTCTTTTTTACTCTTTAGTAACTTGGTGGTTTCCCGTCTAACACTACCCAATTGCTCTAAATTTACCTCATTTGGCTCGTGTAACCATTTAATTTTTGCTAGCTTTCTTTTCTTTACAATGTCGACACATTCCTCATCAAACCATTTCTTGTTTTGCCTCTTTTTTAAACAACCAATGCTTTCTGATGCTGACAATTTAATAGTATCTCTTATAGCCTCCCATTCTTTATTTATATCAGTTTCTTCTTCGTTTGCCACATTGTCATCTGAAGATTCCAGTACTTCAAATCTATTAGCAATTTTGATTTGGTATTCTTGTCGCATTTCATCATTTTTCAAGTTTTTTAATTCATATTTTACAGAATCATCTTTAGCGTTCGTTCCTCTCATAAGCGATAGCCGTTGTCTGATTTTCACTCTGACCAGATGATGATCCGAATTGCAGTCTGTCCCTCTAACTGATCTAACATCAATGATGCTACTGTGCCAGCGTTTATCCACTAATACATGATCTATCTGGTTCCAAGTTTCTCCATCTGGGGACGTCCAGGTGTATTTATGAATATCCTTATGCTGAAATGTTGTGCTCTTAACAATGAGATTCTTCGATGTGGCAAATGTGACTAATCTAACGACATTGTCGTTACTATCTTCATGAAGACTGAATTTGCCTATTGTTGGTTTGAATATATCTTCCCGCCCCACTTTTGCGTTAAAATCTCCTAAGACAATTTTCATATGATATCGTGAAAGGCATTCAAATAAGCATTCTTAATCTACATAGAACTCATCCTTGATCTTGTCAGCTTTATCTTCTGTGGGGGCATGTACATTTACTTACTTACTTACTTACTTACTTACTTACTCACTGGCACTATCGAACCCGTAGGTTCATGGCCGCGCGGACATAAGCTCTCCATACATCCCTATCCTGAGCTAATGCTTTCCAATCATTTCCTGTATAATCTACTTCCCTCAAATCATAGTTAATGTTGTTCTCCCACCTCATTCTTGGTCTACCAACTGGGCGTTTTCCTTCTGGCTTTCCTACAAGAAGTTTTAATGCACGTCTTTCATTCCCCATACGCGCAACATGTCCTGCCCATCGCAGTCTACGAGACTTAACTGTTCTTATTATATCTGCCTTCCTATAAAGACCATGTAGTTCATTGTTATGTAGTCTTCTCCATTCACCTGTCTGTTCATCTCTCTTTGGTCCAAAAATTTTCCTAAAAACTTTATTCTCAAATACTCGTAATCTCCTTTCCTCCCTTAAAGTAAGAGTCCATGTTTCGCAGGCATGTACATTTACAATTATAAAATCATGTCGTTTACCCTTTAGAATTATGTATGATATCCTATCACACTACAAACTTAATATCTCGAATAGCGGATAGGATCCTCCTTCTGACTAAAAAACCCGTTCCAAATGCAGGACTTTCTGCATCCCCGTTGTATAATGCAAAACTTCCTGATTCCTGACTACCTTCTCCTGGCCACCTAACTTCCTGTAAAGCGACTATATCCACGGGCGATTTACCTAATTCCCGCGTTAATATCTCTAGTGCCCCGCTATTGTACAAAGTCCTAACATTCCATGTTCCTAGGAACATGTCCCTGTGTTTGAGCCTTTGGCATGGGTTCCCTGAAGTAGTCCCCGCCCGGAGAACCGAATGAGGAACTATTTGATCTCCGGAAAATTTTACCCCAGTTGAACCCATGTCCGCATTTCTTGACGGTTGTATTTTTACGGTGAAAGATCGTCACTCTTTCGACCAAGGTACTTTTTTCGTCTGGCTTCTCACCTTCGACCAGTCAGGCATGGGTAACCCTATCGGCAGCAATTCTACAGCCGGCATAGCTCTCAGGATCATTTAACCACTCCACCACGACAAGGTAAAGATACCATGGAGGGAGGACTATAGCTTTGGAAAACACAATTTTGTAATTTTGAATTTAGACCTGATTTCTTGCGTTAGAAATCCCGGACACACTCAGCATTTTTGCACTTTTTGAAATTTCGAAAATTTTGAGATTTTTTGGATAAACAACAAGACTATAGGTTTAAAGAACTCCATTTTTGAATTTTGGTTTTAGACCGGATTTTTTGCACTAAAAATCCCGGATACACCCTCTAGTTAGTATTTTTGCAGTTTTATAAATTTCGAAAATGTTGACTTTTTTTTGGAAAAACATCAAGACTATAGCCTTGGAAAACTCAATTTTGAAATTCTGGATTTAGACAGGATTTTTTGCTTTATAAATCCCTGATACACCCTCTAGATAGTATTATTTCAGTTTTTGAAATTTCGAAATTTTGACATTTTTTGGAAAAACACCAAGACTGTAGTCTTGGAAAACTCAATTTTGGATTTAGATAGGATTTTTTGGGTTACAAATCCCGGACACATCCTATAGATAGTATTTTTCCAGTTTTTGAAATTTAGATATTTTTGACATTTTTTGGAAAAACACAAAGACTATAGCCTCGGAAAACTCAATTTTGATATTTTGAACTTAGACCGGATTTTTTGCGTTAGAAATCCCAGACACATCCTCCAGATAGTATTTTTGCAGTTTTTTAAATTTCGTTAATTTTGACATTTTTTGGAAAAACACCGGGAGAATAGCCTTGGAAAACTCAATTTTGAAAATTTGGATTTAGACCGGATCTCTTACTTTAGAGATCAGGGACACACCCACTAGATAGTATTTTTGCAGTGTTTGAAATTTCGAAAATTTTGACATTTTATGAAGAATACCAAGAATATAGCCTTGGAAAACTTAATTTTGAAATTTTGGTTTTTGACAGGATTTTTTGCATTATACATCCCTGATACACCCTCTAGATAATATTTTTGCAGTTTTTTGAAATTTGGAAAATTTTGAATTTTTTTTGGAAAAACACCAAGCCTTGGAAAATTCAATTTTGAAATTTTGGATTTAGACGGATTTTTTGCTATATGAATCGCGGACACACCCTCTAGATAGTATTTTTGCAGTTTTTCAAATTTCGATCATTTTGACATTTTTTTGAAGAACACCAAGACTATAGCATTTTTGCTGTATATGAAATTTCGAAAAATCAATATAATAGCCTTGGAAAACTCAATTTTGAAATTGTACATTATGACCGAATTTTTGGCACTATAAATCGCGGACACACCATGTAGATTGTAGTTTTGCCCTTTTTCAAATTTCGAAATTTTTTACATTTTAATGGAAGATCACCACGTCTATAGACTTTCAAAACTCAATTTTGAAATTTTGGATGCAGACCGGATTTTTTAAAATATAATTCCCGGACGCACCATCTAGATATTTTTTTTTTGCAGTTTATGAAATTTAAAAAGAATTGCCATTTTTTTTAAAAACACCAAGGATGTAACCTTTGAAAACTCAATTTTGAAATTTCGGATTTACCATATATGTTTTTAGCCTTACATATCGCGAACAAAAAATCTAGATTGTATATATGCAGTTTTGAAATTTCGAAAATTTTGACTTTTTTGCTAAAACACTAAGAGTACAGCATTGGAAAATTAGATTTTGAAATTTTAGATTTAGACCCGATTTTTTGCATTAGAAACCCCGGACACACCCTCTAGATTGTATTTTTGCAGTTTATGAAAAAAAATTGACATATTTTGGAAAAACACTAAGACTATAGCCTTAGAAAACTCAATTTATAATTTTTAGATACAGACGGGATTTTTTTTGATATTTTTTTCGAAAAACAGGAAGCTTTGGAAAACTCAATTTTGAAATTTTGGATTTAGACCGGATATTTTCATTAGAATTCCCGGACACACCTCTAGATTACATTTTTTTTCAAATTTCGAAAATTTTGACATTTTGGAAAAACACCAAGAAAACTCAATTTATAATTCTTTTAGATAGACCGGAATTTTTGCATTACAAATCCCGTCTAGATTAGAGCTTTGCAGATTTTTATATTTCGAAAATTTCTACATTGTTTGGAAAAACACCTATATTATAGCCATGGAAAACTTAATATCAAAATTTTGGGTTTATAACGGATTTCTTGCGTTAGAGATCCAAGACTCACCCTCTAAATAATATTTTTGCAGTTTTTGAAATCTCGTAAATTTTGACATTTTTTGGAAAGACACCAAGACTATAGCCTTGGAAAAATCAATTTTGAAATTATTTATTTTGACCAAATTTTTTGTATTAGAAATCCCGGACAAACACCCTAGATACTATTTTTGCAGTTTATGTAATTTCGAAAAATTTGTATTTTTTGCAAAAAGCCAAGACTTGGAAAATTCAATTACGAAGTTTTGGATATAGAACGGATTTTTTGCATTAGAAATCCCGGACAACCCCTGTAGATTGCATTTTTGCAGTTTCTGACATATAGAATATTTTGACATTAAAAAAAAAGTTGGAAAACTAGATTTTGAAATTTTAGATTTAGACTGGATTTTTTGCGTTAGAAATACCGGACAATCCTTTGAAGCTGCAGTTTTGCACTTTTTGATAATTCGAAAAATTGACATAAAAAACACCAAAATTATGGCCTTGGAAAACTCAATTTTGAAATTTTAAATTTAGACAGGATTTTTTGCATTAGAAATCACGGACACTCCTTCTAAACTGTAGTTTTACAGTTTTTGAAATTTCGAAAATTTTGACATCGTTTTTGGAAAAACACCGAAGGAAAAACAACTTTGAAAACTCAATTTTGAAATTTTGGATTTAGGCTGGATTTTGTTGCATTAGAAAACCCAGACACAAGTTCTAGTACGAATTTTTGCAGTTTTTGAAATTTCGAAATGTTGACTTTTTTTTGGAAAAAAACACCAAGAATGTAAGCCTTGGAAAACTCAATTTTGAAATTTTGGATTTAGACCAGATTTTCTGCATTACAATCCCGGACACACTCCCTACATTGTATTTTTGCAGTTTTTGAATTTTTCAAAATGTTGACTTTTTTTTATAAACACAAAGAGTATAGCCTTGGAAAACTCAAATTTGAAATTTTGGATTCAGACCAGATATTTTGCATTATAGATAACGGACATATACTCTACAATTTATTTTTGCAGTTTTTGAAATTTCGTATATTTTGACACCTTTTGAAAAAACACCAAGAATATAGACTCGGAAAAGTCTACTCTGAGATTTAGGATTTAGACTGAGTTTTTTTATTAGAAATCCCTGACACACCATCTACAGTGCATTTTTGCAGTTTTTCAAATTTCGAAAATGTTGACTTTTTTCGAAAATCGCCAAGACTGTAGCCTTGGAAAACTCAATTTTGAAAATTTGGATTTAGACCGGATATTCTGCATTACAATCCCGGACACACCCCCTACATTGTATTTTTGCAGTTTTTGAATTTTCCAAAATGTTGACTTTTTTTGATAAACACAGACTATAGCTTTAGAAAAACCAAATTTGAAATTATGGATACAGACCAGATCTTTTGCATTATAAATACCGGACACACCCTCTAGATTTTATTTTTACAGTTTTTAAAATTTGGAATACTTTGACACCTTTTGAAAAAACACCAATAACAGTCCGGGAAAAGTCAATTGGGATATAGGATTTAGACTGTTTTTTATTAGAAATCCCGGACACATAATCTAGATTGTATTTTTGCAGTTTTTTTTTCAAATTTCGAAAATGTTGACTTTTTTGGAAAAGCACCAAGACGCCTTGGAAAACTATATTTTCAAATTTTAGATTTACACTGGATTTTTTGTCACACCTTATAGATTGTAGCTTTGCGGTTTTTGAAATTTCGAAAAGTTTCACTTTTTTTGTAAAAATACTAAGACTATAGCCACTGAAAACTTAATTTTGTATTTAGACCGGATTTTTTGCATTACAAATCCGGGACACACCATCTAGATTGTATCTTTGCAAGATTTGAAATTTAGAAAATTTTAACATTTTTTTTAAATTTATAAATTTTGGATTTAGACCGGATATTTTGCATACAAATCCCGGACACACCCCCTAGATTGTAATTTTCAGTTTTTGAAATTTCGGTAAATATGACACCTTTTGCAATTAACAGCAAGACTATAGCCTTGGAAAACTCAATTTCGAAATTTTGGATTTAGACCGGATATTTTGCATTGTATATCCCGGACACGCCCGCTCGATTGTATTTTCACAGTTTCTGAAATTTCGAAAATTTTAACACTTTTTTAAAAACTACTATAGCCTTGGAAAACTCAATTTTGAAATTTTGGATTTAGACAGGATTTATTGCATTATAAATCCCGGATACATCTTCTAGATTGTATTATTGTGGTTTTTGAAATTTCGAAAATTTTGACTCTTTTTGGAAAACCACTAAGACCATAGCCTTGGAAAACTAGATTTTGAAATTTTAGATTTATACCGGATTTTTTTTTTTTCATTAGGGATCCCGGACACTGATTCTAGATTGTAGTCTTGCAGTTTTTCAAACTTCGAAAATGTTGACTTTTTTAAAAAAAAGTCCACCGCTGTGGTCTCGAGGTAGCGTGCTGCCTTGTCACGCAGCGGTACCGGGTTCGATTCCCGGTCGGGACAGGCTCCTGGGTGAGGTTTTTTCGGGGTTTTCCTCACCTGTAAGACAAATGTCTGGAAGCCTAGGGCCCAACGGTCTCCGAAAATCATCTGGCCATCACCATTATCATCATCCTTCACCGGTGTGGAAAGCAACGGGAAGCTACCACACCTATAATTCCCTAGTAAATCTACAAAGCATGGCATGAAAATGCTATGATTGTAGTGAAAAACCTGCCCTCGGGCAGAATTACTATGGATGGATATAAAAAAATTGGATTTTCTTAAATGCAATAAATGAGCCCAGAAGTTTTTTTCCGGGATTTGTAATCTAGAAAATCCGGTCTAAGTCGAAACATTTCCCATAGGTTATAGTCGGTGTTTTGCCAAAAATATAAAAAATATTCAACATTCTGAAAACTGAAAGAATTGAGTCTAGTGAGTAAGTCCGAGACTTTTTAAGCGAGAAAATCTGTCCTAAATACAACATTTATGGATTAAGTATTCCAGGGCTAATCATTGGTGTTTTTATAAAAATGTCAAAAATTTTCGAAATTACGAAAACTGCAGATATTGGGTCTAGAAGGTGTGTGTGGTATTACTAATGCAGAAAATACGGTTTAAATACAAAACTTCCCGTTTGATATGAGTTTTCATCAAAAATATCAACATTTTTTTAAATTTTGAGAACGGCAAAAGTTGAGTCTAGGTGGTGTGTGCGGAATGTCTAATGCAGAAAATGCAGTCTAAAATTAAAATTTGCTCTTCGATTATTCCAAGGTGTTCCTTGGCGTTTTTAACAAAAAATGTAAACTTTTTCGAAGTTTTGAAAGCTGAAAAAATTGAGTCTAGAGTGTGTCCGATATTTCTAAAGCAGAAAAACCGGCCTCAACATGAAATTCTTCGATCGGGTATTCCACGGCTATAGTCTTGGTGCATTTACAAAAAGTATAAAAAATTGTCGAAATTTTGAAAACTGCAAAAATTAAATATAGATTTCTAATGCAGAAAATCCGGTTCAAATCGAAAATGTTCCCATCAAGTATTACTAAGCGTTTTCACCAAACATGTAAAAAATCACAAAATTTTGAAAACTGGAAAAATATAATCTGGGATTTTTGTCCGAGATGTAATGCAGAAAATGTAAAATTTGCCGATCGAGTTATCCAAGGCTATAGCCTTGAAATACTCGATGTGAACTTTTTTAATTTAGACCACATTTTCTACATTAGTTTAATTAACTTAAAATCTTCCAAGTTGTTAACTTGGAAAAAAAAAGTTTGGTTTATATAATTATAAATTTGATGTTTATAATCATTTAGGATTCATGGAGAGTCCTGTAAATAATGGATATCATTGAATAAATCCAGCTATAATTGCAAATACCGCAATTGAAATCCTGGTCACAACCTCTAGATCCAATTTTTGCAGTTTTCAAAATGCTCTAACATTTCTGATATTTTTGGTAAATACACGAAGATGGGGAAATTTTCGATTTTGACCGGACTTTCTGCGGACTCATCCTCTAGATTTAATTCTTGCAGTTTTCAAAATCACGATTTAATTTTTTTTTGTAAATAAGCCGTGACTAATAACCTTGGAATACTCGTTCGTGAAATTTTCTATACAGACCGGATTTTCTGTATTAAGAATTTTGGACACATCCTCTAGACTCATTTTTTTTTCGCTTTTCAAAAGTACACCATTGTTTAAATTTTTGATAAAAACGTCAAGACTATAGCCTTAGAAAATCGACCGGTAAATCTTCAATTTATACTTAATTTTCCACCGCTGTGGTCTTAAGGTAGCGTGCTGCCTTGTCACGCAGCGTGTCCGAGTTCCATTCCCAGTCGGGACAGGCTCCTGGGCGTTTTTTTCTCACCTGTAAGACAAATGTCAGGAAGCTTAGGCCCCAATGGTCCCCGAAAATCAACCGGTCATCATCATCCTTCACCGGTGTGAAAATCAACGGGAAGCTATAATTTTATCCCCTAGTAAAGCTGTAAAGCATAGCATGAAAATGATATGATTGCTGTGAAAGACCTGCCCTCGGGCAGAATTTCTATGGATATGAATGGATCTGCATTATAAATCCAGGACACCCCCTCTACACCTAATTTTTTTTTCAGTTTTCACAATTTTGTAATTTTTTTTTAAATATATTTTTGGTAAAAACGCCAAGACTATAGCCTTGGCTTACTCAATCGAGAAATTTTGTATTTAGACCGGATTTTCTTAGACATTTCGAACACACCCTCTAGATTCGATTTTTGTAATTTTCAAAATTTCGAAAATGTGACTTTTTTTTTGTAAAATCACCTAGGCTACATCCTCGGAACACTCGATCGGGTAATTTTGTATTCACCGGATATTCTGTATTAGGAATTCCGGACAGACTCAATTTTTGCAGTTTTCAAAATTTCGTAAATTCTTGATTTTTTTGGTAAAACACGAAGATTATAGCTTTGGAATACTCCTTCAAAATTTATACCAGACTTTCTGCATTAGAATCCCGAACACTTCCTCAAAACTCAATTTTTCCACTTTTCAAAATTTGAAAAACTTTTCACATTTCTTCAGAACAATTAATAAATATCCAGCAAGAAGAAGAAGAAGAAATCGAAGACATTATCAGTCAGATTAACATTACCCGGAATTAAGAACAATTTTTGTCACTTAAATCATTCTCAATAGTACCATTTTTAAATTAATAGAATATTATTTAATAAAACTTAATCACAATAGACCGTGGAATATACCTTTCGAAGACACCACATTAAAAAATGCGCCAAGTACACGACCTCATAGGTGGTGCCGAAATGTGTGCATATTATGTTAGAATACTTGAATTTTAGAATCGCGGTATCTCAAGAATGGTGATTCTTATGGAAAAAAAGTATAAGAACAATTTGTGTACAGCTCAGGTCCAAGCTCTGTATGTTTGCGGGGGGAAGTGTGGGGAGTGGGAGGAGGTACACTTCTCTGCTTCGCATAGTACTAACAGCTGAGACAGCAAATTCCTTTCAGACACACCGGAGCTGGGTCCCGAGCTATAGACAATTGCATGATCTACAACTTTTGTCTGACCTATCCTTATGATAAAACTTACCGTTTGGCTAAAAAATGAAAAAAAAACATATTCCCGAACTTTGGCCTTGAGCAACTTTTTTTTGCAGATGTGGTATCGATGGGGAATTTTCACATTTTATTTATAATTGTGTTTCTAATATTCGTATCTTTTTCAGCTCCATGTGAATTTTTGTAAATTGAAACGTCTATTTTGACCGGACTACTGTTGGCTATGTATCAGACAGAAATTACTAAATATGGATGTCTAATAGCATAAAACAGGCTGCGATTTTATTTTTTCTGCGGCACAGGGTTTAACAGGTCTCTAAACCTAATTTTGGTGTGCTCAATTCAAATATATCAACAGTTTCTTTTTTCGCATCATGTGAAGTTTTCTTGCCATGTTGAATTTAAATATTTATTACTTTTTGCATTATATATAATAGACATAACCTTTAAATTGATGTAAAAACTACAGAGGCCTGATATAATAACAATTGTGCAGTTAACCCTTAAATTGGCAAAACACAAATTTCTTCTCTTAGTTATTTGAATGTAGCGGACCGCAGTGAAAACGGAATCTTGTATAACTTATTGTTATGTATATTGTATAATTACACATTATGTGGTTTCATTTTGTTCGTTTTCTTCTGATTTATTTAAAATATTAAATTAACTGAACCAACTGATGTATCCAAAAGGATACATTATGAATTTAAGGGTTAAAATGGTTTAAAATAAATAAAACTAATAACATACCTTAAGATGTCCGTTTCCGCTTAGCAACAAATGAACGGAGAGTTGACTAGCGTTTGTTCTCCTACCGAGGATTTCCTCTTACCAAACACAATTAGTAATCTGCAATCTTGGAGACATCCCGATCCTGGTATCTTGTTTCCATCTCTTTTATGTCTTGATGGAATTTCTTACCGTGTTCTTCACTTAGTGCTCCTAAATTCTATGGGAAATGTTGAAGATGAGAAATGTAACCTCAATCTCATATTACATGTAGTGCCCTGAAACTTTTCGAGCACGGATTTTACAATTAACTTATCATGGTCATCTTTAATATTGTCAGAAACTTCTCAATAATATACCAGCAACATGGAGGAAAGGTATAGTAAAACCAATTTACAAGAAAGGAGAAAGAAACCAACCATCTAATTACAGAGGCATTACCCTCCTAAATAGTGGATATAAAATCTATGCTAGAATAATAGCAAAACGAATACAACGAATTACTGAAGTAACACTAGCAGAACAAAACGGGTTCCGAAAAGGAAGATCTTGTACCGATGGAGTATTTGCCCTGAATCAGATAATAAACAAAAGACAAGAAAAAACTTAGAGACACATTTGTTACTTATAGACTTAGATAAAGCATTTGATCGAGTAAACAGGGATATATTGTGGAATATCCTAAAAGAAAAAAGGCCTCCCTATTCAGATTATAGAAACTGTTAAGAGCTTGTATTATGGAACAAATATTTGTATTGACCCACAGCTGACTAAAAATAAGACATTTTTTTCAAATAAACCAAATGTACAAGGGTGTTCACTCTCACCTATATTATTTAATATTTATATGGACGATATCCTAAAAGAATGGAAGAAGGTTTTAACTAATGAAGGAATATTAATTGATAATAAAGATAAAATAAATGCTTTATTATTCGCTGACGATGTACTTTTAGCAGAATCTGAAAATGAGGTCCAAGTGTTAGCATATAAATTTAAATTAATAGCCAATAGATATAATTGTAAAATATCAATAAATAAGTAAAAAATAATGGCATTTATTGGTAAATATGGAATTAGATCAAAAATTGTACTGGATAACAAAATAATAGAACAAGTATCACATTTCCAATATTTAGGATAACTTATAGAGAAAATAAAGATATAGAAAATAAAGTAAATAAATTTCAGCCTATTTGTGGAACCATAAAAAGAACCTTAGGTCGGAAAACAAGGAAAGATACGAAGCTTAAATTATATAAAACAATGGCTGTTCCTTTGTTGTTGTATGGAAGTGAAAATTGGATAATGAAATCAAGGGATAAAAGCAGGATACAGACTGCGGAAACGCTATTTTTACGTAATGTGAAAGGATGCACAAGAGCGGATAGAATAAGGAATGAAACTATACGAGAAGAATTAAATACATATAAAATTGAAGATAAAATCAGCGAAAATAATAAGAAATGGACAGAACACTTAATGAGAATGAACAACGAAAGAATACCAAAAAGAACCTTCCTGTATAATCCCAGAGGAACAAGAGGTGTTGGCCGACCACGTAGAAGATGGACTCCACTTTTAACTTCGCCGGAACAGGCTGCATAGCCTAAATCTTGTAGTAGTAGTAGTAGTAGTAGTAGAAGAAGAACTTCTCAATTACGTCCTTGTATGATTCCGAAGCTTGAAGTTCCATGTCAGACATGCAGCTTTTACACGCTTTATATTAGCTTCACCTGTATCTATCTATGAAACGGAATCTTTGACCACGATTTTAACCCACTTAAAAACATGGGATCGACTTGAAACTTTGTATACTTGTAAAGGACCCATGACAATACAATAATTTCATAATTGTTTTCTAAAATCCTGGCCAGAATCATCAGAATATCAAAAAAAATAAAAGCGGTATAATAGGTTGCGGACTTATCTACTTTTTAGTCAATCGTTGTAAGAGCTCAGTTGGTACAGCGATGGACTGTAGTGGTATATAATTTCAGTAATCCATAGGTCGCTGGTTCAAATCAGGACCGGAGGATTTTTTTAGAAGAGAATTAAGCAATTAAATTTTCATGGGATTCCGGTGTATGACAATCAAACTAAACTAAAAATTAAAAGAATAAATAATAGTTTAAAAAACTAAAACGACACGCTTTATTAGAAAACCAAACTAAAAAAATAAAAAATAGTTTAAAAACCAAAACAACACGCTTTATTAGAAAAGCGAACTAAAAAGTGAAAAATAATTTTAATTTCCAACACGCTTGGGATAAAATTAAAGTGGTCAAGAAAAAAATTATCTCCGACAGATATAGAATAAAACTAGAGTTATCAACAAAAAAAAAATTTTACCATCAAAAGCGTGAGGTGCTTTTTATGGTTTTTACGTTTTCTTCTTAGAGACTTTACTTTTACCAATTTATCAAATATATTAATTGATATAGAGCACCCCTCGATTTTGATGGTAAAAGTATTATTTTTTTAAGACAACTCTAGTTTTATTCTAGATGTGTTGGAGTTGATTTTTTTATTGACCACTATAATCTTATCCCAAGTGTGTTGGAAATTAAAATTATTTTTCATTTTTTTTTACTTCGGTTTCCTAATAAAGCGTGTTGTTTTAGTTTTTTAGAGTATTATTTAATAAAAGTAACATCCCAAATAATTTTGCGAATCTATGGCCATCTTCCTTCACTTCTGCTTCCAAAAGTAACAATGGTTTTAGCTATGTATTGGTAACAAGGCACGTTTTTGTCCAAAACTCTAACAAATTGCTTCATTGATCCTAGTTTTATGTGCAAAGGAAGCACCAATATTATTTTTCAGGATCAACTAATGGGCGACTTATTGCATTTTTTAACCCTGGCACCAGTCGTTTTCTTTTCAGCCAATTAGTAACTTTCCAGTGTCTTTTCCTTGCTCTAGAGTCCCATTTGCAAGAAAAACACTGAAATTTCATGTACCATCCTCATTTCCCCAACAAAATACCAGCTTAAGGTCACAGCACATTTAGCACTTCCGTTCATTTTTTTCTAGAATTGTTCATACGTTTGTATAATTTTATTTCATGTACACTGTCTGATTTATTCACATTAAACATAAGACTGCCCTTTAGACTTATTTTGCTAGAATCAATAAATATACGACAATCTGCCGGTTCATAAACTGTTCCTAGACAACCATTCAAGCCAGGGATATAACAACAATATACTACTTCCATCACGAAATATATTTTTTTTTATTTTCTTCACTATGTCTGTATAGTCCACAGACGAAGAGAATGAAAGCACGGGACGAAGGGGGGCACGGGGAATTGCAAGCGATACAATGGCAAACTACCTGTGAATAAAGGAACACTCATGAGTCATGAAATACCTACTACTTTCATTCACTTCGTCTGTAGACAATACCAATAACAAGATAAAAATTTAATTTACCTGTTGGTAGGTGCCGTCGTCCTCAACTTTGTTAATATATTGTATATAAAATTAACTGGAGCGCTTTCGGAAGTTATCTTCCATCTTCTGCAGACGGCACCTACCAACAGGTTCAATTTAATTTTTAACTTTATGACTTCACCTCTACGGAATGTCATATGAATTGTACTAGTATTGATCAATAAAAAGTTGTACCAGGAACTGAAAGATTGTCTTCTTTAAATTTCTAACTTAAAAGTTCACATTTTTTATAAGACCCAAATCGCGTACCAAATCGTTTAATTTTAATTGATAGGGCTCAGATTGTCTTTTTATTCTAGGGACAAATTGAAATAATCTTCAGTGCTGGAGCTGGAAAGAGTGCTTGGCACTACTCTCTTGTAATGTTGTTGGTGGTACTGGAATTACAATGTATGGCTCACGTGCTGGCGGCTTATTGCTTCCTCAGTTTTTCGCCGGAAACTGTGTAATGTAACCAGGGGAGGGCCGTAGGATGAGCACACCCTCAGTTAAACACAATGACAAACTGGTATGAATAAAATAATTGATTATATTATAAAAATGCATTGTATTTTAGGTGTTTACATATTTTAATGCAGCATGTAAACATCATACAAATGGTTAAAAAATAATTCTGCAAAATCTGTACGATCTGAAAAAACTAGTAACGGTTCAATCATCAGGGGGTTTAATTTGACAGATTTCCATTAAAATATCTCAGGCCGCAAAATCTTCGTAGGTCCGTGCAATTTACTGACATTTGCTTTAATAAAATCCCGGATAGAATTTTCGGAGTTTTCAAGGTAGTTTTTTTTTATACCGCGGTGGACTAGTGGTTATGCTCCATGCCTCTGGTCCTGAGGGCCGCGGGTTCAAACCCGGCCGGGGCCGATGGATTTTTTAGGATGGAAAAATCCAAGGAGCAAGTCCTCCGGGAGGGACTTTAAGCCGTGGGTCCCGAGTCTGGAGATTTTCAGGCTCGTAAAATATCCTTAAGCCTGAATAAAACGGCCTCTAAGCAAAATTTACCGAATTTTCCCGTCCTAGTACTACCTTGGTTTCCTAGATGTCAGTATGAGGTGGAACACTGAACACGGACCACTCAAAATGACATCTATACGAAAACAAGTGTAAATTAGTATGGTTCAAATTCCTCCCTGTAGGGGAAGAGCGGCCTAAATCTCTGTTAAGGGAAACATGGGCTTACAATACATAAAGAAATATGACAATTCATTTAACTGATTTATTTTTGGAGTTGAAGATTTCGATAAATATTACTTTTTTGGTCAAAAAACGAAGACTTTGTAAATGGAATCGTTAAAATTCGAATGTAGACACAAATGTTTTGCATTAGAAATCCTGGACGTACTCTGTACAGATTTTTTTTGTAGTTTTAAAGATTTCGAAAATGTCCACCGCTGTGGTCTCGGGGTAGCGTGCTGCCTTGTCACGCAGCGGGCCCGGGTTCGATCCCCGGTCGAGACAGTTATTCTGGATGAGGCTTTTATCGGGGTTTCCTCACCTGTAACACAAATGTCAGGAAAACTTTAAGGCCCAAACGGTCCCCGAAATCACATGGTCATCGCAATCATCATCATCATTCATATTCATCTTAGATTAAGCTTAGGATTAGGGACTCTCCTGGCGCACCACTACCATCATCACCCATCATATCGGGGTAACGTAACCCCGCCTTCCAGGCGCCCTAACCTCAGAAGTGGGCTACAAGTACGTCATGCCAGGAGAGAGACCAGGAATGTCGAAAGACAAAACCTGGGGCATTTGGAGAAAAAAATCCAAATTTGACATTTTTTTATTAAAACACCAAAACTATAGCTCCAGAAAATATTGTACGAAAATATTTTTAAATTAGGGTGAATTTTTTAATTATAAATCAAGGACACACTGTAGGAAAAAATAAGTCGCAATTTTCAAGATTTCGAAAATGTTGACTTTTTGTTGACATCAATATTATAGGATCGGATAACGGGATCATGAAAAATTGGGTGTAAGTATGATTTTGTATTAGAAATTCCGAACACACACTACAGGGCGAATATTAATGGTTTTCAAGATTTTGAATATATTTACTTGTCCTTCAAAACAAGTTCACAGGATTGGAAAATAAGGTAGGGTATTTTCGGATGTAGGCTGGATTTTTTTCTTTGCGTTGATATTCTCTATAAAAGCTTTGGAGTTTATATAATATAGATAATTTGTGCGGATATAAACTCTCCATAAATCTCTGAACTAATACAGTAAAACTTGTTTAATTCCGGAACTTGAATAATGCGACAATCTGTCCAATGTGAAGAAATTTATTGGTCCCGGTGAAATAATAGTAACTTTTATACATGTATTTATTTTGCATAAAACGGAATCTGCCCGAAGCGGAAGGATATTTCTACACAATTCATGGAAAAAATGTATAAAACGGAAAGACAGAAAAATAAATCAGTTTTCACTTCATTGAATTCCCGTCAGAAAAAAAAGAAACGATTCCGGCCGCCGCGCCTGATGAATTACAGATTCTACCTGTATCTGAAATTTTATTTCGGCCTCACTGCACACCCATTAAGCGAAATACAGTACCTGTCTTAGAAATAACCATTGCACTGTAAAATCTTAAATTAGTTAAGTTCTGAGACCGATCTTTCACAGGTAGCGTTCTGAAGTTATGTAATAAAGATGGCTAAAACGTATGTATCATTCTCATTAAACAAAAAAGTAAAAGTGATTGAAGATAAATCTCCAAATTTCCGGACCGATGCTCCAAAGTCAAGCTGTAGCTGTTGCTAAATCCCTAGGGAATAACGATTTCAAGGCATCTTCAGGTTGGCTGGACAATTTTAAAAGACGACACAATGATAGTGTAGAATGAAATTTGCGGGGAATCAAAGGATGTGGACGAAAGTGTAGTTAGTGAGCGGAAACCGAAACTACATACTTTAATTTCAGGATACGCGCCTAAGAGAACATTTCTAACTCTGATGAAACGGGACTGTTTTTTTCGTGCGTTACCGTCGAAGTAACTCATACATACTGTTTTCAAAGGCAGCGGAACTACAATTAATCCAAGGTACGTAGAAAAAGACACATACGGTACTCTATAATCTGAGATTATAAGTTTTAGTGTTTTTATATTGCGGAATTTTGTATAATGCGGAAGAAAAAATTGGTCCCATGCGATTCCGCTTTGAGTAAGTTTTACTGAATTTAGTTTTCTCAATTCACTTTTACACCATTATTGAATTTAACCCTTAAATTAATATGTATCCTGTAGCACACATCAGTTGGTTTAATTTTTTTTAATAAATCAGAAGAACAAAATAAATCACTCAAAAGCGTGTACAATTATACAGTATACCTAATTCATCCATAGTAATTCTGCCCGAAGGCAGGTCCTTCACTGCAATCATAACATTTTTCATGCTATGCTTGCAGCTTTACTAGGGAATTGTAGGTGTGGTAGCTTCCCGTTGCTTTCCACACCGGTGAAGGATGATGATGATGGCAATGTTAAGGATGATGATGGAAATGATGGCCATATGATTTCGGGGACCGTTTGGGCCTTAAAGTTTTCCTGACATTTGTCTTACAGGTGAGGAAAAAACCCCGATAAAAACCTCACCCAGAAAAACTGCCCCGACCGGGGATCCAACCCGGGCCCGCTGCGTGACAAGGCAGCACGCTACCTCGAGACCACAGCGGTGGACAGTATACCTAATAATAACAGTTATACAAAATTCCGTTTTCATCACTGCAGTCCGTCACATTTAAATAATAGCAACAAGATATGTGTTTTGATAATTTAAGGGTTAATTCTCTCTCAACCACCGCCTTCTGAATCACTTTGAAGGTAAAATGGAAACAAATAAAATGAAACTCATGTTGCAATGATGGCATATTTATTTTCTATATTCTTATGAGGAACCTTATAACCTAAGCCTCTCATTGCTTAACAAAGCACATGAGTAAGCTTTTCATGCTAGACTCATTTCAGTCCTTTTCTTTTGACTCATTTCAGTCCTTTTTTTTATGTACATGAGTAACTGGATATAACTCAATGACCAGATTCCTCGGTTCATATAATATCCTTACATCTCATTCATTACGCCAAGGCTGCCAATAAAATATCAATCTTATGTACAACTTACATCTAATTGAAACTTTTTCAAAAACTTCCTCAATCCACAGTTCCTTAGGTTTCATAACCTCCATGCCATATTTTCATATGAAATACAGGATCAATAAAAAATATGTCAAACTTCAAGATTGAAATCCTCATATCTCTACAGAGATTACATCAAGATGAATTTTAAAAAAAATCATTGAGTTAAACAATTTTTAATTATGGTATATAATCAACTCTTCACAACTCAACATATGTATCTTTGCTGAAACTTTATTTTACTTGCATGTACCTTTGCTGAAACTTTGTTTTAACTTACACGTGTCTTTGCTGAAACTTTGTTTTACTTACATGTGTCTTTGCTGAAACTTTATTTTACTTACACGTGTCTTTGCTGAAACTTTATTTTACTTACACGTGTCTTTGCTGAAACTTTATTTTACTTACACGTGTCTTTGCTGAAACTTTATTTTACTTACACGTGTCTTTGCTGAAACTTTGTTTTTTACTTACATGTATCTTTGCTGAAACTTTGTTTTACTTGTTTTACTTACAAGTGACTTTGAAAAAAAAAACTGCATTTTGTGTTAAATTGGAGAAAAATACACTATATCCAGTAACATTACATTATTATAGTAGCTTACACTGAAAACATAGCAACTTCCAACAATAAGGAACCTAATTTTAGACCCATTGTGAATTCTAAAACCAAGACCCAAGCTGGTAAGCATGAGTTATCATATCAACATAACAGATTTGTAAGAAAATATAACGCTGGTGCACATTATTTGTTGCTTAAACAATGACAGTACATTTATATGAAAATGAATTCCCAGATTGTCATTTCGACATTTCTTGAGTTCTCTTCTGGCATTGGCTTAACTGAAACCGACTTCCGAAGTTGGGCACCTAGAAGGCGGAGTTACGTTACCCCGATGATATGATGTGTGATAAATGATAATGAAGCGCCAGAATAGTTCTTAACCTAAACTTAACCTAAATTCCAGACCATGAGCAACCACAGAAATAATTCCCTTTAAGTAAAAATTCCTATGGTTTGATTGGGAATTGAACCTCATGAACAGTAGTAAGAAACGCTGACTATTGGCCCATGAGGCTGATCTGAAACTGAAATATAAGAAAATATATCCTTTTTAAATGTTGAATAATGAAGTTATGACAAAATTAACAATAGTAGAAACAGCAGTGATACATTGAAACTGATATACATGATGCATGAACTCTCGTGATCAAATTATTCATGTCTATCAGGGGTAAGAAATTTAACAGAATATCTAGCAAATGTTTTATCAAGGTATCCATCTTTAAAAAAATTTAAATCCCCTTATTGCATACTTTAAACTTATAATAAAACAACAGCCTGGATATGGGATACATATATCTTCCATTCTATACCCGAGCGTGTGAAAAAACAATTCCTTTCAACTTTCATCTCACTCACAGGCTGTCAGGCTCCAGTCTATGTTCTGCTTATCCAGGTATACATATTTACTAAAAAAACTCCAAGTGTGGCAGGCCTAGAAGACCCTTGACCTACCAGCCGGCTGCTGGCCTCACATCCACATGCGTTAATCGTCTAGCCAGTGTAGGGGTGACATGTGGTCAGCATGACCCCCCTAGCCGTTATAGCTGGTTTTCTCAACCTGGAGAACTTATTGTAGCTACCCAAATGCCTCATGATGTGGGTGGTCACCGGTCCCATACTGGCCGAAATTCCATGAGAAAATTTCTTCCCCCATGGAGACTCGAACCACCAAGGTGGAATAAATTCTACAAGAAGCATTTTCCTAAGTTTCAGTAAAAAAAAAAAGGCTCAGTAAAAGAAAAATGCTCCATTTTATGTACAGATACGAGTTGAGAACTTTACCCTGACAGAACAAAAATTGTTTCAGCAAATATTTTAATCCATGCAATTTAACTCAATGAAACGTCGTGAATATTTGAAAATCTGTATCTCGTAAATATGAGGAATGCATTCCTGAAAGTTTACTATTTTTATAATTGTTAATACATCCTTCATAATCACTCTGCTTTCAGTCTTGCACAGTAAAATAAGTTTAATTTTCTACTTGATGACATGCAATAGATGTAAAATTCCTTAAAAAAAAAATTTACAAAGTTTGGAAATTTAACATAAAAAACACAGAATGTTACAGTATCAAATAATGGACAAGATTAACAATTTCATATTTGAAGGAAATGACACTAAGAGGTTAATTTCAATGAATACGGAATTAGAATATTCACGACTCACCTCACATTTATAGATTTCTTCAAGATCAGTTTCAAACACGTTACTTTATTGTATTCTTTCTAACTTTTGAATGAGATCACCAACTGTTAATTCAACAGTCAGAAAGAATTGTTAATGATACATAACATATCAAAGTGACTCCACGTCCGGCCTCGAGAGGTCCTTGGGGTAGTGGGAGGTTAAGGCTCCCACTTCTTCTGGAAAATCGTCACTTGATATCAGCCGGTTTGTCAGCCCTGCGTGACGGCCGCCTTTATCTCCAGAAGAAGTGTCTGGTACTCATTTCCATTAGAGGCTGAGTCGACCCCAAGGCCATGGTGCCGCCAGAGGGTTTGGACCAGTTTAAAAATCCTGACTCCATCGGGAGAATGAAGTACATGGTCTTTATAGGAAAAACTCCTGGCGCGACAAGCCTACAAGGCCCTTAGCCTACCAGCCGACTGCTGGCCTCACATCCACGTGTGTTAATCACAGAGGTAGATGATAATCAGCCAGTGTAGGGGTGACATGTGGTCAGCATGTTGAGCCCCCCAGCCGTTATAGCTGGTTTTCTCAACCTGGAGCCACTACTTATTGTAGCTACCCAAATGCATCACGATGCTGGGTGGGCACTGGTCCCTTACTGGCCGAAATACCATGAGAAAATTTCTTCCCCCATGGAGACTCGAACCAGCGCAAGTCCCGTAGCTCTGTGCCAAGGCTTCCTGCCTTAACCACTCGGCTACGGCGCGGGACTGTCTTTATAGGAAGCCAGATATAATAAGAACAGTTAAGTCTCGTAGACTTGCGATGGACAGGACATGTTGCACGTATGGGGAGTGAAAGATGTGCATGGAAGCTTCTTGTAGGAAAGCCAGAGGGAAAACGCCAAGAATGAGGTGGGAGAATAACATTATGATCTGAGAGAAGTAGATTATACAGGGAATGATTGGAAAGCATTATAAGAAGGATACGGATGTATGTAGAGCTTATGTCCGCGCGGTCATGAATCTACAAGTTCGATAGTGCAGGTGAATAAGTAAGTACGTAACATATCAAAACTTGAATACAAGAAAAATACAAATATGAGGTGAGTCGTGAATATTCTAACTCTATATTAGTTATTATCAACAATGTATGATGCCAGCCAGATTCTGGAAAATTATAGCAATCAGTTTAAAAATATATTTCTGATGAAATCTAACCTCTATCTAAATAAAATTAAATCTAACTTGAAACAACTTAAAAAGAACTTAATTTTGCATAAAGCAAACTGACTTGGACATTAAAAGTGCATCTCGAAATCATCAAAATATCATCAGAATAAGTTACCTATTTTAAACCATCCCTTCACTTTTGCAAACAAAAACCAATCATTTTAAACGTACTGTAATAAATTCATTTCTTATGAATCTAACATAGACCACAAGATATAAATAAAAAGAAATACACTATCATTAAAACGTAACTTACTTGAGCCAAAAAAAATATTTAAATTCTCAATAGCAAAATTAATTAAATCTATAAAAAAAATGAAGAAACATTCTTGCAAGACATGTACCTTGAAAATTAATGTCTTACTGTGCCAAGAAAACACTATCAACGGTTACAATTATATCCCTTCACATTAATGGCAGTCAAACTTTTATTTTACGTTTTCTCATGCATACATACTCCGCAGGAAAGTTATTTGATCACAAGCAGTAATGTTTTTAACTTCTTAAAGGAGGGAAGAGAAGATATGGTATTTCGTGTTTTCTTGATTATCATTTATTGTCTTTTTATCATGACTTATAAAATCTGTTGCATTAAAATGACTGTTTTAAGATGTTATTAAAACAATTGAATTGAACAGCTTCTTATAATCACCCTTATTTATTATATACATCTTAAATCTTACAAATGTAACACTTTTTTAATAGCACAGCCATATGAACTTCATCTCACTTTTCTTTCTGATCTACTATTTTATTACATATTTTGAAGTAGAAAATAAAAAAAAGCAAAAAAAATTAAATAAAAACCTTACAAAATTCCCTTTCAAATGCAAGAGTGAATCATCCAATAAATACTCATTTTAATACATTCCGGAAATTATTTTTCTCGATATAAATTTAATATTATTATTATATATTGTTTCAAATTTCATATTGGAATTCTATCAATAATAATAAAATTGACAACGTGGCAAAAATTTTCAGACTTATTTATACACATATGTAAAAAATAGGATATGGCACAATACTTAAAGTTTATCTATTTTAACAGTATTTCTAATGATACGATACAAAAGTTTCTTTTATACTATCAAGGGCATAAAAACTGCTTTTGGAATATCTGGGGTTAAAATACATAGCAGTAACTCATTGTTGCCAACTGCAAGGCAGTGAATTTTCCATTTTACCTAATGGAAGCATTAAACTACCAACATTTCTTTTAAATCTACTTGCTATTGCTTTATAGTGACAGTTCCGATTTCATATTTATTAAACTAACAAAGGCAAATCTCCTACACACACACATGTATACTTCATACATAACTTGCAGTCCTCATTAGAAGCTCCAATTTTAGGAATTCTGTTTCCAAAACTGAAGCTCGTAATGGAGGTTTTCGATAATAGAACCAATAAATAGAGTGCCATAACTGTTATTCAATTGTAATATAATTAATTCAGACAATTATTTTCAATAAAAAAAATATTCGGATGATTTATGGATGATTCATTTTTGCAGCAGCTGCATCATCACTTTAAGCTCACAGCATTAAAAACACTACTGCATACAATTCGAAGAAGAAGAAAGCTGTCCTACGTGCTTATATCATGCATATTTTAACGTTATTCCACGAGTAAGAATTTTCTTTGTGTGTTAACGTGACATACTGAAAGCATGGTAGAATGTTAAGCTCGTAAGTGTAACTTTTTTTAATTAAATAAATACGATATCCCCAAAAGACATCAGCACACGCACACACACACGACAACATAGGTGTACAAATTCTATGTTTATGTAATTTTGCAAATTAACAAGTGATCCCTATAAAATAAATAAACAAAAAAAAACATCTCAATAAATATGCTCGATTACATAAACATGAATGCCACAAATCTGCAAATTCCAGACTAGAGCACTCTTACAACGCCATTTATTCTGTGTCACTTCTTTCTTTCTTTTTTAAAAGGTAATGATAGCATAAAAATGTCATGTAGCACCTAGCAATCAAAAACACAACTCGAGAAAAAAAAAAACCTTCAATCACTTATCATAGTCAGTTGAGACACTAATACTGGTAACAGATCCACATGGTATTCTTCCTGCAGCAAGTGATAATCGCTTCACTTTTCGTGCAAGTTTCAAAAGTTCCACATGGTTTCTTGATGCGTTTACTCATGACGCAAGAGTAGACGACATCAATTGCAGAGGAAAATAATTATGAAGTCGATCCATTTGGAGGCTGTTGGTTCTGTTGATTCTTGTTGCCTTGCTGTGTAGTGTTGCCTCCGAGTTGTGCCAGAGTTTCTTGTGTTGCATGTGCCTTTAAGATTGTATTCTCCACTTCTAGTTGGTTGATCCTATCCATCAGTTCTGCTATCTTTTCTTTCAAAACTTCTACTTCTTCTCGTACAGCAAACATCAGGTGGCTCTTGACAAGATCCTAAAACAAACAAAGATTAAAATTACAAGCTATTCTCCGTATTATAGTTTGTTTTTTTCTAAGGAAGGAAGCATCCTACCGATTCGTTTCAACACATGGAGAGAAGGAAAGTTAATGACAAATGAGGAAAATTTTGAGGAAGTGGCTGAATTCAAATACCTAGGAACAATAATCACAAATAGGAATGAGATGCCAAAAAAGAAATTAAACATAGGCTCAATTCTGGAAATGCGTGCTATTATGCATTGCAGAGACTCTTGATGTCCCAACTCCTTTCAAAAAACGTTAAACTGAAAATATATAAAACTATTATTCTACCAGTTATATTATATGGGTGCGAAACATGGACTCTTACTTTAAGGGAGGAAAGGAGATTACGAGTATTTGAGAATAAAGTACTTAGGAAAATGTTTGGACCAAAGAGAGATGAACAGACAGGTGAATGGAGAAGACTTACATAACAATGAACTACATGGTCTTTATAGGAAGCCAGATATAATAAGAACAGTTAAGTCTCGTAGACTGTGATGGGCAGGACATGTTGCACGTATGGGGAATGAAAGACTTGCATGGAAGCTTCTTGTAGGAAAGCCAGAGGGAAAACGCCCAGTTGGTAGACCAAGAATGAGGTGGGAGAATAACATTAACTATGATTTGAGGGAAGTGGATTATACAGGGAATGATTGGAAAGTATTAGCTCAGGATAGGGATGTATGGATAACTTATGTCCGCGCGGCCATGAACCTACGGATTCGGTAGTGTCAGTAAGTATGTAAATAAGTAAATAAGTAAGTAAGTAAATAAGTAAGTAAGTAAATAAGTAAGTAAATAAGTAAGTAAATAAGTAAGTAAATAAGTAAGTAAATAAGTAAGTAAGTAAATAAGTAAGTAAGTAAATAAGTAAGTAAGTAAATAAGTAAGTAAATAAGTAAGTAAATAAGTAAGTAAATAAGTAAGTAAGTAAGTAAGTAAGTAAGTAAGTAAGTAAGTAAGTAAGTAAGTAAGTAAGTAAGTAAGTAAGTAAGTAAGTAAGTAAGTAAGTAAGTAAGTAAGGAGTAATCTCCGTATTTGTTTTTTTTTCTAAGGAAGGAAGCATCCTGCCAATTCGTTCCAACACAGAGAGATGGAAAGTTATTTATCATTAATAAAATTCATGATGAAGCTCCGTTAATTGTGTAACATTCCCTTAGCGGAGTTCTCCAAGTTGCTAACCTATAGGTAGTTTAAATACACAAATGGACGTTATCAATTTTGTATGCTTCTACTAAATGCATCTTCCCGTATAAGTAGGGGTCTCGAGTAAATGTACTCAATAAAGTGTTTTTCAGTTATTAGAAAATAAATACATTCAGTTTTGTTAACTGACATTCAGCAGAAATATTCCATTTTCTCGAAATTGCTATTTTGAAGATATATATATATCCATCCAGCCATAGTAATTCTGCCCGAAGGCAGGTCCTTCACTGCAATCATAGCATTCCCATGCTATGCTCGCAGCTTTACTAGGGAATTGTAGGTGTGGTAGCTTCCCGTTGCTTTCCACACCGGTGAAGGATGATGATGATGATGATGTTGGCGATATGATTTCGGGGACCGTTTGGGCCTTAAAGTTTTCCTGACATTTGCCTTACAGATGAGGAAAAACCCCGATAAAAACCTCACCCAGAAAAACTGCCGCGACCGGGGATCGAACCCGGGCCCGCTACGTGACAAGGCAGCACGCTACCTCGAGACCACAGCGGTGGACATATATATATAATATTAGGTAATGCCCGGCGTGCGTTGCTACGTCTAAATAAATGAAAATTGATGTCCTTTTATGTTTCGTTGAATAAGTAAAAGGAAAAAAAAATAAATTTACATTTTTTATATATCCCGTGCTGATTACCCGGTATTGCCCGGGAATCTACTTATCCCGATCTTCTTGAGATAAATGAGCTGAAATACGAAAATTAATGTGTTTTATGTTTAGTTAAATAAGTAGGAGCAAAGAATGTATATCGTAATTATTATTAGATACCCCCGTGCTGTTTACCCGGCGTTGTCCGGGAATGTACTCATCCCGATCTTTTTGGTATAAAAAAGCTGAAAGACAAAAATTAATGTACTACTTATGATTAGTTGAAGAAAAATAATTATAAATGTATATCGTAATTATTTTAAGATTTCCCGTGCTGATTACCCGGCTTTGCCTGGGAATCTACTTATTCCGATCTTCTTGACATAAATGAGCTAAAAGACAAAATTCATTATTGCGAGTTATCCTTAAAAGATACCCGCCATGTGCTGCTATGCTTGCATAGGAATCTACGTACTTGTCCCGATCTTCTTGGCATCAATGAAAGACAAAAAATGGTTATTGTGAGTTATCCGTAAGAGAGAAACATATGCTGTCGCGGACTTTTTTGTAGAGCTTTTTGAGATATTCAATTCTGTGTACATTAATTTTGTGTATTTGTTACGGTTTAGACAGCGTAAGCCATTTAAGCGTCCAAAGAGCTATTTTTTCAAGTTTTCCACTACAAAGGGCGATTTTTATGGGTGTAGGAGATGCGTATCACAACTCTCTTATAGCCTATGTCCATCCCGGGAATCACCTGAACATTTTGCAAAAAGCCCCATCAGAGAGACCAGTGTTTAAATTGCAGAATACCCTGGAAAAATACAACATGAAAATATCTGAAAATAAAACCAAATCCATGGCAATCACTGGAAAGGGAATTTCGAGAGTAAAAATAATAATAATAAATAATAAACCAATAGAACAAGTAACACACTTCTTAATTATTTAGGTAATAATATATCACAGTTTCGTAATCAAAAAGATGTGGAAACAAATTTAGAAAAATATAACAGATTAAATGGTATAATTAGGAGAAATTTTGGAAAACAAATGAGGAAAGAGATCCAATTGAGATTTCATAATGCCATAGCCAAACCTGCTCTACTATACGGAAGTGAATGTTGGACACTTCGAGCAAAAGATAAATCCCGCATTAATAGTTCACAAATGAGATTCCTCCGATCACTAACTGGAGTAACTTAAGGGATAGAATGAAGAGTGATGAGATAAGGATGCAGTGGAATAGTAGGGAAATGGTTGAACATATACAAAATTATCAGATTAAATGGTTCCAACAGGTCCAGAGAATGTCAAATTCCCGTTTACCAAAAATGATTTACCACCTCAACCCTAAAGGCAAAAGAGACCTCGGAAGACCCTTCAACCGATGGAAAGATGAGTTTTTGTAGTCGCAGAACGGGCATCATCACCCAATACTGCATTCGGAAGAAGAAGAAGACAATCGGATCAACTGTATGACCGCGCATAAAGTACAAACAAACAGAGGCTCGTTTAATTAAATAAAAATAAAACTTATATATTAGATATATATTATCACAAACTTACATTTGTATTTGGTACGATGACATAGCACGCGTTTCGCTGGCCATGCTGTCGTATTTCGTAAAGACACTTTTGTGGGCCCTGCTGAGCTCCGTGTACAACCGATCGCACAATACCCACCATTATTTGCACTCGCACAAAAACTAATTCAGCAAGTGTTTCTAAAAAGCTCGTTGTTGAATATTTTAATCACTGAATTTATTCCGAATACTCCGTAAAAATTTATTTGAGATCAGAAATTCTGGAACTTCTATCAATACTGCTAAATTAAATCGATCATGAATGTCGATAATTGAAGTTGTCGAAATGAAGGCGCCGGTATGTCTGCCAGTCGTACGTTTAGTAAAAGCTCTTATAAACTGTGCTTCTTATCACGCTCGGGGTAAAGATCAAGATATATTTTTACATATGGTATTAAACTCTCTTATGTATAATGATCTCTTCCAGCCAATGGCAGAACAAATATGGCTACCGCTTCTGATAACATATCAAGATCACAAAAAAATTGCTGAAAAAATAACTCAGCCATGTAAGTTATATAAAATACTATTTACAGTTCTGGAAAAATATATTTACAAAACTTGTAATATTAGAGGAAGTATGGACTTAAAACATATTATATAAACACGTGTATAAATTCCCTTAGCCGCGGTGGTCTAGTGGATACGATCCTTGCCTCTAGTCCCGAGGGTCGCGGATTCAAACCCGGCCGTGGTCGATGGATTTATAAGAATGAAAAATCAAGTGACAAGTCCTCCGGGAGGGACTTTAAACCATGGGTCTGAAGATTTTCAGGCTCGTAAAAGAACCACCAAGCGTGAATAAAAATTCCTCTATGCAAAATTTATCGAAAGTTTCCATTCTAGTAATACCCTGGTTTCCTAGATGACATCATGAAGCGGAACGCTGACCCCAGGCCACTTAATGGCATCTATACGAAAACAAGCATAACTAAATTAGTGTGGTTGAGTTTGTCCCTTGTAGCAGGAACACCAAAGTCTCACTGAGGGACACAAGGGCTTACTACTAAATCCCCTTAATAATTATCATAAGTAATGCCACGAGTGATTTCCAATTTATCTAGAGAATTTGGAAATCAAGAGTGGCATTTGTTAGGACTATTTAACGAATAAATTAAGCTGTTTACTCACAAATCATTATTTAACTATAGTTATTTTAAAATATTTATATATTTAATGTAAACGGCGATGTTTGAAAACAAATGAGAAGCGATAGGTACGCTTCATCTGCTTCTTTTGTTTATCACTGCAACTAGATCATACTATTTATTGCCAAAGGAACGCAATATTGTAAGAATGCTCTCTAGTGGAGAAAAAATGAAACACATCAAACTGTATATTAATTCATTTCTGATGTCGTATGATGTAAATATGACAATTATATTTTTCTGGATTGTTACCTGGAAAAAAAATACATTTAAGAAAGTGCAAACAGTGGTTTCTTTTTTTTTGGTGGTATAATTAATTGCTACAAATGTTTTTATATTAACTCCCGCATGCGGCATGTGTTGACATTCATGCACTATACATACAATCTGGTAGCCGTATTTCTCGCAGGCTCAGTCACTGCAAAATAATGGTCAGACCTGTTCAGAATATTAAAAAGGAGGAGCTTTCTTTAATATGGTAATTATAACACCGATAAATATTTCGTGAAACACGACTCTGATTGGTTGTAAAACAGAAATCATTGAAACGTGATTGGCCACTGAGTCCCATTTGGGGCATGAGTTAAATAGTCAACTTAAATTAAAGTATCTAGTGGGACCTACTGTTACATACATTTTCTCAATCTATAGAAGTATTTTATCTTCTTGTATCTTGTAAGCCCATGTTTCTCTTAACAGAGATTTAGCCGCTCTCCCCCTAAAGGAAAGAATTTGAACCATATTAATTTATTTAGACATGTTTTCGTATAGATGTCATTTGAGTCGTCCGTGGTCAGCGTTCCGCCTCATACTGACATCTAGGAATATTTTAAATAAATAAAAATAAAAATACAATTTTAGTTTCAATTGATCATTATACAGCTTTTTAATGTAAGTAGAGTTCATTCTTCACACCATGACAGAAGTATGCGATGTAAAGCCCATTAAACAAAATATTTTATTTTAAAGCCAATTTATAAAGACGAATGTGGTTCCGTGGAACATGTGGTTAGACGCTCGCATCTTACTGCTGGTGTCTCGACATCGAGTTTTGGTCACTTCATGTGGGTTTCGAAGCAGACTAAACGGAGTTTGGACACGCATTTCTCGGGGTTTCTCCCGTTTTCCCTCGCCAGAAATTTCATTCCACCATTTTTCAATATTCATAATATCCATTTCGTTTCATTTCGTTTAGGGACGAGGAGCTCGTGGAGGTTGAGGTGGGAAGACGAAAGGAAGTCCAGTAAGAGGTAAACCAAGAGAAAAAAGGGGGGGAGATAAAATGAGTGAATGTTAACGAAGAATTTTCTGCTACATTATGGCATATAGTGGATAGACTCATATCCAGTATATCTTCAGAGATTACGAAAATAGTGAATACATTAATTGTAATTAACCTCCTCAAACATTTTTATTCTCCTGTTCTGTCCATGCGTGGTACCCTTGTCTTTCACAGACCTCTATAAATACAGGAGATTCATCCCATCTCATCCCTCGACACGATTTTGAGTTGGACACGAATTGATATTACTTTTTTTTTATTATATACAACCTTCCTGATTAGAGGATTGCCTCAAGGACAAAGTGATACAGACAATTTTCGAATTGATGAAATACATTTAAAAAATTTCAAATTGTAATTGAAGTACAGTCCCGCGCCGTAGCCGAGTGGTTAAGGCAGGAAGCCTTGGCGCAAAGCTACGGGACTTGCGCTGGTTCGAGTCTCCGTGGGGGAAGAAATTTTCTCATGGTATTTCGGCCAGTATGGGACCGGTGCCCACCCAGCATCGTGAGGCAATTGGGTAGCTACAATAAGTAGCGGCTCCAGGTTGAGGAACCAGCTATAACGGCTGGGGGACTCGACATGCTAACCACATGTCACCCCTACACTGGCTGTTGATCATCTACCTCTGTGATTGACACATGTGGATGTGAAGGGGCAGCAGCCAGCTGGTAAAAGGGCAACCGCTGAAAAGTGGAAAGACCCTCAATCGGAATTATACTATAAAGTAGAACTTTTGTAATAATGGTTTCTTAAAATTGAAATTGATCCTCTAATAGCAGCAATGGCAATTTTAGAAAGATACACTCTGTCCAAATCTAAGAAATTCCAAAATTTAGCTAAGAATCCTGGTCCGATCATCAATCATATGACAGTTATACTATCTAACTGGTATTTATCTTTGTAATAGTCAATTGTTGGCTCATATATGGCTTTCTTTTCACAGTCAACTTCCTCAGGTTGGAAAATGAGAGGATATAAGTCAAAAATGTCTGGGATGTTTTTAAATGCCGGTACCTAGCAAATTTGTATAAGACATCCGCGAATAGTACAATTTTGTTTAAAATCTCAAACTAACTGGAGACAATGGATGCCTTTTGTTTTAATTTGAAAGCTGTTTTCAGAGCAAACAACGTGTAGAGAAGTGTTTCTAATTTGTACTTGGTACAGTATAGAAAAGCTGTGGCTCAAACACGTCCTTAATGGGAGTCAATGACCAATCACGTTTCAATGATTTTTTTATTTACAACCAATCACAGTCGTGTTTCGCCTAGAATTTACCAACCACAGTTTATCATCATAATAAAGAAAGCACCTCCTTTTTAAGATTCTGAACAGGTCATAGCATTATTTTGCAGTGACTGACTCTCTAAGAAATACGGATACCAGATTGTGTATATATTAGTCCACCGCTGTGGTCTCGAAGTAGCGTGCTGCCTTGTCACGCAGCGGGTCAGGCTTCGATCCCCGGTCGGGGCAGTTTTTCTGGGTGAGGTTTTTATCGGGGTTTTTCTTCACCTGTAAGACAAATGTCAGGAAAACTTTAAGGCCCAAACGGTCCCCGAAATCATATGGCCATCATCCTTATCATTATCATCATCATCATCCTTCACCGGTGTGGAAAGCAACGGGAAGCTACCACACCTAAACAATTCTCTAGTAAAGCTGCAAGCATAGCATGAAAATGCTATGATTGCAGTGAAGGACCTGCCTTCGGGCAGAATTACTATGGATATATATATATATATATATATATATATATATATATATATATATATATAGTGCATGAATGTCAACACATAGCGCATGCGGGAGTTAATATACAAACATTTGTAGCAATTGATTATACCACCAAAAAAAGAAACCACTGTTTGCACTTTCTTAAATGTATTTTTTCCCAGGTAATAACATTCCAGGAAAATATAATTGTCATATTTACGTCATACTACATCAGAAATGAATTAACATAGTTTGATGCTTTTAATTTTTTCTCCAGTAGAGAGCATTCTTACAATATTGCGTTCCTTTGGCAATAAATAGTATGATCTGGTTGCAGTGATAAACAAAAGAAGCAGATGAACCATACCAATCGTTTCTCATTTGTTTTCAAACATCGCCGTTTACATTAAATATATATATATATATATATATATATTTAAATAACTATATTTAAATAATGATTTGTGAGTAAACAGCTTAATTTTATTCGTTAAATAGTCCTAACAAATGCCACTCTTGATTTCCGAATTCACTCCTCACTTCGTGAGTCGTGAATTTATCGATAATTTGGAAACCACTCGTGGCATTACTTACAATTTTTCTACATTAGAGAATTAACTTGTTTTGAAGAACGTACAGATTAGTCCTGTAAATTAGGGCAAGAACGCTTCCTTTGTGTTTGGAAAACATTGATAAACCAGGCAAACAAGCAGTATCTTAGTACACACATCCATAATTCATATAGAGTCTTCTTAATACGTGGGTAATTCCTTACTACAACATCCTTTGCTCTACGATTGTATATCACTATTTCTGAAAGCAACAAGTTGCTATACAAATTATAACAATAAGCTTCATTGTTTGTGAAATGCTGTGGCCATTATAACATCAATACTATCATATTATAGTATCGTGATCATGTATTTGTTAGATAAGAAATGTTTGAAGTAAACAGATTTGTGACGAAAACGTATCTTATTGAACTAGAAGGTCATCTGTTAAAGTAAACCAATTAAAACGAATAACACCATAACAGAGATTATATAGAAAGTGAGGTAAAATACCAATCACCTGATGTAATAGTATTTACTATTGAAATCCACAGTTTTTAAAGCGTAACCCTACAAACAACAGGGAACTCGTTCAGATACCACATACAAGAAAGGACAGCAGAAGCCACGAAAGCGATGTATAGAATAAAGAACATTGCATCCTTATCACTAACGTCAGCCACTACACTTTTCAACACGACAATATCCCCAATAATCACGTATGGGCTCGAATTAATATGGGAAAAATTAACAATCTTGACCTACTACAGTCAAGAGAGATCTAACAATTTAAATATCTTGGATATTATCTCTCTATCTGGGATGAAAAGGATATCCCTGAAAAAGTTACTAGTTATAATAAAAGTTTAGGAATTATTAATCAAGTTATGAAACCATCCCTTGTACAAAAAAACACCAGATTACGTTTATATAACACTTTGGCTAGACCAGTGTTGACCTATGGTAGTGAAGCTTGGACACTAAGAAAACAACATGAAAGCAGAATAACGGCTTGTGAAATGAGATTCATGCGCAGAACAGCGGGTTACACCAGATGGGATCGGAAAAGGAACACCGATATCTTAAAAGAATTGAAGACTACGCCAATTTTGGAATATATTAAACAGTACCAACTAAATTGGAAACACCACCTTGAAAGAATGAGTTCAAATCGGATCCCCAAAGCTGTTTATAATTATATACCAAGAGGACGAAGATCACTGGGCCGTCCTATGAAACGCTGGAGGGAAAATTTTCTATAGGATCGTAACAGGCCTTGGCCTAATACTTGGAAGGAAGAAGAAGGAGAAGAAAATTAACAATCAGTGACTTAGAATGCATTGAGAAAGTCAAGGCACGGTTCCTAAAATGTGCCCTCAGAGTGGGAAAATATGCTCCATCAAGGCTGGCATATGAGCTGGTCAAGGAAACTTTTTACATAGAAGATCTGAGACTCAGCCTACCATCTACCGGAGCCAGCAACAAGCTACTAGAACGGAGAAGAATGAAAAGAGCGGAGACTCAGCCTACCATCTACCGGAGCCAGCAACAAGCTACTAGAACGGAGAAGAATGAAAAGAGCGGAGACTCAGCCTACCATCTACCGGAGCCAGCAACAAGCTACTAGAACGGAGAAGAATGAAAAGAGCGGAGACTCAGCCTACCATCTACCGGAGCCAGCAACAAGCTACTAGAACGGAGAAGAATGAAAAGAGCGGAGACTCAGCCTACCATCTACCGGAGCCAGCAACAAGCTACTAGAACGGAGAAGAATGAAAAGAGCGGAGACTCAGCTACCATCTACCGGAGCCAGCAACAAGCTACTAGAACGGAGAAGAATGAAAAGAGCGGAGACTCAGCCTACCATCTACCGGAGCCAGCAACAAGCTACTAGAACGGAGAAGAATGAAAAGAGCGGAGACTCAGCCTACCATCTACCGGAGCCAGCAACAAGCTACTAGAACGGAGAAGAATGAAAAGAGCGGAGACTCAGCCTACCATCTACCGGAGCCAGCAACAAGCTACTAGAACGGAGAAGAATGAAAAGAGGCGGAGACTCAGCCTACCATCTACCGGAGCCAGCAACAAGCTACTAGAACGGAGAAGAATGAAAAGAGCGGAGACTCAGCCTACCATCTACCGGAGCCAGCAACAAGCTACTAGAACGGAGAAGAATGAAAAGAGCGGAGACTCAGCCTACCATCTACCGGAGCCAGCAACAAGCTACTAGAACGGAGAAGAATGAAAAGAGCGGAGATAGATATCGAATCTATGGGACGACCGCAATGATCGACCGCAACTGGACCAAAGAGAATCAGGAGCAGAGACACACCATTACAAGACTAGCCATTCACGGCTTCCACCACAAATTATGCAAGGACAAGACATTCCACACCCCGAATGACCAATGTGTGTGTGAATTGTGCGGACAGAGATGTAACCAATATCATATCACCGAGTGCCGTGAAAGAACAAAATCAATCTCGGAATATAGCAAAGAATAATACCCATTCGGGTGAACCTTCCATATTTAAAACAATTAATAAACTGAATTCTTCTTCTGCTTCATGAAATTAGGCCTTTTGACCTGTTTTCACATCAAGTGGGATTTAATGAATCCTCCCATCTAGTAAATGAGCGTCCAACATTTCTATGTCCTGTTGGTTTGTACTTTAGTAACAGCTGAGGGATTCTGTCTGTAGGCATTCTCTTGACATGTTCATACCAGTTGTTTCTCATATTGTCAATTCTATTTGTTAAATTAAAAATATTTAAGTCCTTCCTAACATCCTCACTTCTATTCTTGTCCAAAATGTCACACCCGCTACAGAACGTAGGAACTTCATTTCTGCAGTTTCTATTTTCCTTCTGTCTGAACGGTCCAATTTTCACTTGTATATGTTAGGACAGGCACTGCCATAATTTTGTAAAATTTTAGTCGTGTGCTCCTCAAAGTTTTATTTGAATCTGAATTCTGAAATGCATAATTATGTTCTTTCAATATATAATGCTAAATGTGTTATTCGATATATATATATGTGTGTGTGTGTTCGTGCACGCGAACAACTCAATTTCTACAATAAAGTTGAAAAAGAACGGCCTAACTTGTTCGTTTGAAATGTAAAGGTCTAGGAGTAGCGCTCAAATTTTCACTTGTAACTCTTTATTTCTTTCTGTTTATCCATCCATCCATCTATCTTTCTTTATGTTTATCCATCTTTCGTCCACCGCTGTGGTCTCGAGGTAGCGTGCTGCCTTGTCACGCAGCGGGACCGGGTTCGATCCCCGGTCGGGGCAGTTTTTCTGGGTGAGGTTTTTATCGGGGTTTTTCCTCACCTGTAAGACAAATGTCAGGAAAACTTTAAGGCCCAAACGGTCCCCGAAATCATATGGCCATCATCATCATCATCATCATCATCATTCACCGGTGTGGAAAGCAACGGGAAGCTACCACACCTATAATTCCCTAGTAAAGCTGCAAGCATAGCATGAAAGTGCAGTGAAGGACCTGCCTTCGGGCAGAATTACTATGTTTTTAAATTATTGTCACCATTGATTAATTTTTCCTAAAAATGACCATCTTTCTTTATTTCTTTCTGTTTATCCATCTATATTTCATTCTTTCCTTTCTAATCATCCATCCATCCATCCATCTTTCTTTTTATCCACCTATCTGTCTTCCTTTCCTTTTTTTTTATCTGTACATCTATCTTTCTTTTTTTTTTATCCATATGTCTATCTTTTTCTTTTTTATCTAGACTCTATCTTTCTTTTATCTATCTATATATGTGCCCTCGGGCAGAATTACTATGGATGGATGGATGGATATCTATATTTCTTTGTTTTTATCCATCTTCCATTCTTTCTATTTTTTCTATAATTGTCACACTCTATCTCTTTTGATTTCCAATGCCACCCACATTTTTTAGTATAATTATCTCTACTGTGAACAGAGAGGAGTCTGTGGTTTTTATTACTTCACTCATATATATATATATATATATATATATATATATATATACAGGGTGATTACAAATGATTGGAGCGATTTCATGATTTTATGGTAGCTGTAGTATTCGACATATTTTCACGAACTTTTACAGATACATAGAGCAACTTCCCAGGTTTTTTTTGAGATGTTACAGGTGCTCCATATGCTCCCCCTTGGTGATTCTGCAGATATCAAGTCTGTAATCAAGTTCGTCCCATACTCGACGTAACATGTCCCTATTAATTTGTTCAAAGGCATTGATTATGCGAGCTCGCAGTTCTGGTAAGTCTACTGGTAAAGGAGGCACAAACACTGAATCTTCACATACCCCCAAACAAAAAAATCGCACGGCGTCAAATCGGGGGAGCGTGGAGGCCATGACAACAATTTCTGATCATTCTCTCCACTGCGACCGATCCATCGGTTTGGCAATCTCATGTTTAAAATTCACGAACATCGTGATGGAAGTGTGGTGGAGCACCATCCTGCTGGTAGATGAAGGTCTCACTGTCGGTCGTCAGCTGCGGCATGAGCCAATTTTCCAGCATGTCCAGGTACACGTGTCCTGTAACGTTCTGCTCGCAGAAGAAAAAAGGGCCATAAACTTTGAACTGAGAAACCGCACAGAACACACTAACTTTTGGGAGTCGCGAATGTGCTGCACAATAACGCGGGGATTTTCTGTGCCCCCAGATTCGCACATTGTGTTTGTTCACTTTGCCATTCACAAAGAATGTTGCTTCGTCACTGAAGACAAGTTTCTCACAAAAACCATCCTCATCCATAAACTGCTGCATTTGTGTACAAAATTCAAAACCGACTCACTTTGTCAATGGGGCGTAAGGGCTTGTAGAAATTGCAAGTGGTAAGGTTTATGCTTCAATCTTTTCCGCAAGATCTTCCAAACGGTCGGTTGTGGAATGTTCAGCTCTCTGCTCGCTTTTCGTGTCGATTTCTGTGGGCTACGTGTGAAACTCATCCGCACACTCTCAACCTTTTCTTCACTCACTGAAGGACGACCCGTTGATTTCCTTTTACAGAGGCATCCTGTAGCTTTAAATTGCGCATACCATCGCCGAATGGAGTTGGCACTCGGTGCATCTTTCTCGAACTTCGTTCTGAAGTGTCGTTGCACAGTTATCACAGATTGAGTTGAATGAAATTCAAGCACAGCATATGCTTTCTCCTCGCCTGTCGCCATCTTTGATAACTGCTGCGCTCTTCCTCGGTTTAAAGCTGAAACACGGCTGCGAGAGAAAACAAAAAAAAACCTTATGAGTTTTTATACATAACTTTAAAGTTCTGTGAAGATATGTCAAATAAGATCGCTACAATAAAATCATGAAATCGCTCCAATCATTTGTAATCACCGTGTATATATATATATTATGCAGGTAGAACCAACCCTTTCATTCAACTTTTATCTCAGTCTAAAAAAGAAACGTTTTTGTATATTGCATTTGAGCTTTATCTTCTTCTTCTTCACTTCACAGGCTAGGCAAGTTGCCTGTTCCACCTCACAGTTGTTCTGTCCATCTTTTCACTCATTTAAATCTATTAATTTCAGGATCATAAAGTGAACTAGGTATTTAACGAGGAAAACTGCCCCCCCCACCTGTCTCATTCGTTTTTAACCTTGCTGTATAAAGAGTTTTTTTTTTAAAAAAACAAGTCTGCAAGAAGCAATTATATAAATAATTTTAAAATAAAAGCTTCAATGGAAATATTTATAATTATGATCACAGAACAGTACAATAACAATGCAATAAATATTTAGTAACAGATAAGCAGACATGTGTTAATATTATAATATTGACACAGCGCCATAAATGGATTTCTCATGTTTATCTCTAAGTCTACTGTTTGTGAATAACACCCACCTTATCTCTAAATCAATTAATAATCCATTTAGAAAACAAAGCACGATTAAATATTTTATGAGAGCAGTAAATATTTCCTAACGACCCGATAAGACGAACAAAATAATTTATATTTGAACATTGTTTACGATATCTACGAACAAAAATATGCTTCAGTAATATATGCTAGGCTTCAGTAATATATGCTAGAAGACTCCTTCCCAATTGCTTCCAAATTCGGTTCACAATTTGTAACGTAAAGGCCATTAATATCTCATGGGTGTGTTCAGCGTTTCTGACTACAGTTCATATGGTCCCAGATTCGATTTCCGGTCAACCATAGACTTTTTACACGTTTTATATTAGCTTGACCTGTATCTATCTACGTAACGGAATCTTTCAACGCGATTTTCACCCACTTAAAATCATTTGTTCAACTTTAAACTTTGTATACTTGCAAAGGACCAATGACAAAACAATTTCTTTAAAGACAATCTTTCCTGCGGTTGTGCCCATGGTCTGGAATTTAGGTTAAGGACTCTCCTGCCTCTTCATGATAATTTATCACCCATCATATCATCTACGTAACGAAACTCCGCCTCCCAGGTGCTCCAACCTAAGACATGGATTACAGTTCCTAGTTCCTCCAATGTGAGGAGAAGAAAGCCAGCAATGTCACAAAAGGCAACCAGGTGGCTTTGGACAATATATATATATATATATATATATATATACACACACACACACACAAAGTAGAACATAAAGCGTAGAAGTGAATTTCCTTGGAAGAACAAAAGGCTGCACAAGAATGGATCGGATAAAGAATGAAGATATAAGAACAGAGTTAAATATATATCCATTGAAAGTTAAAATAAAAAAATACAGAGAAAAATGGTTTGGACATGTAGAAAGAACGAATGTAACAAGATTACCAAAAGGAGCATTTAACTACAAGCCAAGAGGTTCAAGGAATGTAGGAAGGCCAGTGGAAAGACGGACAGAACAACTGTGAGGCGGAACAGGCAATTTGCCTAGCCCGTGAAGTGAAGAAGAAGAAGAAGAAGAAGAAGAAGAAGATAAAGGTAAAATGCAATATACAAATCCTAATTTTTAAATACAAGTTTTTCTTATTTTTATATTTTTTTCAAACATACAATAAAACCATGTTTTATATATAGGCCTACAATAATATATATATAACATAGCTTTACTGTATGTTTGAAAAAAATTATGAAAATAAGAAAACATTGCATCTTAAAAATTAGGATTTGTATATTGGATTTGAGCTTTATCATCTTCTTCTTCGCTTCACGGGCTAGACAAATTGCCTGTTCCGCCTCACACTTGTTCTCTCCATCTTTTCACTGCCCTTCCTACATTCCTTGAACCTCTTGGCTTGTAGTTAAGTGTTGCTTTCGGTAATCTTGTTACATTCTTTTTAAACCATTTTTCTATATATTCTCCGATTTTATCATTCAATGGATACATATTTAACTGTTCTTATATCTTCATTCTTTATCCGATCCATTCTTGTGCAGCCTTTTGTTCTTCTAACGAAGTTAATTTCTACGCTTTGTATTCTACTTTGAAACAGCTACATTTCCTGATATCCGTTTGTGAGATTGGATTTTTTTTCTGCATTTACATTTTACATTAATTTCCTGAAAAAATGTATTGCAAGAGGTACTATTATGAAGAGAAAAAATATACATTCATGGTATCTAAAAATATGAGTTTGTCGCTGGACTTCTGTTCTAAAAAATTGTAATAGTTTGCTTTCAAATACCCTTGCTATTTTCTCCTCCCTCAAAGTTAGAGTCCATGTTTCGCATTCATATAACATAACTAGAAGAGAATATAACATAATAGAGAAAAGAGAGAAAAGCATAATAGAAAAAAGATAGAAAAGAGAAGAGGAAAAAGAGAGAAAAGAGAAGAGGAAAAAGAGAAAAAGAGAAGAGGAAACAAGATGAGAAAAGAGAAGAGGAACCAAGAGATAAAAGCAGAAGAGGAACAAGAGAGAAAAGAGAAGAGGAACAAGAGAGAAAAGAAAGAGGAAACAAGATAGAAGAAAGAGAACAGGAACAGGAGATGAAAAGAGAAGATGAACAAGAGGAAAAGAGAAGAGGAACAAGAGAGAAAAGAGAAGAGGAAACAAGAAGAGAAAAGAAAGATAAAAACAGAGATATAAAATAGAATATGTAAAAATATATAAAATAGAAGATTAACAAGATATAAAAATATAACATTAAAAATATATAAAATATAACATTACAAAGATAAAATATAAAATAAAAAGACATAAAAATGAACATTAAACAATATAGAAAGATAACATTAAACAAGATATAAAATATAACAGTAACACGATATAAAAATATAACATTAACAATATATAAAATATAACATTAACAATATATAAAATATAACATTAAAATATATAAAATAATAATATTAAACAATACAAATAGTATTAAACAATACAATATAGTATTAACAATACAATATAGTATAAACAATACAATATAGTATTAACAATACAATATAGTATTAACAATACAATATAGTATTAACAATACAATATAGTATTAACAATACAATATAGTAATTAACAATACAATATAGTATTAAACAATACAATATAGTATTAACAATACAATATAGTATTAACAATACAAATATAGTATTAACAATACAATATAGTATTAACAATACAATATAGTATTAACAATACCAATATAGTATTAACAATACAATATAGTATTAACAATACAATATAGTATTAACAATACAATATAGTATATTAACAAGATAATATATATATTAACAATATAATATAGTATTAATAATATAATATTAATAATATAATTATTACATTTTCAGTTTAACGTTTTTTTAGGGAAGTCAGGGTGACAAGAATCTCTGTAATGTATTTCCAGAATTTAACCTACGTAAGGAACTGAACATTTACATCAATTCCTATAAATGCAGATCCTAAATATAATTACTTGGGAATTTACTGTGACCCAAAGGCCGTAAACTCTTGGGTCACGAAACGTTTTTCAATTCGCGTATGCATCTAGCTTACGTCATTTATATTACACTGAAATATTCCACATGTACTTCAATACTCCCATCTGGCGAGAATCCAGCTGCACTATGGAGTCAGACAATTCCTAGACTACATCAAACCAATAAATTGTATCATGAATTCAACGAAAAGCATCAGAATCTTTGGTGGTAATAACTAAATGTAATGTGATAAACTTGGCAATCCTACAGTGAACGGACAACTGCAATAGTAGGCCTATTTATGTAAACGACAGACTGTAAAATCACAACAGCAATTTACTCTAAAGAGAGAAACAAGAACCGCTCTTTAAATGAGCATTGTTCGATACTTTCCCTACTTACTGGCACTATCGAACCCGTAGGTTCATGGCCGCGCGAAGATAAGCTCTCCATGCATCCCTATCCTGAGCTAATTTTTCCAATCATTGCCTGTATAATCTACTTCCCTCAAATTATAGTTGATGTTATTCTCACACCTCATTCTTGGTCTACCAACTGGGCGTTTTCCCTCTGGCTTTCCTACAAAAAGCTTCCATGCACGTATTTCATTCCCCATTCGTGTCACATATCTACCTGTATAATCTACTTCCTTCAAATCATAGTTAATGTTATTCTCCCAACTCATTCTTGGCCTACCAACTAGGCGTTTTCCCTCTGGTTTTCCTACAAAAAGCTTCCATGCACGCCTTCCATTCCCCATTCGTGCCACATGTCCCCCCATCGCAGTCTACGAGACTTAAACCATTCTTACATCTGGTTTCCTATAAAGACCATGTAGTTCACTGTTATGTAAGTCTTCTCCATTCACCTGTCTATTCATCTCTCTTTGGTCCAAAAATTTTCGTAAGAACTGTATTCTCAAAAACTCGTAATCTCCTATCCTCTCTTAAAGTAAGATTTTACTCCAGTGGAACTCATGTCCACATTCCTTGACGTTTGTATTTTTTATGGTAAAAAATCGTCACTTACTTCCAAGTACAATTATTTTATTTACACAAACGCTTCCGACTTCAGGGTTTCTCCCCCCCCTTATATTAACCCTTAAATTAAAAATGTATCCTATTGGATACATTGATTTCATGTATTTAATATAGTTTTTACATAATAGGAAAACAAAGGGTAAAAATTACTTAAATTTATGTCAAATTACGCAATAATGTGTAATAATAACACAGTTCTATATGAATTTATTTTCCTTGCGGTCCGGAATATTTAAATAACTGGCACGAGAAAATATTGTATTGGCAATTTAAGAATTAAAATGGAGTTACCTCTGATGTTTAACAGTTCTACTCTCAATTCACGCTCTTTCTTTGCTCTACCAAGAGTCAGTAATGGCAGACATAAAGCCGACATCCTTCTTAAATTCAATACGCTTGATTGCCGAGTGATCTACAGTATAACGTCGGCCCGAGTGGACTAATGTTTAAATGCTAGCTTCTGATTCGCGGATTCAAAACCGGCAGGGTTCGAGAGAGTGTAAAAATACTTCAGAAGGGGTGTAGGTCCCTGGATCTCGTTCCATACATTTAAGACATAAAATAATCTCAAACCTGAAATAAGATGCCTCTATGCAAAATTTGTCACCCTAGCCCATTTTGAATTATCACAAGTAATGATACGAGTGATATCCAATTTATCTAGAGAATTTGGAAATCAAGAATGGCATTTGTTAGGACTATCTAACGAATAAAAATAAGCTGTTTACTCACAAATCATTATTTAAATATAGTTATTTTAAAATATTTATATATATATATATATATATATAATGTAAACGGCGATGTTTGAAAACAAATGAGAAACGTTTGTTCTGTTTCACTTGTTCATCACTGCAAGCAGATCATATTATTTATTGCCAAAGGATCGCAATATTGTAAGAATGCACACTAGTGGAGAAATGTATAACCAAGATTATGGGTTATTAATTAATTCCTGATGTCCTATGATGTAACCATGTCAATTATGTTTTTTCGGAACGTTACTACCTGGGGAATAATACGTTTAAGAAAGTTCAATCAGTATTTTTTTGTTATAATAAATTGCTACAAATGTTTTATAGTATATCCAGCAAGCACTATCTGTTTACATTTGTGCACTATATATACAATCTGGTAGCCGTATTTCTTAGAGGGTCAGTCACTGCAAAATAATGCTCTGGCCTATTCAGAATGTTAAAAAGGAGGAACTTTCTTTAATATGATCCAGGTGAAACAAGACTGATTGGTTGTAAATCAAAATTCATCGAAACTCGATTGGTCATTGACTCCCAACTGGGGCACGAGTTAAATAGTCAAGTTAAATGACCTGAGTTGTTTATTTATATATAAAATATCGAACTACAGTACTATATAATAAAACACTAAATAAATAAAATACTAAGTACTATATCAAGATTAAGGTATTTTGTAAACATACCTATTTAGGCCATCTATTCAATTTACCTTTGTTATTAAAGAAGGAAGAGGACTTCGTTCGACGTATATATCTAGATAAATATATTATAAAATTGGGACTGTTGACAATGGTATAATCTTATAAAATGGGAATTGACAACAAAACAAAGGTCAAAATATGTTTACGCAAAGATGTTTGTATCCTAGAAGAAGAGTTTATACTTCCTCGTAGCAACAGCGACATTTTTTTTGTTTTCACCTTGAGAAATGCTAAGTAGGTATTATCTCTTAAACACTTCTAATTCCTCAAAAACAATTGATCTAGTTTTATCAAGATTTTAACTAAGTCAGCAGAAGATCATTGTTCCTTTTTCAAGCACCAAACCCCTCCTAGTATGAACTCTTCATTTTATCTCAAATATTTCATTTCATAACTAGTCAGGCCTATAACTAACTCACTGGCACTATCGAACCCGTAGGTTCGCGGACATAAGCTCTCCGTACATCCCTATCCTGAGCTAATGTTTTCCAATCACTCCCTGTATAATCTACTTCCTTCAAATCATAGTTAATGTTATTATCCCACCTGATTTTTGGTGTACCTACTTGGCGTTTTCCCTCTGGCTTTCCTACAAGAAGTTTCAATGCACGTGTTTCATTCCCCATTCGTGCCACATGTCCTGCCCATAGAAGTTTAACCTTTTCACTGCTGAGATATTTCCAGCCTTTAAAACCCTCCTTGCTCAATGCAGGGAGAAATATGGAAAAAAGTTTATTTAGGTGCATAAGAGATGGCAGTATATGCCTGCCTAGTTTGAAAGCAATGCAATACGTATTATATAACTAGCAGGCGTTTGGAGTTGAGAATGGATATACACACCCATAGCATGGCAAGCATTTTCTTTGCCAACGGATATACCCGTTCGTAGCAGTGTAAAGGTTAAGAGACAACTGTTTTATTATATCTGGCTTCATATGAAGATCGTGTAGTTCACTGTTAGGTTGTAACATAATTTAAATACTACTACGTCGCTTTTGATAATCGTATGTAAATGAAATTGGTGACAACCAAAAGAGAAACTCAAAAAAAGGTGGGGTTGTACAAGACCAGCTTCTTACTTACGCGCCTTATGCCATTTTTTATATAATTTGAAGTATTAAAAAGCAGGTGAATAATTTTACATATCTAGGATGCAATATCTCATATGAAGAAGAAAAGGATGTAAATGCAAAAATATCTAATTTTTTTAAGAATTTTAGGGTTAATAAATTCTATCTTCAAGCCACAGTTAGTCCAAAAATATTCAAGACTAAAAGTGTATAAACACTGGCTCTTCCAACTCTTTTGTATGGTAGCGAAGTATGGACATTGAAACAGAAGGATATACAGAGACTTAGATCTGCTGAAATGAGATACCTTCGGAGGACTGCAGAATATACACTACTAGATCACACAAAATAAATGAAGACATCTTAGAAGAATTACACATGGAACCTTCAGAAAACAAAATTTCAATTTCTGATTATAAGTCAAGATGGATGCAACATGTTCATCGAATGGAAGATCACAGGATACCCATACAAATGTTGAGATAACCTGCAGGAAGAAGAACAGGACGTCCACTGAAAAGACTTTTGGATGGTGTTTCTCTTGAGGCCGAAACAGGTCAATGGCCTAAATTCGTGAATGTACTATGATGATGATTATACTATATTTGTGGACACGATGTATATTAATAACGTCAGAAGGTTAAAACCTTTATTCTATATTTATTTGTAATGTACAGTAGAAGCTCTTTGGTTAGTGATAGATTATTTATAGAAATTAAAACTCGATAACGAGATGATGCAATGAATCTAACAGTAAACATTTACTATAATCATAACCATATTAGCAGATGCACTTGTATCTATTTCGAGTAAAACTTGCTAGGTTCATATTTTTGTTTTGTTTAGCTGGGGCAATGGTATTGTGAATATTAATTTTAGCTACTGATGTAATAAAGCAGGGGTATCAAATGTTATTGGATTACGTTTACCATCGAGCGCATGCTAATTTGCTACTTTACATGGCTACGAATTCCTGAAAAGTTTCTGCCGAACATAAGGATATTGGTAAAAAGGCTTATGAAGAAGTAGCCATCGGACTGGACCTCTCTACAACAAGAAATGCTCATGAATGTATGAAGGGCCTAATAATTGTATCTAAAATTCCACATTTTCATTATGTAGAACGATGGCATTTCATTCCACATTTATACTTTTCTTAAGTAATGCCAGGAGTGATTTCCAAATTATCGATAAATTCACGACTCACGAGGTGTGGAGTAAATTTATCTAGAGAACTTGGAAATCAATAGTGGCATTTGTTAGAACTATTTAACGAATAAAATTAAGCTGTTTACTCACAAATCATTATTTAACTAAAGTTATTTTATAATATTTATATATTTAATGTAAACGGCGATGTTTGAAAACAAATGAGAAACGTTTGTTATGCTTCATTTATTCATCACTGCAAACAGATATTTATTGCCAAAGGATCGCAATATTGTAAGAATGCACCCTAGTGGAAAAAAAATGAAACATCAAACTGTTTATAACCAACATTATAGGTTCTTAATTAATTTCTGGTGTCCTATGATGTAAATTATATTTTACTGGAACGTAAATTCCTGGGAAATAATACGTTTAAGAGTGCAAACAGTGGTTTCTTTGTATTGTTGTAGAACCAATTACTACGAATATTTTTGTATAATATCCGGCAGGCAGTATCTGTTTAAATTTGTGCACTATATATATATATATATGGAGAGTATAATACATATATAAGGAAAAATAAGCGTTTGAATTGGATTCGCCTGGTAGTGTAATGGATATCACGCTGAGGTACAGACTCAGAGATCCGGGTTCGAATCCCGTCCAGGCATTTATTTTTCTTATCATACCATATATATATATATATATATATATATATATATATATATACATATATATACACACACACACACACACAATCTGGTAACCGTATTTCTTAGAGAGTCAGTCACTGCAAAATAATGCTCTGGCCTATTCAGAATGTTAAAAAGGTGGAACTTTTTTTAATACGATAAATTCATTTGATAAATTCCAGGTGAAACACGACTGTGATTGGTTGTAAATCAAAATTCATCAAAACGCGATTGGTCATTGACTCCCATTTGGGGGCACGATTTAAATAGTCATGGAAATTCTACTTATATCGCTGTAACTAAAAAGTAGTTACAATTATATTGATATTTTGTAATAAAATAGGCCTCGTTTGCGGAGTTTGAAAATCGATTTCCAAAAGTGACGGTAAGTTAAATTAGGTATTGTTATTAAGAACTGTGTAAGAGAGAGAGTATTATTACAAGATCTCCATAACCACCCCTCCCATGCTATCGTGCATTGAATAAACAAGGTCAAACTCTGCATTATCACGGAGTAAATTTCTCCCTCTGTTTCTCAAGTAAACGTTCATTTATATTAAAAGTAAATTAGTTAAATGAATGGAATTTACTGCGAAATTTTACAATAGTGCAATTTTCGCAGCAGTCGCCACGCTGTCTGCAGCCCCTAGTAGTAAGCGAACATGTAAAGCTGTGGCGCTGCTATCGCCAGGATGCCCTGCCATCTATCGGCAATCTTCGAACTTTTTCTAGTGCACGCTTCTACCCATTCATTGCATCATATTGTAATAAAAATACAGAGATATTCAGTCCACCTAACTTGTTTATAACATTGTTATCTATAAAAATAACGTATGATAAGTTTATTAGCAAGTCATACGAATAAAATTGTAAATTCATTTACGGATATTAAGGGGGGTGATGGGTGATATTTCCATTTCCTACAGTTTTTAAGCTACATACGTGATTTTCTGTACACATATTCATGTCATAATAAGTAATATTATATTAAAGTTTCATCTTTCTAGGCTTAAAGGTTTGAGTTTTTGAAGAAAATCCATTTAAAAATTTGCATATTAAAATTTTTAACAAGGCCCATAACTTTTTAGTATTTTTTAATTTTTTTTTCTACACGACCACTGATTTATTTAGAACAACACTATGCATTAACTTTTCTATATTATAATGAAGGAAGAAAAAAAATATATACATCCTCTGCATATGAAGTTTTGTTTGTTTTTTTTTAAATTACTACACATTTTATTTTTTATTTAAAAAACTATCAAGGTTGTTTCAAATTCCACGCATACAATTATTAGCCATAGTGTGTGGGACATGCGGTTAAAATTTCGTGGTTTCACACACAAACAGTTGAATAGTTAATGAGAAGTTAGACTTCTGACTGTCTTTTGTTTTGGTTTCACACACAAACAGTTGAATAGCTAATGAGAAGTTAGACTTCTGACTGTCTTTTGTTTTGCTTTCACACACAAACAGTTGAATAGCTAATGAGAAGTTAGACTTCTGACTGTCTTTTGTTTTGCTTTCACACACAAACAGTTGAATAGCTAATGAGAAGTTAGACTTCTGACTGTCTTTTGTTTTGCTTTCACACACAAACAGTTGAATAGCTAATGAGAAGTTAGACTTCTGACTGTCTTTTGTTTTGGTTTCACACACAAACAGTTGAATAGCTAATGAGAAGTTAGACTTCTGACTGTCTTTTGTTTTGCTTTCACACACAAACAGTTGAATAGCTAATGAGAAGTTAGACTTCTGACTGTCTTTTGTTTTGCTTTCACACACAAACAGTTGAATAGCTAATGAGAAGTTAGACTTCTGACTGTCTTTTGTTTTGCTTTCACACACAAACAGTTTGAATAGCTAATGAGAAGTTAGACTTCTGACTGTCTTTTGTTTTGCTTTCACACACAAACAGTTGAATAGCTAATGAGAAGTTAGACTTCTGACTGTCTTTTGTTTGCTTTCACACACAAACAGTTGAATAGCTAATGAGAAGTTAGACTTCTGACTGTCTTTTGTTTTGGTTTCACACACAAACAGTTGAATAGTTAATGAGAAGTTAGACTTCTGACTGTCTTTTGTTTTGGTTTCACACACAAACAGTTGAATAGTTAATGAGAAGTTAGACTTCTGACTGTCTTTTGTTTTGCTTTCACACACAAACAGTTGAATAGCTAATGAGAAGTTAGACTTCTGACTGTCTTTTGTTTTGGTTTCACACACAAACAGTTGAATAGCTAATGAGAAGTTAGACTTCTGACTGTCTTTTGTTTTGCTTTCACACACAAACAGTTGAATAGCTAATGAGAAGTTAGACTTCTGACTGTCTTTTGTTTTGCTTTCACACACAAACAGTTGAATAGCTAATGAGAAGTTAGACTTCTGACTGTCTTTTGTTTTGCTTTCACACACAAACAGTTGAATAGCTAATGAGAAGTTAGACTTCTGACTGTCTTTTGTTTTGCTTTCACACACAAACAGTTGAATAGCTAATGAGAAGTTAGACTTCTGACTGTCTTTTTGTTTTGCTTTCACACACAAACAGTTGAATAGCTAATGAGAAGTTAGACTTCTGACTGTCTTTTGTTTTGGTTTCACACACAAACAGTTGAATAGTTAATGAGAAGTTAGACTTCTGACTGTCTTTTGTTTTGGTTTCACACACAAACAGTTGAATAGTTAATGAGAAGTTAGACTTCTGACTGTCTTTTGTTTTGGTTTCACACACAAACAGTTGAATAGCTAATGAGAAGTTAGACTTCTGACTGTCTTTTGTTTTGGTTTCACACACAAACAGTTGAATAGCTAATGAGAAGTTAGACTTCTGACTGTCTTTTGTTTTGCTTTCACACACAAACAGTTGAATAGCTAATGAGAAGTTAGACTTCTGACTGTCTTTTGTTTTGGTTTCACACACAAACAGTTGAATAGTTAATGAGAAGTTAGACTTCTGACTGTCTTTTGTTTTGGTTTCACACACAAACAGTTGAATAGTTAATGAGAAGTTAGACTTCTGACTGTCTTTTGTTTTGGTTTCACACACAGACAGTTGAATAGTTAATGAGAAGTTAGACTTCTGACTGTCTTTTGTTTTGGTTTCACACACAAACAGTTGAATAGTTAATGAGAAGTTAGACTTCTGACTGTCTTTTGTTTTGGTTTCACACACAAACAGTTGAATAGTTAATGAGAAGTTAGACTTCTGACTGTCTTTTGTTTTGGTTTCACACACAAACAGTTGAATAGTTAATGAGAAGTTAGACTTCTGACTGTCTTTTGTTTTGGTTTCACACACAAACAGTTGAATAGCTAATGAGAAGTTAGACTTCTGACTGTCTTTTGTTTTGCTTTCACACACAAACAGTTGAATAGCTAATGAGAAGTTAGACTTCTGACTGTCTTTTGTTTTGCTTTCACACACAAACAGTTAAATAATATATACTATCTGCATTGCAAACTTATTTTTTATTACATACAAATCCTAGCCGTTAATGATAACCATTGGAACAGATACTAACGAATAAATATTAAGAAGAGGATATAGAACTACGCAGTTTCTCAAAAACATCTGTTGATCCGTCAGAGTTATTTCTTTAATAAATTCTGAAGATTGTGTTTTCTAGAAGAATTTACTATATCAGATCACTGTATTTATTCTGTAATAAGATAACATTTTTATGGAGTCACGAAAAGTTGTATTATTCGTGACTTGGTTCGTGACTCAGGGACGCAATATATCATGAACTAACGTATCTTTCCCCAAGTTATACGTTGTGTTTAATGTTGTAGAAACCAAACAATCAAATCAAAACAATGAAACGTAATAAATAAAACGTAAAATACGTTATTTTGTTCTGTGTAATTATAAAGTTGCCTGTATGAGACCAAATATAGTTCATCAACTTAACGGATTAGGTATTTGCCTGTTCCGATCTCACATCTGTTCAGCCCAGCGCTTTCTTGGTCATCTGACTGCGACAGTATGACTATTATTGTATTTTTGTATTTATATGTAACATATGTTTGTCCTGGTGAGTGGAAGAGAAGGCCACATGGCCTTAACTTCACCAGGCAATATATATATATATATATATATATATATATAAATGAGTTTCTCGAGGTAGCGTGCTGCCTTGTCAAACAGCGGGCCCGGGTTCGATCCCCGGTCGGGGCAGTTTTTCTGGGTGAGGTTTTTATCGGGGTTTTTCCTCACCTGTAAGACAAATGTCAGGAAAACTAAGACCTAAACGGTCCCCGAAATCATATGGCCATCACCATCATCCTTCACCGGTGTGGAAAGTAACGGGAAGCTACCACACCTAAAATTCCCTAGTAAAGCTGCAAGCGTAGCATGAAAATGCTATGATTGCAGTGAAGGACCTGCCTTCGGGTAGAATTACTATGGATGTGTGTATATATATAAGGTCCACCGCGGTGGTCTCAGAGTAGCGTCGCTGCCTCGTACACAGCGGACCCGCTTTCCATCCCCGGTCAAGACAAGTTTCCTGCGGAAGCTTCTTCGGAGTGTTTCCTCACCTGTAAGACAAATTTCAGGAATCTAAGGCCGAAATGGTCCGCGAAAATTATCTGCCATCATGATCGTAATCTCCATGTTTATTACGTGTGTGAATGGCGTGTTGTTTTGGAGGAGGCCTTGATATTGAGCTGATCACTCATTCGGCGAGGTCCTCCATGCCCTTGTGTGGTCAAAAAAATATTTGTGTGATCCATAGTTAAAATCCCTCTCTCGACAGGTCCTGCCACTGCAAAGCCCGAGTGGCATATGGCACGTAAAAAGACCTATAATGTAATACGTTGGACTGTATTAATGGAATTAAATATATCACACTAGTAAACTGTATTTTATAAATAATTGACTACTATCAATAAGAATGAATATAATATTTCATTCAAATATTCCAACATAATAAGGCGAATAGATTACAACGTGCAGTCTAATGGAAGCCATTCTACGCGCGCTAGAGTGAACTTCCCCTTCCTGTTTATCTAACAAGGGCCGTCACACACACACACACACATACATACACACATACACACACACACACACACACACACACACACACAGTGCGATTTGATAACACCGATTACGTCATACAGCACGCAATAAACACCATTTCGATATAAGGACTGAAGAAAAAAAATCAAGTAGGATTCTCGGAGTAATTTCCTACCTAAAACTTGTATTTGCCTACTGTTGCAGAAACCGTTACAAATATAAACAAATAACTATAGCCTATTGGTCATATTTTAAGACCTACAGTGAACACACACATACCCGGCGTGCGCTACTACGCCTAAATAAATTAAAATTAATGTGATTTTATGTTTAGTTGAATAAGTAAAGGGAAAAATAATTATACATTTATATTTTGTAAATACCCCGTGCTGATAACCCGGCGTTGCCCGGGAATCTACTTATCCCGATCTTGACATAAATGAGCTGGAATACGAAAATTGACGTGTTTTATGTTCAGTTAAACAAGTAGGAGGAAAAATGTATATCGTAATTCTTTTCAGATATCCCGTGTTGTATTTACCCGACCGTTGTCCGGGAATATACTCATCCCGACCTTCTTGAATATAAATGAGCTGAAAGACAAAAATTAATGTACTTCATATGATTAGTTGAATAAGTAAAATTAAAAATAATTATAAATGTATATCGTAATTACTTTAAGATTCCCCATAGTGATTACACGGTGTTGCCCGGGAATCTGCTTATCTCGATCTTCTTGACATAAATGAGCTAAAATACGAAAATTAATGTGTTTTATGTTTAGTCAGTAAGAGGAATAATGTATATCGTAATTATTTTTAGATGCCCCGTGCTGTTTACCCGGCGTTGTCCGGGAATCTACTCATCCCGATCGTCTTGGCATAAATGAGCTGAAAGACAAAAATTAATGTACTTATGATTAGTTGAATAAGTAAAATGAAAAATAATTATAAATGTATATCGTGATAATTTTATGATTCTCAATGCTGATTACCCGGGAATCTACTTATCTCGATCTTCTTGACATAAATGAACTAAAAGACAAAATTCGTTATTGTGAGTTATCCGTTAAAGAATACCCGACATGTGCTGCTATGCTTCTTGGCTTCAATGAAAGACAAAAATGGTTATTGTGAGTTATCCCTAAGATATAAACATATGCTGTCGCGGACTTTTTCATAGAGCTTTTTGAGATATTCAATTCTGTGTACATTCATTTTGTGCATTTTTTATGGTTTTGGCAGCGTAAGCCATTTAAGCGTCCAAAGATCTACTTTTTTTCACGTTTTCCACTATAAAGGGCGATTTTTAAGGGTGTAGGAGTTGAGTATCGCAACTCTCTTAAAGCCTATGTTCATCCCGGGAATCTCCTGAACATTTTGCAAAAAGCGCCATCACAATAGGATTAACGGTATGGCCGCGCATAAAGTACGAAAAACAAACACACAAACATTCATTTTTATATATTAGATTAGATTTTATCCAATGCTCCAGATTGATATTTCTGGTGTTCTCTGCTGGCATTAGCGTAATCATAACCCACTTCTGAAATTGGGGCGTCCGGAAGGCGTGGTTACACTTGTTCTGATCATATGATGGTAACAATGATAGCGGTGCGCCAGTAGAGTCTTCAATACTAAACTTAATCTAAGGCGAATATGAATGATGATGATTATGATGGTCACATGTTATACGGGCGTTTCGGTCTTAAAGTTTCCTGTCATTTGTCTTACAGGTGAGGAAAAACTCCTAAAAAACTCACCCGAGAAACTTGCCCCGACCACTGCGTGACAAGGCAGCAAGCTACCTATTAGACCATAGCGACTTTCCAGTAAAAAATCGTCCAAAAAATCAAAATAAAACTGGCTTCTGATAAGTAAACAAAAAATGAAATAAAATAAAAATAAATGTTCTCGTTTTTTCTGAGCACGAGCAATAATTGCTTATCAGGGCGTCAATCCTGTGTACAACATTTATCCGGAAGGCCAGATGTGATGTAAAAATGCATTTTCATTTTTTATCAATTAAAATACTAGAAAGATTCCTCTTTAATATGGTATAATTATCTTGCCTGTATCTTGTTTCTAAGTGTGTTTATTATTTGTTTTAAATATTCCCCGTCCGTTTAAAATGTGGGCGTGAGCCGTCAACTCTCTCCCATAGTTAGCATTCATTTTTTCAATATATAAAGAACATTTTCTTCTAAACTATTAAAGCTAGAGACCTGAAATGTTCAGGGTTTCAATATAGTGCTCATATACAATTTGTACCATATTGATGTTGTGATAGCTCAGTAATTAAAGAATTTAGGTTGCAAAATACAGTGTAAAAATCTGAAAGAAAATATGTGTAAAGAAAAAAAAATATAAATGCATATCTATATAAATCCTTATGGTAGAAGACTAAATATATGAACTTTTCCACTGTAAAAATTTCAACTTGATAGGATTAATAGTTCAGGAGAAAATGTTCCTTACATTTAACATTATAAGTATAGGATGTTCCGTGTCTCCTTAATAAAATTTATTATTATTATTATTATTATTATTATTATTATTATTATATATAATCAACTTTTATAAGATTCATGATGTGTTCCGTTGAGGTTTTCAAAATTAATATAAAATTATGGAATATTCACCTGAAAGGTCCGTCTCCTCAACTTAATTAATCATTTAACTGTAGCGCTTTCGGGACTTGTCCCATCATCGGCAGGATTCAAGATGATGGGACAAGTCCCGAAAGCGCTACAGTTAAATGATTAACCCGTCAGAACACGCGCATAATTTTGCACCGTTACCACACGCGCTGGGTATTTTTTACCGAAACTTTATTAAGTGATATTAACAGCAAAATGATGATCGGCTTCATCTCCTGATTCATGTTCAATAACATCTTCATCTTCATTTAGCCAGTTTACTATTTGTCCACTTTGCCTATATTATAAGTCCATTTTGTAATGGAAAATAGAAATGGTGCACAAATAAAATGATTCACTATTTATGTTACTTATTCACACGCGCTGTGTAATTCTTACCCAATCTTGATATATGCATGCATAAACCCCTGCAGTCACAGGAAAACTAACTAAATCTTACATACAACAATGCAAAAATATCTGAAAGAAAGGTACTGGAAACGGCAGATAAATTTAAATTCAAACACAGTGTTGCCAACAAAAAGAATAACGTCTGGGTATTTTTTACCCTGGCGCGTGTGCTTACGGGTTAATTAAGTTGAGGAGACGGACCTTTCAGGTGAATATTCCATAATTTTATATTAATTATATATATATATATATATATATATATATATATATATATATATAATTAATGTTGCTACTGAACAAACTAGCCTATTATCCACTGTTAAATGTTTTGTGGAGCAATATACGTTGCCAATTCTGAAGATGATAACTTTCTAAACATCACAAAAAATTCCTCTAGACTAGAAATTTCTCTCCAACACTGATACTTTTTTTTTTCATAAATGAAGAACAAAGGGAGTCCGTCAACAACTTTTTGTTATTCCGACAGCGGTGTTCACGTCTGGAACTTGTGACTATGCCAAGTTTGACCTCCGCAAGATGCGAGTGGGTATTTTACTCACATGTAAAAAATACACATACAAATGCAGTGTGACAGAAAAGTCAAAAGATACCAGACATTGTGACCAATGCTTGTATATCTGGCGTAGTCTATTATATTTGGTGATTTATTAACTGTATAAAACCTGTATAAAGACTTAATAGTTTATCATACCGATTTCCGTTACTTACTCACAGGCACCAACGAACCCGTAGGTTTATGGCCGCGAGGACATAACCTCTCTATACATCCCCATCCTGAGCTAACGTTTTCCAATCATTCCCTGTATAATCTACTTCCCTCAAATCATAGTTATGTTACTCTCCCACCTCATTCTTGGTCTACCAACTGGGCGTTTTCCTTCTGGTTTTCCTACAAGAAGCTTCCATGCACGTCTTTCATTCCCCATTCGTGCTACATGTCCCCCAACGCAGCCTACGAGACTTAACTGTTCTTATTATATCTGGCTTCCTATAAAGACCATGTAGTTCACTGTTATTCAGTCCTCTCCATTCACCTGTCTGTTCATCTATCTTTGGTCCAAAAAATTTCCTAAGAATTTCATTCTTAAATACTCGTAATGTCCTTTCCTCCCTTAAAGTAAGAGTCCATGTTTCGCACCCATATAATATAACTGGTAGAATAATAGTTTTATATATTTTCAGTTTAACGTTTTTTTAAAGGAATTGGGACGCCAAGAGTCTCTGTAATGAATAATAGCACGCATTTCTCAAATTGAGCCTTTAATAATGATAATAATAATAATAATAATAATAATAATAATAATATAATAATAATTCCAATGTTTGAAACATTTTAAAAACATTTTTTGTCCTTAAAACTTTTATTTTGGATACCTCCTGGAAAAGGGAAACATGGTAGACCAAAGCCAAAGTGGATAAAGGGAATGAAAGACAACATGAAGAAGAAAAATAACAGGAGCAGACACGCAAGACCGGGAAGTGAGGAAGAAAAAAATTATATATTTTGGTTAAGGATACCTGTGTAAATAACAGAAACAATCCTGAAACAAAAAAAAATCATTTAGCAAGGTAAACACTATTTAGTTTAAGTCATTCGAAAATAAACACAAGTAGATTGCATAATATAAACACATGACCATAACAAAGAAGTACAATGTCGTATGTTTTAAAAATAGAATTTATGCAATTATTTACTTCCTGGTAGTTTAGAATTATCAGTACCGTAGGTGTTACATCAAATATTTCCATGTGGCCAGCATATCGAAACATGTGCATATAAAAGTGTGCCGTGTCTTACAACCCAGTTCCTGTAACCGGTTTTACAAGCACAATATCGCAACAGTGGAGAAAGTACTACACAAAACTTTATTTACTGTACTAAATACTACACGCTCCTCCGGTTTAATATTTGCATTACCAATTTTCAAGCTTTTTAATTTTTTGGTAATCAACTAGGAAGTACCGCTCCATGCAAGAGAGTAAGTCCTACATTATTAGACTCTTACCTAGTGATGATAAGGGTAAATAAATAATTTAGAGTAATTCAATTTAATTCAGATTTTACATACGTAGTTACTATTTAATTCATGAAAATAATACTTAAATAGTTTCATCACTTTAGCCATGTTTTTAAATTAAAACAAATGCTATTACATACATCTTCGAAAAAAGAATATTGTACATTGTAGAGCTATTACATATTTTTCAAATGTACAATAGAGATTTATTTATTAATTAAAAAGTACAAAACTTAAAGGAAATTTATATGACTTTTAATTCATGTCGCAAATGGTAGTCAATGACCAATCACGTTTCAATTAATTATGTTTTACACCAATGACAGTCGTGTTTCACCTGGCTCTTTATCAGCTCCTGCTTTTGTGATAAACAAAGCTCCTCCTTTTTAATATTCTGAACAGGTTAGACCATTATTTTTCTCCAACAATTACATTTAATATAGCAAATAATGAATAGATTCAGTGATTTTACTGAGTTGTTTATTCAAAATATAAATGATTAACCTATAATGTCGATTATAATAGTTTGACGTGTTTCATTAATTCTCCACTAGAGTGCATTCTTACAACATTGTCATCATATTTGGCAATAAATAATATGATCGAGTTGCAGTGAATATACATAACCTCACATTTCTAATTTTTTTCAAACATCGCCGTTTACATTAACTATATCAATATTTTAAAACACCGGTAAGTATATTCAAATTATTTTTTAGTAACGAGCTTAATTTTATTCGTTAAATAGTCCTAACAAATGCCACTCTTGATTTCCAAATTCTCTAGATAAACTGGAAATCACTCGTGGCATTACTTATGAATATTTTTATGTATGCAGACGATCTGGTAATTATACTGAAGTGAGAGGATGATTTACAAAGAGCCATTTACATGTTGAATCAATTAGGACTCTATTATAACCTCAAAGTTTCAACCTCAAAAACTAAAATTATGGTTTTTCATGGCAAAGTACCAATCAGAGCAAAAATAGTAATGAGTAATGAAATAATAGAAAATATAGCACACTGTAACTATCTTGGTTCAGATATAACATACAGCTACGATTGGGATATACATAATAAATTAAACCGATATCAAATGGTGTGTGGCACCATAAGAAGAACGCTCCGAAAGACTCGAAGAGAAACAGCTCAGGTTTTATAAAATTATGGCTGTTACTGTTCTTTTATATGGATCTGAATCTTTGAAATAAATATCTCACATTCAAGCCACTGAAATGAAATGTTTAAGATCCGTAAAAGTATGTACACGCATGGATAGATTACACAATGAATCAATAAGAAATGAACTGGAGATATTTTCAATACTCGACAAACTAGACGAGCACAAACACCGATGGAAAGAACATTTAGACAGAATGGACAATACAAGATTACCCAAAACGATCAACACCTACAAACCACATGGAAAAATATACTTGGGACGGCAAAGGAAGCGATGGACTTGAGACCGGAACAGGTCGCACTAACCTAATCCTGGAGAGGAAGAAGAAAAAAAAACTATAAACAAAAATGGCATGAACATATTTTAAGAATGGACTCTTCTAGGCTAACAAAACAAGCACTGTTGTACCAACCTCAAGGCTATAAAGATGTGGGACGTCCTAGAAGACGACGGGAAGATGAATTATAAGAGCGGAACAGGCCGACGGCCTACCATGAAGATGGTTTATTTATTTATTTATTTTTACGTGGAATTTGTCAGTCTAGTGGACTAGCGATTACCGTAATCGTCCCTAATTCCAAAGTTGGACCTCCAAACCCGTCAGAGTTAAATTAATTTCTCAAGGCATAAAATCCTGAGTATGGACTTCTTCGAACGAGAACTAAAGCTGCGAGTCCCATGTTCTAGATTTTAAGGAACCTAAAATAACCCCAACCCTAAAAGAAAGAAGCCTTTCTGAAAATTTGTCGATCCTTTCACGTCCTGGCATGAATTGCTACGCTAATAACCCTAGCTGTTAAAGTAGGTCATAAAATAACAATATAACGTGTAATTTATTCGGATTAATTCCCTAAGGGATTGCACATGTATATAAGGGATTGCACATGTATATAAGGGATTGCACATGTATATAAGGGATTGCACATGTATATAAAGGATTGTACATATATATAAAGGATTGTACATATATATATATATTTAATCTATAATATGCTTAGAATTTGCTCAAAAATAAATAGACACGTATAACAAAAGGAGCAGACAATTAATTTGTAGGATTCCAAAATCATTCCTCGGAGGAAATCGTATTGGACGTGCATTCACTGTCTATCCATCTATTGGCTGGTATTCCTCTTGTTCTTCTCCCGTCCATTGGTCTATCTTCTTTAGCTCTTTTTGCAAGTCGGTTGCCTTCCATTCTTTCTATGACATTTCCAATATTTTCGTCTATCTATAATAAATATGGTAAGTCTTGAATATGACATTTGTCCCTAATTTCTGTGTTGTGTATCTTATCAAATAATGTTTTCCCCTGAATAGTTCTTAAAATCTTCATTTTAAATGTGCTTATCATATGCCGAAATAGGTTATAATTATAATTCCATAGTTAAAATATTTATCAAACAACATTGCACTTCTACCAACACACTATAATTGAATGGTCATGGAGGTAATACTATAATAATAATAATAATAATAATAATAATAATAATAATAATAATAATAATAATAATAATACTTTATTTATTCTGGCAGAGTTAAGGCCATAAGGCCCTCTCTTCCACTCAACCAGCACAAATACAAATAAATATTCGACAACAAATATAGATATACACTATACTAATTATAAACAGTTAATACTGACTACGTTGCAAAGAGGATGCTACCATAATACAAACCCATGAATGTCATCAAGAGATTTTTGTTGGTACCTATTTACTCAATGATTCATAGAGAAGTTATAACAAAGGAGAAAAAAATCAAAAGGTTAGGCCTATTGGACTTCAGTAACTTCTTCCTTCCAAGTATTAGTCCAAGGCATGTTACGATCCTATAGAAAATTTTCCCTTCAGCGTTTCATAGGACGGCCCAGATATCTTCGTTTGATCCTTCCGGGAAATTCCCGTATAAGACTTGAAAGCATAATAGTCCCTTCGATTGGTTGCTGGCCAAAGGAAGGCTAGACCAGTGATGGGGCTGCCATCTTATAGCCTCTGGTCAGGCTTTTCTGGAGAATAAAGGAAAGAGGAAATTGAAGACTGGGTGAGGTTTTTATCGGGGTTTTTCCTCACCTGTAAGACAAATGTCAGGAAAACTTTAAGGCCCAAACGGTCCCCGAAATCATATGGCCATCGCAATCATCATTCATATTCATCTTAGGTTAAGCTTAGGGACTCTCCTGGCGCACCATTATCATCATCACACCTATCATATCATCCGGGCAATGTAACCCCGCCTTCCAGGCGCCCCAACCTCAGAAGTGGGTTACAAGTACGCCATGCCAGGAGAGAAACCAGGAATGTCGAAAGACAAACCTGGGGCATTTGAAGAAAAAAAAAGGAAGAAAGTAAAGACTCCCTATTCCTCGGATGCCCTAATAGCGTCGGGTCGAGTTAACCAAGAGAGGTCAGATAGTAAAGTTAAAAGAGTCTGGTATAAGTAAGTGGAAGAAAGGAAGAAATATCAGATCGGTTAAAGAAGAAAGTAAGGAGCAAAACACAAGTAAGTGGAAGCAATGTTTTGCTCAGCTTGGGCACCTTGTGGTCGCCATCCACATATCCCTTAGATAGGGACCCCTGAGGGAACTTCAGTAACTCTTCCAGATAATTGAGGACTTTGGCGTAATAAGTTTTTTTGTAACCCATTCGCTTCAGGTTTAAAATGCTCAATGCATTTCCCCAGAATCCAGATTTAGGTTAGTGTAAATTATATTGTCTATTTTCAAACATTCAAAACAAACAAAAGATAACGGTACTTGAGATCACAGTAAGGGTGAAGGTCAAAACACATTCCTCTACTATTCATACATGTTAACAAAAGATTACCCTGCCAAGGGATGTACAAAATATTGCAAAATATATAACAGCAGAGTTAAGCGAGTGTACCTCGTCTTTTGAGGCGAATGGGTTAATCAAAACAGTTAACCAACGATGACAGTTGTGTTTATTCTCTTCTGTTCCCAATTAATGACTTTAGGTCGTTGTTAAAACCTTTTTCTGAGTGGCAAAATACACATTTGAATCAACTCATAAAACTGTCAGCGATGTTATTCAGGCGAGCGGTCGTGGCCTACTGAATTTGGCACGGTCTATGAATAAACTGTGTGTCCAGCTACTCGTAATTTATAAGGTGCCCACTCAAAATACTAAGAATAAAGTTGTCCCTGGGATGAATCAGAGGCGGAAGTTGTTTTACGTATTTACGTACGTCTCGTGCCCACAATTCACACTTCTAACATGTGGTTTATATTATAGGCAAAAATGCTAAGGTCGTGCTATGACAAATTATGACAGATCAGATTTTCATGACTACATATTATTTGAATATTCGTTCTGTTAAACATGAACTGATGTCAAACTATTTTACATCGAAGTTCAGAATATTTATAGAATCCACAAGCGGCAATACAAGTATATTCATTTATATTTAATTTTGGTCCAACAGTTTTCCTAAGAACTTTATTCCCAGATACTCTCAATCTCCTTTCCTCCCTTAAAGTAAGAGTCCATGTTTCGCATCCATATAATATAACTGGTAGAATAATAGTTTTATATATTTTCAGTTTAACGTTTTTTGAAAGGAGTTGGGACATCAAGAGTCTCTGTAATGCATAATAGCATGCATTTGCAGAATTGAGCCTACTTTTAATTTCCTTGTGCATTTCATTCCTATTTGCGATTATTGTTCCTAGGTATTTGAATTCAGCCACTTCCTCAAAATTTCCCTCATTTGTCATTAGCTACCCATTTCCATTATATAATGTACTTCTATGTCCCATCCATCCATAGTAATTCTGCCCGAGGGCAGGTCTTTCACTGCAATCATAGCATTTTCATGCTATGCTTGCAGTTTTACTAGGGAATTGTAGGTGTGGTAGCTTCCCGTTGCTTTCCACACCGGTGAAGGATGATGATGGCCATATAATTTCCGGGACCGTTTGGGTCTTAAAGTTTCCCTGACATTTGCCTTACAGGTGAGGAAAAACCCCGATAAAAACCTCTCCCACAAAAACTGCCCCGACCGGGGATCGAACCCGGGCCCGCTGCGTGACAAGGCAGCACGCTACCTCGAGACCATAGCGGTGGACTTGTGATAATTGTTCCTAGGTATTTGAATTCAGTCACGTCCTCAAAATTTCATAATTTGTCATTAGCTGTCCATCTCCATTATTTATAATGTACTTCTATGTGTGAACATATTTTTATTTTTATTGACATTTACTTCCAGTTCCAATTTCTTAGTGTTATTCAATAATGTGTGCAGTTGGCATTTCCTATGCATTAGAATATAAATTATGAGATAGCGTAAATTAAAAATAACCAGATTGTACTAGAAATTCACATTTTTATCGTTTTACACAAGTAAGTGCATTGAATAAAAAAAGCATGATTTGACGGAAAATACACACTTCTTATCTATAAGAACAAGTATGCGAAACGGATGTGTAATATGTAAGAATTGTACAGCTACTGTGATAAAAAAAAATTAGCTTTATATGAAGTGGACATTACTCATTCTAAAATCGCCATGAAAATATATGAGAAACATCTACAACCAGGAGATTAAAGAGAATTTTTACCTTATAACAGTAGACCTATATTTAGATGCTATAATTAAATTATACAGGGTGTTTCTAAATTAGACCGATAAACTTTGGGATCAGATAGATAACCTTCATTTTTTTAATTTTTTTCTTTGTTTTCTTTCGTTTATACTGTTCTTTGTTTTGCCTTTGTTAACCTTTTTTTATCTTATTCACACATACAAACACAAGACAGGACACACCCAGACCCAAGTTGGAGATTCAAAATCTCTACCCCGCCGGGAGTCGAACACGGGTCACCGGATTGGAAGGTAGGGACTCTACCGACTACGCCACGGCGACGGACGACATTTTTTAAGCAATTTTGTTAAAGAACCTATGGCCTGAAACGCTTGGTTTCAGGGCTATAATTACTTTTTGCATTTAGCTACTTCCATCCATCCCTTCCTCCGAGACCCCTTTTGCACTGAAATGAAGCGTCACAGCCTATAGGTTCCTTAACAAAACATCCTTCAATGAAGGTTAACTATCTGCTCCCAAAGTTTGTCGATCTAATTTAGAAACATCCTGTATATACATTTTTTTTTATTATTATAGCATTTTAATCTCTCGTCTTATATGTTCTTTTACGTCCACCGCTGTGGTCTCCGGGTAGCGTGCTACCTTGTCACGCAGCGGGCCCGGGTTCGATCTCCGGCCGGGACAGTTTTTCTGGGTGAGGTTTTTATCGGGGTTTTTCCTCACCTGCAAGACAAATGTGAGGAAAACTTTAGGGCCCAAACGGTCCCCGAAATCATATGGCCATCGCAATCATCATCATTCATATTCATCTTAGGTTAAGCTTAGGATTAGGGACTCTCCTGGCGCACCATTATCATCATCATCCATCATATCAACGGGGCAACGTAACCCCGCCTTCCAGGCGCCCCAACCTCAGAAGTGGGTTACAAGTACGCCATGCCAGGAGAGAAACCAGGAATATCGAAAAGACAACCTGCGACATTTGAAATATATATATATATATATATATATATATATATATATATATATATATTCTTTTACTTACCACAAGCCACCCGGGCCTTACAGTGGCGCTACGTGTCGGGAGAGGGATTTTAAACTGTGCATCTAACACATTTTTTGACCACACTAGGACAGAGGGCCTCTCCGAATGAGTCATCTCAATGCCAGAGCCTCTTCCAAGACAACACAACCCTAAGACGCAACACCATTCACACAGTCATACTAAACATGGCAAATATGATGATTATGATGACTAGATGATGTTCGGGGACTGACAAGATATATAAATAATAATAATAATAATAATAATAATAATAATAATAATCATCTGCATTCATTGATTAGGTCTGTTGACCCGTTCCGACTTCAGCCCATCTCTTTCTAGGTCTGCCCACATCTCGGGTACCTTTAGGTTTGTATTTTATTTGTTTTGAATATATATCTTCATTCATTCTATGTGTTGCTTCCATTTTTGTCTATATGTATCTATTTTATCAGTTATTGCAAATATTTCAAGTTCCTGTCTTATTTGTGTGTTCTTGATTCTGTCTTCCTTAGTGCACCCTTTAACAGATCTCAAAAATTTCATTTCTGCCGCCGTTATCCTACTTAGATCTTGTTTTTTTATGTATCCAGGCTTCAGAACCATAGAAGCAGTACCGGTACTGCCAACGTTTTATAAAATTTCAATTGGGTCTCTCTTGTTGTTTTGTTATTTAGTGATCGTTTTATCGTACCATATATTCCCTGGAATTTTGCTATAATAATAATAATAATAATAATAATAATAATAATAATAATAATAATAATAATAATAATAACAATAATCTAGAATTGATTAAATTATGGACTTCATCATTATCAACTTAACGGATTAGGTCTTTGTCCGTTCCGATCTCACATATGTTCAGCCCAGCGCTTAAATTATGGACTTAATAAGGAAAGTGCAGAATATAAAAGTACCTAGAATTCGGTTTTATATTATACTTACTTGCTCACTGGCACTATCGAACCCATAGGTTCATGGCCGCGCGGACATAAGCTCTCCATATATCCCTATCCTGAGCCAATGTTTTCCAATCATCGCTTGTATAATCTACTTCCCTCAAATCATACTTAATGTTATTCTCCCACTTCATTCTTGGTCTACCAACTATTATGTTAACTTTTTTTTTGTATTCATTTTTTTTTAATCGTGGAACATAAATATATGCGTAGCCTACGACCAAACACACCCCTGCGCAATGCCATTGCAAATGTTCGTATGCCTTTTTCTTTTTCGAAAAAATGTCAGCGCAATGCCATTGCAAATGTTCGTATGTCTTCTTCTTCTTCGAAAAAATGTCAGCGCAATGCTATAGCAAATGTTCCTATGTCTTTTTTTTTTCGAAAAAAAATGTCAAACTTCCACCAGTACTACAACCACCACTATGGTATTATATAAGGAAATGTTCAGCGAGCTTATTTTTGAACTTTTGAGTCGGGCAGACGAATCATTTGAATTATTTGTATCTTATCTCTGACCACACATTTATCTTTAATTTATCTTCGTCATCTTCACCGATTTAAAATGTCACGTAGGCCATGTAATATCCTCTTCTAATCTATCACCTATTATCAAGTTAATACTACTCCTATGAGATCACACCTAAAACTGAGTATATAAGATTCCAACATCATCAAGTGCCTTTAAAGTTTAGAAAAAATGGCTGTGTCATGGAACAATTTACTGTAAAAGAACAGCTGCCGAGAGGGTTAAAAGCACCAAAATTATAATGTACGAAGCAGAGAAAATAATATGGACGAGAAAAAAATATTATTATTATTATTAGTATTATTATTATTATTATTATGACAAATGAGGGAAATTTTGAGGAAGTGGCTGAATTCAAAATACCTAGGAACAATAATCACAAATAGGAATGAGATGAACAAAGAAATTAAACATAGAATCAATTCTGGAAATGCGTGCATTGCAGAGACTCTTAATGTCCCAACTCCTTTCAAAAAACATTAAACTGAAAATATATAAAACTATTATTCTACCAGTTATATTATATGGGTGCGAAACATGGACTCTTACTTTAAGGGTGGAAAGGAGATTACAAGTATTTGAGAATAAAGTACTTAGGAAAATGTTTGGACCAAAGAGAGATGAACAGACAGGTGAATGGAGAAGACTACTTAATGAACTACATGGTCTTTATAGGAAGCCAGATATAATAATAACAGTTAAGTCTCGTAGACTGCGATGGGCAGGACATATTGCGCGTATGGGAAATGAAAGACTTGCATGGAAGCTTCTTGTAGGAAAGCCAGAGGAAAACGCCCAGTTGGTAGACCAAGAATGAGGTGGGAGAATAACATTAACTATTATTTGAGGGAAGTAGATTATACAGGGAATGATTGGAAAGCATTACCTAAGGATAGGGATGTATGGAGAGCTTATGTCCGCGCGGCCATGAACCTAAGGGGTCGATAGTGCCCGTGAGTATTATTATTATTATTATTATTATTATTATTATTATTATTATTATTATACCAAAATCTGTTTTGGAATGGAAACCTGAGGGAAGACGAAGGAGAGGAAGACCTAAAACCTCATGGAGTCAGGGAATATGTTTATACATGAAAGAGAAACATCTACAACCAGGAGATTGAATGGACCGACAAAATTGGGTATTAGGAATCGGACGATGTCAAAGACAATCAACCGATTATCTATCTATCATCTTAAGGCACTGCGCTACAAGCCGGAAGGTCGAGGGTTCGAGTCCCGGTGGGGTCAGGATTTTTAAACTGACCCAAACCTTCTGGCGGCACTATGGCCCTGAGGTCGACTCAGCCTCTAACTGAAATGAGTACCAGACGCTTGTTCTGGGACAAAGGCGGCCGTCACGCAGGGCTGACAACCCGGCTGACATCAAGCGCCGATTGTCAAGAAAAAGTGGGAGCCTTAACCTCCTACTACCCCAAGGGCCTCCTGAGGCCTGTAGTGGGATCACTTTACCTTTATCTATCTATCATCATCACCATCATTATTATTATTAGAAAGATTACCCAGGAAAACATTGGAATGGTGTCCACCTGGATGAAGGAGGAGAGGAAGACCTCGAAACTCGTGGATGCAGGAAATATGAACTGGAATGAGAGCAAGGGGACTGGAGGACATGGATTGGATGGAGAGAGATGAGTGGAGAAGAAAAATAAAACTTTAGGCACAGAAAGATGTGTAGACATTAAAATTCTGTATATAAATAAATAAAGTATTAATTCCATTGTAAACCATGCGAAAGACTACAAAGCTTGAGGTCTAAGGTTTAGTCCACCACTTTTTGTGGAAAATTAAAATAACTTATTTTAAGCAGAATCTTAATTCCTTTCCTAAAATGTGTTAAATGCAATAAATGACATTGGGCTTAGATACACAAACAAATTTAAAGTTTTAAATGACAAAAATTCAAATTAATATACTGAAATCAGTCATTACCTTTGGCATAGATTGCAAAACACTTAGGAGGGTTCGGACTTCGATTAAATTATTTCTATACCACCAAGATACGATTTCCACAACTGAACTGAGAGAGGCTTCAATATAATTATAAAAAAATATGTTTTTATTTGTTTGGAAATACTAGGCCTACTGGTACTTAAAAGGGGCTTGATGTTAATTTTCATTCTAACTGCAGTGATATTTGCTTTAAATTATAAAAATGGATGAAAATGAACATCCGCGTGTTTAAAACATAAGCTAAACGTATTCAACAGAGAAAATCATTGGAACGTGAAACCAACAGTACAGCCATCACTGCGACCTAAATACTTCAATCATATACAGAACTCTTAAGTTTGGCACAGACAGAATATTGATTTTCAAGATTACAAAATAAAAAGCAAAAAATTAAAGAAGTGAATATAAATGTAACTAAAAAATTTATATTAATAAGAAACCATTAGTGAAACCAATACTTAAAAACAAAACATAGGATTAATCCGAAAATAAAAAGGTACTGTACTTCAAATGGTGACGTCATCCATTCAAATTTAAGCTAAAAGTACAAATTTAACTGATTTCGCTGTTAACTAAATTTTAATTCATTCAAAATTCAATTACTTATAATAATAGCTTAATTTATAAATAATAATAATAATAATAATAATAATAATAATAATGATAATAATAATGATAATAATAATGATAATAATAATAATAATGATAATGATAATGATAATAATAATAATGATAATGATATTATTAATAATAATGATAATATTAATAATAATGATAATATTAATAATAATAATGATAATAATAATAATAATGATAATAATAATAATAATGATAATATTAATAATAATAATGATAATATTAATAATAATAATAATGATAATATTAATAATAATAATGATAATATTAATAATAATAATAATGATAATAATAATGATAATAATAATGATAATAATAATGATAATAATAATGATAATAATAATGATAATAATAATGATAATAATAATAATGATATTATTAATAATAATATGATAATATTCTTCTTCTTCTTCTTCCTTCCAAGTATTAGGCCAAGGCCTGTTACGATCCTATAGAAAATTTTCCCTCCAGCGTGATCCATCCGGGAAATTCTCATATAAGATTTGAAAGCATAATAATAGTCCCTTCGATTGGTTCCTGGCCAATGGAAGGCAAGACCAGTGATGGGGCTGCCATCTTACAGCCTCTGGTCAGGCTTCTCTGGAGAAGAAAAGAAAATTAAAGGAAAGAAGAAATGCAAGAAAGGAAAGACTCCCTAGCCTTCGGATGCCCTAATAGCGTTGGGGTCGAAAAAACAAGAGTTAACCAAGAAAAGTTAGATAGTAAAGTTAAAAGAGTCTGGTATAAGTAAGTGGAAGAAATACCAGATTGGTTAAAGATAAAAGTAAGGAGCAAAACCCAAGTAAGTGGAAGCAATGTTTTGCTCAGCTTGGGCACCTTGTGGTCGCCATCCACATATCCCCTAGATGGGGACCCCTGAGGGTAATGATAATACCATTAATAATAATAATAATAATAATAATTATAATAATAATGATAATAATAATAATGATAATAATAATAATGATAATAATAATAATAATAGCTTTATTTTACCTGGCAGAGTTAAGGCCTTATGTCACTCAACCAGGTTTTAAAAAGTACAATAATTTAAATTATGATAAATGTAAACGATTACGTGTTATAAATACAATTATTTATAATTGTAGCCCTATTTTGATTTACTCTAGATTTAACGAATTAAATATAATATGTAGAAGATATATAAAAAACGAGAAAAAAATATTAATTACATAGTATAAATTTAAATAAACAGAGAAAAATTAATTATTAGACAACAGGTAACTGCATAAGAGTGACTTAAAAGTGCCAACTGTGCGGCAACCGCTGATATGTTGAGGAAGGAAATTCCAGGAGCGGGCAGAGGCAACTGCATAGGAAGTAGAATATGAGGAAGTGCTATCAAGAGGGATTGTTAGCGGACTTATCTTGTTCTTGTTAACAATTTACAGTACTTATACAAGTACTAGGAGTGTACGTTTGTCTGCCAGGCTGCCTATCTGTTGTACACTAAATCTCTATAACTTACGAAATTGTTTAAAAACTTAAAGTCATCATCATCATCATCATAGTACATTCACGAATTTAGGCCATTTGTTGACCTGTTTCGGCCTCAAGAGAAACACCATCCAAAAGTCTTCTGAGTGGACGTCCTGGTCTTCTTCTTCCTGCAGGTTGATATTTTAACATTAGTTTGGGTATTATGTGATCTTCCATTCGATGAACATGTTGTATCCATCTTGACTTATAATCAGAAATTTTGTTTTCTAAAGATTCCATGTGTAATTCTTCTAAGATGTCTTCATTTTTTTTGTGATCTAGTAGTGTGTATCCTGCAGTCCTCCGAAGATATCTCATTTCAGCAGATCTAAGTCTCTGTATATCCTTCTGTTTCAACGTCCATACTTCGCTACCATACAAAAGAGTTGGAAGAGCCAGTGTTTTATACACTTTCAGTCTTGAATGCTTTTGGACTAACTGTGGCTTGAAGATAGAATTTATTAACCCTAAAATTCTTAAAAATTTAGATATTTTTGCATTTACATCCTTTTCTTCTTCATATGAGATATTGCATCCTAGATATGTAAAATTATTCACCTGCTCCAAAATTTTATTGTCCAGTACAATTTTACTTCTGACAGGATCTACACCTTGAAATGCCATAATTTTTGTTTTTTCTGTAGATATCTTTAATCCATATTCTTCCGTAATTTTGTTAAGTTCATACAGACCTTTCTGTAGATTATCTTCGGAATTTGCTATTATTATTTGAAAAAACTTAAAGTAGTGCCATAAATAACATTGATGACAGAACGCTGTCTGTATTGGTTACAGTTAGATCCACTACATAAAGATACTGGCTAAGAAGAATAAATGTTAACTTTTAAATGTTGATTTTTTTTAAATATCTTATGTTCAGAACCTTACTTACTCACTGGCACTATCGAACCAGTAGGTTCATGGCAGCGCTGACATAAGCTCTCCATACGTCCCTATCCTGAGCTAATGCGTTCCATTCCCTGTATAGTCTACTTCCCTCAAATCACAGTTAATGTTGTTCTCCCATCTCATTCTTGCTCTACCAACTGGGCGTTTTCCCTCTGGCTTTCCTACAGGAAGCTTCCATGCATGTTTTTTCATTCCCTATACGTGCAACATGTACTGCCCATCGCAGTCTACGAGACTTAACTACATTGGATATTTATGATTAAGTAAAGTGTACTTAACATTTATTTTAATTCAAAATACAAAAATATGATTAAATATTATTAAGTATTTAATTAATACTTTGTTTAAAAATACAACTTACTGATAAGAAAAGAATGGAATAAATCTTTCAGCTTACGTTTTGACACAAAACGTTTTGTTCAATATGTTTATCATATCCAATAATCCACATGAATATTCTATAAAAAGCTGTATCGAATAATAAACAGTTTTTGACAAAAAAAGCTAAACTTTTATAGGACTGATATTTCATTTTAATCCCCTTTATTAAGCACAACTCTTAAAAAAGTAGAGCCTAATAACCTTGAAATAATTATGTAAGCCAACTTGAATTTACTAAAATAAAAATAGACAGGTGAATGGAGAAGACTACATAACAATGAACTACGTGGTCTTTATAGGAAGCCAGATATAATAAGAACAGTTAAGTCTCGTAGACTGCGATGGGCAGGACATGTTGCACGTATGGAGAATGAAAGATGTGCATGGAAGCTACTTGTAGGAAAATCAAATGGAAAACGCCTAGTTGGTAGACCAAGAATGAGGTGGGAAAATAACATTAACTATGATTTGAGGGAAGTAGATTATACAGGAAATGATTGGAAAGCATTGGCTCAGGATAGGGATGTATGGAGAGCTGTCCGCTCGATAGTGCCAGTGAGTAAGTAAGTAAAAATGAAAGATATGCCCACACGAAACAATTTACATTAAAAATATCTAACATTGTAAAGAAAGTGTATAAACGCACCTGAGTTTCAAAATAACATAAATAGGTATTTTACGTTCTCGTTACAATATTATTGGCACATGAAGTGATTCAATACAAAATAGGTAAAGTAAAGTGATTCCACGACAGGCCTCCAGAGGTCCTTGGGGTAGTGGGATGTTAAAGCTCCCACGTTTTCTGGACAATCGGCATTTGATGTCAGCCCTGCATGACGGCCGCCTTTATCCCCAGAACAAGCGTCCGGTGCTCATTTTCGTTAGAGGCTGAGTCGACCCAAGAGTCATAGTGCCGCCAGAAGGTTTGGATCACTTAAAAAATCCTGGCCCCACCGGGACTCGAGCTCTCGACCTTCCGGCTTGTTGCGCAGTGCCTTAACCACTACACGCTACGGCGTGCCCCCTTAAGGAGTCTACATTTCAAAATAGGGATACACTGGCGTAGTGGTTAGAGCACTATACTACAAGCCGGAAGGTCGAGGGTTCGAGTCCCGGTGGGGTCAGGGTCTTTAAACTGACCCAAACCTTCTGGCGGAACTATGGCCCTGGGATCGACTCAGTCGATAACGAAAATGAGTACCGGACGCTTGTTCTGGGGTAAAGGCGGCCATCACGAAGGGCTGACAACCCGGCTGACATCAAGTGCCGATTGTTCAGAAAAAAAGTGGGAGCCTTAACCTCCTACTACCCCAAGGGCCTCCTGAGGCCTGTAGTGGGATCACTTTACATTTCAAAATAAGAAAAAACTTTAACCAGCAATTTGCTAAACGAGATTTCAACTTGACAAAATACCTTCATTTAATGGGTACTTCATGTTCTATCTGCGTGATGATTTTTTATTATACGACATTCTATAATACCTGTTAATAGCGTCGCAATTCAAATATGGGCGTGGAAAATACCATTTTCCTCTGAGACCTTATTTCAAGTTCTTCTACACGCAGTAAATCTTCTATAATTATGGGACCCACGGCTTATTTCCCTTCCGTACGAAGCCGTACTCAAGAGTTTTTACGCCCTGAACAAATTCATCGATCCGGCTGGAACCACGGATACGATGGTAACTATTTACCATACTGATCTAATATATAAAAATGAATGTTTGTTTGTTCGTATTCTATGCGCGGTCATACCGTTGATCCGATTTTGATGAGGTTCTTTTGCAAAATGTTCAGGGATGAACATAGGCTATAAGGGAGTTGTAATACACAACCCCTTCACCCCTAAAAATCACCCTTCGTAGCGAAAAACGTGAAATAAAGTTCCTATTTTGACGCTTAAATGGCTTACGCTGCCTAAACCATTAGAAACACACTAAATTATTGAACACGGAATTGAATATCTCAAAAAACTCTACAAAAAAGTCCGCGACAGCATATGTTCATCTTTTACGGCCATTTTTGTCTTTCATTGATGCCAAGATGATCGGGATAAGCTGATCCCCGGGCAAGCATAACAGCTCAAGGCTGGTGGTAAAAACACATTAACATTTATTTAGAGCAGCAGCAGCAGAGGACTGGGTTGGTATTAGACGAGATTGGTTAGAAAATATTAACAAAGGAAGAGAATATATATTTTTTTCATTGTTTTAATAAATGTAATCACGTAGATTTTCACGGCCGGGAGTTGCTATGATGATCTTGAAGATTTTCGGGCTGTATACCGTGGTCGTGAGGCTTGTAGATTCCCCAACGTTTCGCCAGAGACTGCGTTCTGGCATCCTCAAGAAAGGTTGTCTATTAAGACTCACGAACACGGCCTACAGCCCGACGCCGAAAATATTCTTCAGGTTATGCCAAGAATATAATTTCAAAATATTAAAAGATAAAAAAAACAAAAAATAATGGCATTTTGGGGACACGATCATGTATAAGATCAAAAAATCGTAATAGACAGCAACCCTCTGGAACAATTTGTTAATTATTGGGTTGTTGATAATTTTACGTATAAACCACAAAAACATGAAAGAGACATAACCTATGAACATGTCGAACATTTTCAAAATGCTATGCGGAAACGTAATATACATTAAAAATTAAAGAATAAAACAAGAAGAGGCATTACTAGATTGACGCAGTTTTATATAAAAACATTGGCCATGCTTCCTGCATTACTTTATGGGAGCGAAAACTTGGGTAATGACCAAAAAAATACAAAGTAGAATACAAAGCGCAGAAATGAACTTCCTTAGAAGAACAAAAGGCTGCACAAGATTGAATCGGATAAGAAATTAAAATCTAAAAACAGAGTTAAATATATAATCCAGGTGGATGAGAAACTCAGGAGAATATAGAGAGAAAATGCGTCTTACAAATGTGCGGACGAAGAAATGTATCAAGATTACCACGAGCAGCCATCGTCACAAACTACAAGCCAAGAGGTTCAAGGAATGTAGGAAGGCCAGTGAAAAGATGGACAGAACAACTGTGAGGAGGAACACGCAATTTGCCTAGCCCGTGAAGTGAAGAAGAAGAAGAAGAAGGAGAAGAACGAGAAGAAGAAGAATTTCTACCGAGAATTGATATAAAATTTACATTTCCAATTACTAATTTTCTGATCCATAATTCAAAGGGCATTGTATTTAACTCTGTTCAGTAACTTTCTCCTGCAGGGGCGGATTCTATTAAAAATTCTTCTTAATTACAACAGGTCGCATATGGAAATTGATTACAGCTTTAGACACATTCAGCAATTCGTATGTTATATAAAGGAAGCGTTATATAATATGGTAGGTTTTGCCTCACGACTTTCTCTAGAAACCTTGACTACACCAGTAATCAATATAAAGAAAACATGACTAATTTCTACAACAGTTTACATAGTTTTAAGCATTTACACAAATACCACATGAATTAATGTCGTTTTATCAAATATCAAAAGGGTGCGTCAATCTATATATAACAATTTTAATTTTCAATACGCTTGGGATAAAATTAAAGTGGTCAACAAAAAATCATCTCCAACACACCTAGATAAAGCTAAAGTTATCTACAAACTAAAATAATTTTACCATCAAAAGCGTGGGGTGCTCTATATCAATTAATATATTTGATAATAAACAGATATTGGTAAAAGTAACGTCTCTAAGAAGAAAACGTAAAAAACATAAAATACACATTTGTTCTCAAACATTCGAAATATTTTCTGCTCCCTTTAAGTAAGAGTTCATATAATACAACTGGAATAATAACAGTTTTATATATTTTCAACTTAAGCTTTTTTAGACAGAGCAGAGAGAGAGAGAGATAGAGATAGAGAGAGAGAGAGAAAGAGATAGAGAGAGAGAGAGAGAAAGAGAGAGAGAGAGAAAGAGAGAGAGAGAGAGAGAAAGAGAGAGAAAGAGAGAGAGGAGAGAGAAGGAAGAGAAAGAGAGAGAGAAAGAGACAAAGAGAGAAAGAAAGAGAAGGCAAAGGAGGAAAGAGAGAGAGGAAGGGAGAGAGAGAGAAGAGAGAGGAGAAAGAGAAGAACAGAGAAAAGAGAGAAGAGGAGAGAAAGAGAAAGAAAGAGAAAAAGAGAAAGAGAGAGAAAGAGAAAGAGAGAAAGAAAGAGAAAGAGAGAGAAAGAGAAAGAGAGAGAAAGAGAAAGAGAGAGAAAGAGAAAGAGAGAAAGAGAAAGAGAAAGAGAGAAAGAGAAAGAAAGAGAAAGAGAGTGAAAGAAAGAGAGAGAGAAGTTGGGACGGTAAGACTTCCTGTAATGCATAATAAGACCATGCATCTCCAGAATTTTAACCTATGTTTAATTTCCTTGTGCATCTCATTCCTATTTGAAATTATTATTCCATTATATTTGTATTCAGTCACTACTTCGAAATTTCCCTCATTTGTCATTAACTGTCCATTTCCATCTTACATCGTATTTCTATGCCTGAACATATAATTTAGTTTTATTGAATTTATTTGTAGTCACAATTTCTTAGTGTTACTCAATAGTGTGTCATGTACCATATACATAAATGTTATAGAAACCAAGGACACACTGTATTAATAATAAATGTATTTAAATAAATGGTTTTCTAAGAACAAGTATGTTATTTGAAGTGAATTGTATGTCATAAGTCATAACGGCGTGCTTGTAGGCCAAATGTCTACAAATGTGTCACGCAAATACCATTGTGTTGTTACCGAGAATTCTGAACAAAATACGGAATTAGGTCATTCAACAACCCTGGTTTACAGGAAAGAGGCGTCATTGATAACGATGTGTTGCTAGGGAACCGTACAAAACAAATGCACGATGGTGTAATGTTGAATTTGGGAGGGCGCATGGCGCAATGCGGCCGGCTCTGACCAGGTCTACACGTCTGTGAATTGTTCCCAGGGCTAGACGAGCGGGGCCGACCCGACATCGTACTCGCAGCGAGTATTGATTGTGCTGCGGATTCAGACATTGAAGGGGTTTCGAGTGTTTGCTCGATTATGTAGCGGGATGCTCCACGCGCCTATAGTAGGGGTGTGGGCGTTTCGTTCCCCCAAGCCATTTATAACATCCCTACAAGTACTATGTTAAAGGCTAAAAAGAAAATAACACAGGAAATATAACTGAACTTTCGAATAAATGTTTCTCTACGAACATACAGCATAATCTACGAAATATATATATATATATATATATATATATATATATATATATATATATATATACACATACACACAGCACAATTGAAGGAGTAAATTGCTGTCCCGCGTTGTGGTGACATTTCTTCTTCTTCTTCGTCAGGCTCTACGACTTCCAGTGGAATGTCTTGGTCTTCTCAACCAGTTTACGCCACTTCTTCCTATCTTGTGCAGTAGATTTCAAATCAAAAATCCCCATCTCTCTCAAATCTTCAATTACGTCATCTTCCCATCGATCCTTGGGTCTTCCCCTTGGTCTTGTTCCCTGTGGCTTCCAATTCAAAATATCATTGGGCAATCTTCCCTTTGGCATTCTTAGTGTATGTCCAAACCATTGTAATCTTTTGGATTTGATGAAACTAACTATATTTTCTTTATTATTCTTGAGGTATAATTCGTCATTTCTTCTCAACCTCCAATTTCCATTTTCCTTTACTGGACCTAGCACTCTTCTAAATATTTTCCTCTCAAACGTTAATAGTCTTAGTTTATCTGATTCTTTTAGTACCCAGGTTTCAGCTCCATAACATATGATTGGTCTTATTATTGCTGTATATAATTTGAATTTAACATTTTTTTTATATTAATTTGCTTTTGAATATATCGAAATTAGCAAAATATGCTTTATTCCCTTGTATTGTGAATCCAACGAATGTGTGTCCCCGTAAGACATGCGAACTAAAACCTACTTCCTTTTCTGCCCCGGCAAATCATTTCCCTCCCTGCATTCCTATCTCTCTCTTGTACTTGCCCCCCAGTGTTGTCAACTCAACTCCAACCTTGCATTATTCAATAGCCATGACACTGGGGGAAGTTTGGCAACATCCCTACTCGATAAGTTACTATGGCTGCTGTTTGACGTAGTGGGAGGGGAGTGCGGTGAAATGGTGACAGTACAGACGTGTACTTATCTAAGAATGATGTCAGCGCTGTAGGGGCACAGGTCCGTTGGTCCGAGTATAATGCCAGTAGGCCTACTTATCTGCTTGCAGTGACAGCAGGAAACAAATCGGCTCGACTCTCGTAGTTAAAGTGGCATGAATTTTTAATCTTCTTCTTGTAAGCCCATGTTTCCCTTAACAGAGATTTACTCTTGTTTTCATATAGATGTCAGTTGAATGGTCTGTGGTCAGCGTTCCGCCTCATACCGACATCTAGGAAACCAAGGTAGTACTAGGACAGGAAAATTCGGTAAATTTTGCTTAGAGGCCTTTTCATGCAGGCTTAAGGATCTTTTACGAGCCTGAAAATCTTCAGATTCGGAACCCACGGCTTAAAGTCCCTTCCGGAGGACTTGCTTCTTGGCTTTTTCCATCCTAAAAAAATCCATCTACCCCGGCCGGGTTTGAACCCGCGACCCTCAGGACCAGAGGCAAGGAGCATAACCACTAGTGCACTGCGGCCGATAATTTTTAATCTAATATTATAAATTCTTCGGTCTTCATAAATGTATTATTGATTATGTTGTGAAAAATCTAAAATATTTAACGTAGATTTTAACAATATGTAATGTGATATTTAAAAATGCAGATTAGGCTAAAACTTTGAAATTGGATAAAGACGCATTAGCAATATAAACTGACACATAATCAGTTTACCGAAGCACGCGTATATCTGGACACGTGGATAATCAAAATGGCTATAGTTTCATCTTTATAATCAATTTTGCTGATGTTAACGGCAGCCGATTTACCAATGTAACTTTTATATAGTCTGGGGTATACGAGTGTTATAAATTACTTTGCATAATTATGGCTTTAACAAATAAATAATATATATATATATATATTATGTTTTTATTATATATTTTTATTATATACAACTTTCCTAAGGACAAAGTGATACAGACAATTAATTTTTGGAATTGATGAGATACATTTTGTAAATACATTTTAAAAAATTCAAATTGTAGGTCTAATTGAAGTATACATACTACAGGGCTTCCAATATAAAACTGGACCGGCCTTACGGAGTTTCACCCGGCACGCAGTGCTGTCTCTTCCTCCCGCAATTCACCCTGCCTGCCACCCGTCCTTGAACTGTTTCTTACCTTATAGAAAATGCTGGAAATGTCCTCCCGCAATTAAACAGGCATTATACCGAGTAAATACATTTAGATTGACACACTGTAGTTCGGGCACTGTCAAGTTTCTGATTTCATTTCTTATGTTGTTCTTCAGTTCTTCCAATGTGTGCGGATTTGTTTTGTGCACTTTGTCTTTCAGGCTACCCCACAAATAAAAATCACACACTGTTAGGTCTGGGGAGCGAGTGTTTCTTATTTTGTACTGAACCAGTGGTCTCAAATTTAGTCACAAGATCGTGGATTGTCGATCTGGAAGGAGGTAATTGTCCAGGGAAGTTCCGAATAAATTCCTCGCGAACGCGACGAGCTGATTCGTATTTATGTAACATTTACACACATAAATGCGCTGCTCTAATGTCAGCTGACGTCTCATCTTGTCGAACGATAGTAAACTGACTAGTTCAAGGACGAGCGGCTGGCAGAGTGAAATGCGGACGAGGAGAGAGCGCTGCCTGACGGGTGCCGGTCCGGTTTTATATTGGAAGCCCTTTACAAAGTAAATATGGTTTGTTAAAATTGAAATTGATCCTCTAATGGCAGCGATGGCAATTTTAGAAAGATACACCCTGTCCAAATCTAAGGAATTCCAAAATTTGGCTAAGAATCCTGGTATAGTACCTCTTGCACCGATCATCAATCCTGTGACAGATACTATCTAGTTGGTATGTATCTTATATATTCATTGTAGAAACCAAAATCAGCCATAAAAAAGAATGTATTACAATGAGATTCTGAATAATAGTATTGTATTTTATCCTTTTAATTTAATTCCAAGATTAAACAGTTAAGAAGCAATGTTAAATTCACTATTAAAAAAAATAACGCGCTTCCTAGATTCAAAAAGAGCAACAACTATCTTTATAAATTTTGTAATAGCAATTTGATGAGTTTATAAATTAGGCTTACTGTATCATAAGTAATAGACGCTGTCAAACTATAACATCCTTAAAAAACAAACTAAAGAATTATTTAATAACAAACTAACTTATAGTAATAGAATATACAAATATAAATAAACTATGAAATAGTCACCTTATAGGTCCATCAGCATCGAAACTAACTTGTACACCTCACTGAACAATTAATAAATTTAATTATTTATGTAAATAATATTACAATATAAATAAAAATAGAAGTATGCATGCTATTATGCATTGCAGAGACTTTTGATGTCCCAACTCCTTTCAAAAAACGTTAAGCTGAAAATATATAAAACTATTATTCTACCAGTTATATTATATGGATGCGAAACATGGACTCTTACTTTAAGGGGGGAAAGGAGATTACGAGTATTTGAGAATAAAGTTCTTAGGAAAATTTTTGGACCAAAGAGAGATGAACAGACAGGTGAATGGAGAAGACTACACAACAATGAACTACATGGTCTTTATAGGAAGCCAGATATAATAAGAACAGTTAAGTCTCGTAGACTGCGATGGGCAGGACATGTTGCGCATATGGGGAATGAAAGACGTGCATGGAAACTCCTTGTAGGAAAGCCAGAAGGAAAACGCCCAGTTGGTAGACCAAGAATGAGGTGGGAGAACAACATTAACTATGATTTGAGGGAAGTAGATTATACAGGGAATGATTGGAAAGCATTAGTTCAGGATAGGGATGTATGGAGAGCTTATGCCCGCGCGGCCATGAACCTACGGGTTCGATAGTGCCAGTGAGTAAGTAAGTAAATAAAAATATAAGTAATAAAAATATAAGTAATAAAAATAAAATGAATATATATCACACAATTGTTAAAAGCATCATTACTTATGGAGCAGAACATTGACCATTAACAACAAAAATAAATAAGTATCTTTTGGCAACGGAAATGGATTTTATACGAAAGGCAGCACGAATTTCAAGAAGAGAAAAAATTAGGAATTCAGTTATAAGGGAGAAAGTGAAGATTGAAGACACTATTTTAGATTATATTAAAACTCAGCAATTAAGATGGTACGGACATGTCCAGCGAATGGAAGAGGATCGACCAGCAAAATCTGTTATGGAATGGAAACCCGAGGGAAGACGAGGAAGACCTAAAACCACCTGGAGTCAGCGAATATGTTTATACATGAAGGAGAAACATCTACAACCAGGAGATTGGATGGACCGACAAAATTGGCTATTAGGAATCGGACGATGTCAAAGACATTAATCAACCGATGATTATCTATCTATCTATCTATATTAAAATTAAATATTTTCATTTGTTTAAATATTTTAACTGTAAAATTAGTTTTCTATATCTCATTATTTTTCTTTGTCTTTTATATACATGAGACAGGGACAGTCCACCAACAATTTAACTTGCTTGTATACATTTTATTATTAGTTTTAGTCTTAATCTTAACTAACATTAACTGGTTGCATTATAGATCGTAATATAATAGATATCTTATTGATCAAATTTTTATTTAGTATTTAATATTAGAGTTAATTGAGATTGTTATATTCTGATGTAATATATGGTTGTCCTGGTGAGTGGAAGAGAAGGTCACATGGCCTTAACTCCACCAGATTAAATAAATAAATAAAAATAAATAAATAAAATATTTTTTTAAGAAACTTATCTGGAATGTTTTCTAACAAGAAATGGAGACCATCAGAATTTATGGTCGTCAGTCATCTTTCAGCGAAGTACGTTTTTTTGAAGCTAAGAATTGATGAGACCCACTTCCACAGTTTTAATATTTTCGAAATTTCACGCACGAAATGAACCGTAGATGGTGATCCGAAGACACAAAATCAAGGTTACATGCTCAGTGTGGTAGCAGCAATTCCTCCAATTCTTGTCACGATTGTTCCTGCAGTATGGGATCCGGTCGGGCTTGAACCCGCGATCCTCAAAACTTAAATTAAATCATTCCAGGTGTTCAGAAAAAAAAAAGGCATTGACTGCACACCCATTTAAAACAAATTTTCGGTGGATTCCACCTTCAAAAAACTCCACAACACAACATTTACATTAAAAAACCGACATTACTTACGGAACAGCTTAAAGACAATTAACACTTCAAAAAACTAATAGGGAAGTTATAGTATTACATTGAAATATATTACTGTATAAATTAATTGTTTCGGAGATGGACGAGTCTACAAGAGGAGGAAGGGGGGGGGGAGAGAGTAACGGATAAATGTTTTATCCTACCGCCCCAGGAAGTTGAATTCATCAAATGGAAATTGCGCGACTCTCAAAGGCAGAACTGGGGAGTCTACAAATTAACTACAAATTTAAAAGAAGCTATACCGTACCTTAAAATGTATTTCGGGTATAAAATTATATCAGTAATAGAAATATTTACACTCCTCCAAAGCGTTACGAACTGCACAGGCATATAGTACCAAATTCGATTTATTTTTCCAACTTTTCTAAAATAAATTTGTAATTTGGTAATTCATAACAAAAATGAATATTTTAATAAAAATGTTTAATAATGTAAGATTATATTATTTAAAGAATACAAGAAGATATTTATGGCAAATTTAGTTTAACAATCTTAAGTTATAATTCGCTTCCAAAGAGTAATGAAAGTAACTTACCATAGCCTGTTCGATCTTGTTGTCAATAGCTACAGCGCTCGTTCCCGACGCACTGAAAACAAAATAAATATATAATTATAAATTAACTTACGGCAATTTAACACTTTAAAAACTCAAATGAGGCTTATAATATTCTTTCTTACAAACAATAATTAGCAGAGGTAGAATTTTTATGTACTAAAAGTTAAGATTGCAACATAGTATAATGATAAGTTAGACTTATGACTGTCTTTTGTTTTGGTTTCACACACAAACAGTTGAACAGTATAATGATAAGTTACATTTATGACTGTCTTTTGTTTTGGTTTCACACACAAACAGTTGAATGGTATAATGAGAAGTTAGACTTATGACTATCTTTTGTTTTGGTTTCACATACAAACAGTTGAATGGTAGACGTATGACTATATTTTGTTTTGGTTTCACATACAAACAGTTGAATGGTAGACTTATGACTATCTTTTGTTTTGGTTTCACATACAAACAGTTGAATGGTATACTTATGACTATCTTTTGTTTTGGTTCCACACACAAACAGTTGAATAGTATAATGAGAAGCTAGTCTTACGATTGTCTTTTGTTTTGGTTTAACATAGAAACAGTTGAATAATACAATCATCATCATCAAGGCTCAGGCCCTCTGGCCCGTTCCGTCTTCAAGAGATTTGGTATTTCCATCTAGCATACTATCTGTAATGCAATCTTACCTTTTATTACATAAAAATCCTAGCCCTAGTAATTAGTATATACGCGAGATGAAATTCAAGTTGCAGTCAAAATACAAACTTGGACATTAGATTGTCAAACCATTGAAATACAATTCCAATAGGAATTCGAAATCCCTAAAATGTTAGATTTATTGCAATGTCTAAATGACAACAGTGAGTTCATGTAAGCAACTACGAGTAGTTTACAGATAAGAAATTCACAATTGATTAAAGCATTAGATGCACTATATTCTCTATATTCAATTTTGCACTAGAGCATCCCATCATATCTTTATAGGATGAAGAAGGTCTACAATTCAGTGGTATTAATAGGCTGTTAGTTTATCCCTACTGATGTAGTAATATTATTAGGCAATAGCGAGGAGATACAGACGACCAAAACACTCATTATCTTGAATAACACCAAGATATTGCGACAGGAAGTAAACATTAATAAAACAATATTTGGTCTCTCACAGAAACGCATTATATAATGCAAATGGACAGTTAATGGAAATTATGGACATTTTGAAGAAGTGGCGGAATACCTAGGAACAATCATTACAAACAGGAATGAGATGTACAAAAAATTAGATATAGGATCAAATCTGGAAATGCGTGCTATTAAGAATTACAGGGACTCTTGTCGTCCCTAAAGCCTCTCTAAAAAAATTAATAAAAGAATAAATAAATAAAACCTAACCTGAATCTTTCTTTAACTTTCACAGGGAAAAAACACTGAGGTTTAATTTAAGAATTAAATTAATGTTTTTATTACCTCACCTCATATCCTTTTCCTTCTAGACTGCAGTTTCGGAGCTTATCTCCATCATTAGTAGCCTCTATTCGACCGTTGTTATGTCGTTTCTTGGCAGTTTTCTTCTTCCTTCTATCGGTGGACCGATAAACCGATGAAAAAACGACATGACAACGGTCGACTAGAGGCTACTGATGATGGAGATAAGCTCCGAAATTGCAGTCTAGAAGAAAAGGGATATGAGGTGAGGTAATAGAAACAATTCAATTATTATACATAAAGCTGTATTTCCACCAGTTATATCATACGGATGTGAAACATGGACTCTCGCTTTAAGGGAGGAGAAAAGGTTACGAGTATTCTAGAATAAAGTTCTTGGGAAACATTTTGAACCAAATAGAGATAAAGATACAGTAATGGTCTCTTAAACCAATCAATAGTAAATTAGCGCTTACTTATGATGAGTAAGGAAGAATTAGTTTATTTTGTAACATTAGGGCGTGAACCTAAAATAATTATTTGATATTCTTCTATACCTCAAATAATACCATTAAGTTAGTTAACCTTTTTTTTATACATATTTCGAGAATGGAGAAGACTGTACAACAGTGAGCAAGATGATCTTTATATAAACCAAGTGTAATAAGAACAGTTTAGTCTTATAGAATGCAAGGAGCAGAACATGTAGCACGAATGGGGAATGAAAGAGACACACGGAAGCATACTGTAGATAAACCAGAGGATACGGAGAAAGTAGGTGGGCCAAGAATAAGGTGGGAGAATAACATTAACCATAATTTGAGGGAAGTAAATTATATAGGCTGTGACTGGAAATCAGCTTTAGATAGTTATGCATGGAGAGATTATGTCCGCTCAGACATGAATCTACACGTCCAATAGTGTCAATAAGTTAGATAAAAGTGATTTTAAAACAAATATCTTGGAAGCTACGATTAAAGTACACATCACTATAATCCGGGCACTTGTAATATTATTTATTTCTACTTGAAAGAAAACGAGGTATACAAATAAAAATAAATATCCTGGACTATTTAACTCATGCCCCAAATGGGAGACAATGACCAATCACATTTCAATGATTTTTTATTTACAACCAATCACAGTCTTGTTTCGCATCGAATTTATCAACTGAAGTTTATCATATTGAAGAAAGCAAGCTCCTCCTTTCTAACATTCTGAATAGGTCATAGCATTATTTTGTAGTGAATGACTCCCTAAGAAACACGGCTACCAGATTGTATATATAGTGCATGAATGAGAGCAAATAGCGCATGCAGGAGATAAAAGCATTTGTAGCAATTGATTATACCGCAAAAAAAAAGTTTGCACTTTCTTAAACGAATTATTTTCCAGGAAATGACGTTGCAGAAAAATGTAACTGACATATTTAAATCATAGGACATCAGAAATTAATTAATACCTAATATGTTGGTTATAAATTTCTCCACTAGAGAGCATTCTTACAATATTGTGTTCCTTTGGCAATAAATAATATGATCTGGTTGCAGTGATCTACAAAGGAAGCAAATGAAGCGTATCAATCGTTTCACATTTGTTTTCGAACATCGCCGTTTACATTAAATATATAAATATTTAAAATAACTATAGTTAAATAATGGTTTGTGAGTAAACAGCTTAATTTTATTCGTTAAATAGTCCTAACAAATTCCATTCTTGATTTCCAAATTCTCTAGATAAATTCACTCCTCACTTCGTGAGTCGTGAATTTATCGATAATTTGGAAATCATTCGTGGCATTACTTATGATAAATTTATTTTTAAATACAATAGGAAGTAATTAAGAGGTTTGTTTAATATCTGAAACATTTGACTGTTCTTTCTTATCTCTTATAGTTGTTTTTGTAGAACAGACCAGTCTGTAATCGCTGACGATGGGGCTAAGAAGCCTTGAAACATATGTTCGACAAAAACAACTGTACGAGGTAAGAATGAACAGACAAAATGTTTTAATTACCGTAGATACCATTTTAAGATTGTATCACTGGTTTAGGATTAAAGTCTTATGACTTTTTTTTTTCGAAATTCTTTACGTGAGAAACGTCATTCCTACTAATATTTATTTGATTTCATGAGATCAAGGTCTGTAAAATACTCCATCATGTTTACGTTCACAATATAAATTTACTCTAAGTTATACTGAATTTACGTAGTGATATATAAAAAAAAGTTATCCGATATATTTAAGAAAATATGTTAAAAGGTATGCTTGTAGGCTCTGATTCACTACCAGCCAGTTCATCCAAAATGAACATTTACATTTCTTTGTAAATGCTCTGTTCCATTAGCAATTTTATTTATTTTTTTTGTAAGCCTATGTTTTCCCTTTACAGAGATTTAGGCGCTCTCCCTCTACAGGGAAGCATTTGAACCATACAAATTTAGTTACACTTGTTTTCGTATAGATGTCAATTTGAGTGGTACGTGGTCAGCGTTCCGCCTCATACTGACACATAGGAAACCAAGGTAGTACTAGGACGGGAGAACTCGGTAAATTTTGCTTAGAGGCCTTTTCATTCAGGCTTAAGGATTTTTTACGAGCCTGAAAATCTTCAGACTCGGGACGCACGGCTTAAAGTCCCTCCCGGAGGACTTGCTCCTTGGATTTTTCCGTCCTAAAAAATCCATCGACTTGAACCCGCGACCCTTGGGACCAGAGGCAAGGAGCATAACCACTAATCCACCGCATAATTTTCTACTTCCCCTAAAAGTACTATAAAATAATCTTCAGCAGGTCACTCTTCGCAACAACATCCAGTATGATGGTTGATGCTGCTGGTCCTAATGTGGTGTTGTCGTGACAAAGCTTCTTCCTGGCATTAGGCCCAGGACCAGGAGCATCAACCATCATACCATGGATGTTGTAGCGAAGAGGGACCTGCTGAAGATGGAACGGATGTTCTGAAAGGCCTACAGACATAAAGATTACATATTTTATAAGTTGAGGACGACGGATCTTACCTAAGAAGGTATATTTTAACTTATTTTATTTCATGACTCTCCACCTCAACGGTTTTAACAATGAATTTTATTAGTAAAGACATTTTGAATTTACATTGTTTTTAAAAACTGACGTATGTGTGTTTTTTTACAATTAATGATAAACCTGAATAGAAGAAATAGTATTGAAATATAGCCTATGTAATATTTCTGCTATTATATGTGTATGTATGTGTGTGTGTGTGTATATATATATATATATCATCTGCATTCATGGATTAGGTCTGTTGACCCGTTCCGACTTTAGCCCATCTCTTTCAAGGTCTGCCACATCTCGGGTGCCTTTAGGTTTGTATTTTGTTATTTGTTTTGGATATCTATCTTCATTCATTCTGTCTATGTGTTGCTTCCATTTTTGTCTATATGTATCTATTTTATCAATTATTGCAAATATTTCAAGTTCCTGTCTTATTTCTGTGTTCTTGATTCTGTCTTCCTTAGCGCACCGTTTAACAGATCTCAGAAATTTCATTTCTGCCGCCGTTATCCTACTTAGATCTTGTTTTTTATGTATCCAGGCTTCTGATCCATAGAGCAGTACCGGTACTGCCAGCGTTTTATAAAATTTCAATTGGGTCTCTCTCGTTGTTTTATTATTTAGTGATCGTTTTATCGTACCACATATACCCTGGAATTTTGCTATTTTATTAGTTATATCATTATCATAATTAAATGAAATGTCACATCCTAGATAACTGAGATGGTTCACTTGTTCTATGATTTTGTTTCCTATTACTATTTTGGATCTGATTTGATTTTTCCCTTGGAATGCCATCACCTTAGTTTTTTCTATGGATATTTTGAGATTATATTGTTCACATATATTATGTAATTTAAACTTCCGAAGAAATAAACCGAGAATGGGATAATATAAAAGAAAGCATTGATAATGCAGCATATGAGGCATTAGGAACAAAATATAAAATATATAACAAGAAGGGTTTAAGAATATGGAATGAAGAATTCGAGAAGATAATAAAAGATAAATAGCCTATAAAGTAATGAAACATCTAAATAAACAAGAAAAAGATACAATACGGATCAATGTAATTGAGGAGAAACAATGGGAAGAACATTATAAAAAACTGTGGTATAATGAAGATATATATATATATATATATAAAAGTTACGTATTACATAGTACTTCATGTTCTCAAATATGCAGAATATTGTGTGGTGTAAGTATCGTAGATTCACGAAAAATCTGACATTTAACTTTTATGTTATTCACGGTTATGCAAAGTTCTATGTAACCACAATTTTCAAGGTCTAACAAAGCGCTTTTTTATATAAATAAAGTATGTTTGACCTTAGGAGTCAACTTGTTAAGCAGCTATGACGTCTGAGGAAGTTTTGCAAGCAAAATACTGCTTCCGATATCTGGAAACAAACATACCAGTTACCTCAAAAATTATAAGCTTGTCTTTTTTTTTTTAAGTTTCTTTATTTGTCGTTTTCTTTCGTTTTTTGTTTAACTTTGTTAACCTTTTTATCTTATTCACACATACAAACACAGGACAGGACACACACCCAGACCCAAGGTGGAGATTTAAAATCCCCTACCCCACCAGGAATCGAACCCGGGTCGCCGGAGTGGGAGGTAGGGACTCTACCGACTACGCCACGACGACGGACGTAATTTCCTTCTTGTTTTACCTTCTTTCTTATTTTGTTTTACCTGTTTTGTTAACTTTATTTTATCCTCACATAGACACAAGGACAGGACACACACCTAGACCCAGGGTGGAGATTTAAAAAGCAAGAAAGTACATCTATAGGATAGTCAATTAATTAGTTTTGTGTGTGCGCGCGCGCGTGTATGTGTGTGTGTGTGTGTGTGTGTGTGTGTGTGGAGAAATACTGTCACATGTCGCACATAAATGAGGATTTATGTAGTTAATATTCACAGAAGTGGATGTCAAACAGTTTCTTATCAGCTTACATATTTGTGTAATAAACATCCAAACGAAATAATATATGTAAGCGAACCTTGAAACAAAGTTTATGATACGTTGCCTCAACACATTCCATTCTGCCCAACTTGGGTCAGTGACTAGCGAGTGTCTTCTGGTTCCCTATATTTTATGGGCAATCAAAATTTGGAAAAAAAAAAAAAAAATTCCTCGAAAGAGAAGTTAAAATAATATGTCATGTAACGTGTAGTACGATAAAGAACCTCGATTATGGAAGTAGAATAATTATTCCTCAGATGTTGGGTTCATTCCTTGGTATCGAGATAAGACTCGTAGAAGAATTGCAAGATGTTAAACCCATCAAACACAAATTTTCACTCTGTACTCAAGCAATTCGTATTACTGAAGAGAAAAAGAAGAGAAAGAGAGAGAGAGAGAGAGAGAGAGAGAGAGAGAGAGAGAGAGAGAGAGAGAGAGAGAGAGAGAGAGAGAGAGAATGTTCAGACAATTATTACTCTTTAACAGAAGAACCAATTAAGTATTAATTTTCCTTAAGTAATACCATTGAGAAGAACGCAATTTTTCACGTGTCTACTATGACATTTCTGGTTTTCTCCCTGGTATTGGTGGAATTGTAATCCATTTATTACGTTGGGGCACCTGGAAAGCGGAATTACATTACTCCGATGATATGATGGGTGATAAATGATAATGAAGCGCTAGAAGAGTCCTTAAACTAAACTTAACCTAAATCACAGATCATGGGCAACCACAAGAATAATCCCCTTTAAGGAAAAATTCCTATGATCTGACCGGGAATTGAACCCAGGACCTCATGAACTGTAGTCAAAAATGTTGGCCACTAGCTCATGAGGCTAAACCTTAGAATTTTGTCACAAATATGCATTTAGTATCTGTGGATTTTTATATGTTCCACCGCTGTGGTCTCGAGGTAGCGTGCTGCCTTGTCACACAGCGGGTCCGGGTTCGATCCTCGGTCGGGACAGTTTTTCTGGGTGAGGTTTTTCCTCACCTGTAAGACAAATGTCAGGAAAACTTTAAGGCCCAAACGGTCCCCAAAATCATATGGCCATCATCATCCTTCACCGGTGTGTAAAGCAACGGGAAGCTACCACACCTACAATTCCCTAATAAAAATGCTATGATTGCAGTGAAGGACCTGTCTTCGAGCAGAATTACTATGGATGGATATATGTAAGATACAAATTGTTTTAATTCCACTTCGCCCTAAACATTCTATCAACTCTAGAACCAGGTTCTTACCGGGAACCTCGGATTCAGATCAAGGCCGACCAGCGTCGTATAGCACTCATGATACTTACTGGAACATTTCGTTTAATAAACAGAATTGACCTCCAGTTGAGAACGAAGAAAATACGATGTTGAGGAGGGAACGACTTCAATGAATTACAAAATATTACCGGTTCTTACTGGTAAGATAATTAATTGGTGTTGACTAATACACACAAAAGACTAGTAAAAACATGTGTTGTTAACGCGGCAAATGTTATGGTGACCCTTGGTTCTACTACCCACGTGTAGAGCACGCCACCGTCCCGTGTCCAGTTGTTGCTACGCAACAGGAACCTTGTACAGATTCTATTACACTTTCTCCTCAATTCTCTGTTATGTAATTGTAAAATTAATTTATTTTCGCAAAAACTTTCATTCCTTATTATTCTTCTTCCGCACTCTATAATATTATCCATTTGTAACAGCTCATAATTCTTGCATACGTTTTATTTGTTACGTAGATTTGATCACGTTACACCATCCCTGGAACAATTATCATGGCTTCGTCTACAAGATCGTAGAACCATCCATTCCCTATGCCTTCTCTATAACATATTACACACACCATTACCTTATTATTTATCACACCGCTTCACTAGACTCTCTGATACACACAAATTAGATACCCGATCCCTTGAGCACAGTGTCCTTTAAATCCCTCCTCATCACACTACCTATTATTCGAAATATTTTACAATTTCTCTTGCTAGAACATGGGATTCCCTTCCACCCTATGTCAGAGACTGCCAAACTTTACCATCTTTCAGAAACAAATTGAAAATAAAATTACTAACAGAAACAACTGTCCCGCGCCGTAGCCGAGTGGTTAAGGCAGGAAGCCTTGGCGCAGAGCTACGGGACTTGCGCTGGTTCGAGTCTCCATGGGGAAAGAAATTTTCTCATGGTATTTCGGCCAGTATGGGACCGGTGCCCACCCAGCATCGTGAGGCAATTGGGTAGCTACAATAAGTAGCGGCTCCAGGTTGAGAAAACCAGTTATAACGGCTGGGGAACTCGACATACTGACCACATGTCACCCCTACACTGGCTGATTATCATCTACCTCTGTGATTAACACATGTGGATGTGAGGCCTGCAGCCGGCTGGTAGGCTAAGGGCCTTGTAGGCCTATCGCGCCAGGAGTTTTTTTAACAGAAACAACTCACTAATATTACTTTTTTAAAAATGTGTTTTTTCATTATTTAATAAAAATATATTTAAGATTCGTTAATATATTTACCTAATGCCTTGTATAAAAAGTATAGATTAATTCATTGTAGTTTATTGCTTTCTTTGTATTTTTTCTTTTCTTTCTATTTTTTTATGTATAGTAGATTCGAGCTGTTATTCCTTTCTGTATTCATTCTATCATTAATTTAATTTTAATTGTATTTAATTTCATTGTATTATTAGACATTATTTTCATTATTATTCAATTTGACAGATAATTAATTTAGTATGATTATTATTGTAATTTTTTGTATTTATATGTAACATATGTTTTTCCTGGTGAGTGTAAGAGAAGGCCACATGGCCTTAACTCCACCAGGCTAAATAAATCTATTCTAAATATAAAACAGCGCAAAAACAATTTAAAGTAATTCAAATACCATTTTTCAAAATGTCATTCCCAATCAGTGACAAATAGACATGCATAGAAGAGGATATAATCAACGTGTGCATTTATATTGTGTTTTGCTAGAAATTGCTCGATTTTTAAATGTAAAGCGAAATTAATAAAACATTTATCGCGATAGTGTAAAATCCAATGCAGCGCTTGTTTTGAAATTTAATTTAGGAAACCATAGAAAACTCTTGGATTGGCCGCATTCAAAACCGTTAACATGTATCTTTACGACACGAGTCTCAACCAGGTTCTGCTTGCGGGATATAATAGAAAAATATTCGTAGCAATTGATTAAACCATAAAAAAAAAGAAACCACTGTTTGCAGTTTCTTAAACGTATTATTTCCCAGGAAATAACGTTGCAGAAAAATAAAATTGACATATTTACATTATAGGACATCAGAAATTAATTAATAACCTATAATGATGTGTTTCATTTTTTCTCCACTAGGGTGCATTCTTACAATATTGCGATTATATTTGGCAATAAATAATATGATCTGGTTGCAGTGATAAAAAAATAAACATAACGTTTCTCATTTGTTTTCAAACATCCCCGTTTACATTAAATATATAAATATGTTTAATTAACTGTATTTAAATAATGATTTGTGAGTAAACAGCTTAATTTTATTCGTTAAATAGTCCTAACAAATGCCACTCTTGATTTCCAAATTATCTAGATAAATTGGAAATCACTCGTGGCATTACATATGATTAAATTACTTCAAAAAACTTCAAAAATCCAAGGAGCAAGTCCTCCGGGAGGGACTTTAAGCCGTGGGCCCCGAGTCTGAATATTTTCAGGCTCGTAAAAGATCCTTAAGCCTGAATGAAAAGGCCTCTAAGCAAAAATTTACCGAATTTTCCCGTCCTAGTACTACCTTCGTTTCCTAGATGATGAGGAACGCTGACCACGGACCACTCAAATGATAACTGTACGAAAACAAGTATAACTAAATCAGTATGGTTCAAATTCTTCCCTGTATGGGGAGAGCGCCTAAATCTCTTAAGGGAAACATGGGCTATCATTATTTAAATCCAAATTAACTGATATCTTAAGTTCGACACAATGAAAACATTAACTGCGTAACAACTATATAGAGCATTCCATTAATAATCATGTAGGAAGCTACTTACTTTATTTTATATCATTTTAATTTTATTATATTCTATGTTTTTGTTAGTATTAGCAAGTATTAGATCACATCGTCATTGTATTTTGTTTAGTTTGTATTTTAATATCCTAAAATTGTAATAAGTATGTAATTTTTGTATAATTTTACTATTCGCTGGATGAGTGGAAGAGAAGACCTTATGGCCTTAACTCTGCCAGCTAAAATAAATCATCATTATTATTGTTATTATTACAAGATACAAGAAGATTTGGCAATAAATAATATGATCTGGTTGCAGTGATAAAAAAATAAACATAACGTTTCTCATTTGTTTTCAAACATCACCGTTTACATTAAATATATACATATTTTAAAATAACTATAGTTACACAATGATTTGTGAGTAAACAGCTTAATTTTATTCGTTAAATAGTCCTAACAAATGCCACTCTTGATTTCCAAATTCTCTAGATAAATTGGAAATCACTCGTGGCATTACATATGATTAAATTACTTTATGTTGAAGGAAAAAGTACTGTAGTATAGAAAGAAACTAGTAATATATATATTTCGCGTGTTTCTTGAGAATATAGCAAATGTGTAGTAACCGTGGGTAAAAAATGCAAGTTGCGAAACACAATTGTAGTTATTCTTTTGTTGCAGTGAGCAGGCTATTTGAACAAGGTTATGCAAGTGAAGGGTGCCGCAATTCACCTGCATCATGAATCGATTCACGGCCTGAAGACATTACATCATCTCCAGATCCGACCAAGAACAGAAATTACAGTTTCTTCAACAAAATGTAATACAGCTACAATACAATTGATACTTTGCAAATATATGTTTATAGCTATTAACAAATAATCTTATTTGTTTCTAAAGATTAATACTTAATTCATGATGAGACATGTTAATCTTTATATATCCAAACGAGCGAGAGTCTGTCCTTTATGGACTCAAATACCACGTCAAATCTTAAATTACCAGCCACCAGGGGAGAGATCTTTGGGCAGATCCTTCAAACGTTGGATTGAGACCGTAACAGACCACTAGGTCTATCACATGAAAGGAAGAAGAAGAAATGCTACTTCGCCGATTTGAATGGCGTTTTGCCATCATTTGTAGAGTTCTTCTGGGACAACTGTCGTATACGGTATATAACATTACTGTACATACTATAGAGCCGGAACTAAAAAAAAAAAAAAAAAGCATCGGTGCACAAAAAAAATCGCTTCCTGAACCTTTAAATGGCGTACACTGCCTATGAACCATAACAAATATACCAAATTATGTACATAGAATTGAATATCCAAAAAAATTCTACAAAAAAAATATGTCTATCTTTTAGGGATAACTCACAATAATCATTTTTTGTCTTTCAGTTCACTGATGCCAAGAACATCGGGATAAATAGATTCCCGGGCACCGCCAGGTAATTAGCACGGAATATCTAAAATAATTATCGTAAGTAATGCCACGAGTGATTTCCAAATTATCGATAAATTCACGACTCACGAAGTGAGGAGTGAATTTATCTAGAGAATTTGGAAATCAAGAGTGGCATTTGTTAGGGCTATTTAACGAATAAAATTAAGCTGTTTACTCACAAATCATTATTTAACTGTAGTTGTTTTAAAATATTTATATATCTAATGTAAACGGCGATGTTTGAAAACAAATGAGAAACGATAGGTACGCTTCATCTGCTTCTTTTGTTTATCACTGCAACTAGATCATACTATTTCAGAATATTAAAAAGGAGGAGCTTTCTTTAATATGGTAATTATAACACTGATAAATATTTCGTGAAACACGACTCTGATTGGTTGTAAAACAGAAATCATTGAAACGTGATTGGTCATTGACTCCCATTTGGGGCATGAGTTAAATAGTCATACAAATTTATAATTATGTTTCCTTTTGCATATTCGATTATTAGCTAGTGTAGTATTAAAATTCTTGAGTGTCGTCGGGAAATTATACACACACACACATATATGCCCTAATTTAATTAAGGGGTTGTAATTGAATCGTTAATTGATAGAAAAATTGTTTCTCGATTATGGATTGGAAATGGAAACCTCTTTAAGATAGATAGTAATTATGTACTTTACAAATAGAATGTTTTCATTTCTCTCGTATTCATGTAGGCTCTATGTATGTCTAAAATATGTTTTGCACATGATGACAATGGCAGGCAATGACAATGTAACATCTCTGATGTCATAGCAATCGAATCAATATTTAAAAAGATAAAATAAATGTACCATTCAGTTGACTTTTAGACTACAACATGGATATAATTTATAAATTAGATTAGATTTTATTTAGCCTGGTGGAGTTAAGGCCATATGGCCTTCTCTTCCACTCACCAGGACAAACATATATTACATCAGAATATAACAATCTCAATTAACTCTAATATTAAATACTAAATAAAAATTTGATCAAAAAGATAATATCTATTATATTACGATCTATAATGCAACCAGTTAATGTTAGTTAAAATTAAGACTAAAACTAATAATAGAATGTATACAAGCAAGACACATTAAATTGTTCCTGTCTAGTGTATATAAAAAAATAATGAGGTATAGAAAAATAATTTTACAATTATACAATATTTAAAACAAAACAAATTAAAATATTTCTTAATCTTAATATTATTTTCATAAATGATTTAATTTATTAATTGTTAAAAGAATACTATCAGTGAGGTGTATAAGTTAGTTTGTTATTAAATGATTCTTTAATTTGTTTTTGAAGGATGTTATAGTTTGACAGTCTCTGACATAGGGCGGAAGGGAATTCCATGTGTTGGTAAGTGAGACCGTAAAAGATAATGAATAATATACAGTGTGATGAGGAGGGATATAAAGGACAATGTGCTGATGGGATCGAGTGTCAAGATTATGTGTGTGGGATAGTCTGATGAAGCGGCGTGATAAATAATTAGGCGATGATGTGTGAAATATTTTATAGAGAAGGGATAGGGAATGGACAGTTCTACGATCTCTTAGACGAAGCCACGATAATAACATCGAACGAAATTTTAAAACATAAGTAAATTTATCAACATTTTCCAGAGAGTTTAGAGTCGATTGGATTGATTAAAGCTATTTCATTCCTATTTGCTGAAGCTGTAACATATTACCAATGATAATCCGTCCAGAATCTTCGAACTCATTTTTGTACGTTGACTGAACTTAAGTTTTATTTGTTTACGAAATGATGATGGAATTGATAGTGGCAATTGGCCTTGTGCACTCGAAAATGCCATGAATAAATTGGGCGACCGTGGATTTTAATTCAGAACCTCAAGCAAGTGTTAAAATTCTTCCGTCTGAATCAGCTTACCAGGAAGTTTTAATATCCTGCAATTTTGTTTAAACAAAATTTGAAGTTCTCAAAAAAAAAAAAAAAAAAAGAGTAAGTTCTAAAATAATAAACTGAAAATGATAAATCTATTCTCAGTTTTTGATCCTTCAACAAGAGTATATAACATTTCACTAAACTGGATTAGAACATTTTTAGGATTAATAATTAATTATTCCTTCAACAATTGGTTTGAAATATATGCATGTTATTTTGTAATGCCAATTAATACGAATAAATTATTTATTCGTGTAATAGTTATATTAATATTATATTATGATGCGAGATTGGGAAGTGGTTTTTACGGAAGCGAGAAAAATGCTCAATAACCGAGCGATACCGAGGTTTTTAATTTCCTAGATTCTATAAGAACACTTCACAAACGTGTGTTGTACTTTTTTGCGCGATGGTGTTTTCAAATAATAGTAAAATAACATATTTGTTGGAAATATTTGCGTTCATTATAAACAACTGACTAACGTTAACAGTGTGGGCAATGTTCATTAGTTGAAAGTACAGGAGGCATTAAGAACAATTCAGTGATAAAATGGCGGCAGGTACGTATTTATAGTTTTATATTGTTTGAAATAAAGTTCAGTTCATTTAAAATGCAGTGATTTGTTTCGTATAATGTATTAACACTACCTTTTGGATTCATTTTTGTATATACATATTTTCGTTGAGAATGTTTGTATTCCTGGCCTTTTTGATAATTTAGATTTTTTCTAAAATGTTAATTTTATGTGTGTTATTTTCTCTGTGTATAATTGGCATTGTATGGCCCTGGGGTCGACTCAGCCTCTAACGGAAATGAGTACCAGAAGCTTGTTCTGGGGTAAAGGCGGCCGTCACGCAGGGCTGACATCAAGTGCCGATTGTCTAGAAATAGTGAGAGCCTTAAGCTCCTACTACCCCAAGGGCCTCCTGAGGCCTGTAGTGGGAATACTTCCGATCCGATTGAGGGTCTTTCCACTTTTCAGCGGTTGCCCTTTTACCAGCCGGCTGCTGGCCCTTCACATCCACATGTGTCAATCACAGAGGTAGATAATCAACAGGCAGTGTAGGGGTGACATGTGGTTAGCATGTCGAGTCCCCCAGCCGTTATAGCTGGTTCCTCAACCTGGAGCCGCTACTTATTGTAGCTACCCAATTGCCTCACGATGCTGGGTGGGCACCGGTCCCATACTGGCCGAAATACCATGAGAAAATTTCTTCCCCCACGGAGACTCCTACCTTAACCGCTCGGCTACGGCGCGGGACGGGAATACTTTAATACTTTATTGTATGTAGCGTTCGTAGAGGGCAGTGGTTTTACTTCCAACACATGGTTTGTAATTTGTAATATGTAATGTTACAGTATAGTTATTTTAGTACAGTACAGTTATTTAGGTTGGCAACCCCGAAATGTAGGAAGTTTAACTTTAAATCATCTGTAAGTACGACAAAACGCACTATAGCGCAAAAAATAATAATAATAGTATTGTAACAATTCATAATCAGAAACAATTGAAAGAGCTATAACGATTATCGTTCTAAGAGAACAAATTCAACGAGACCTACTTCCAACATTTAATTGATGATAAATTAAAATTGTTTAATAAACATGGATTTCGAAAGTTCAATACATCTGACAATTGTGGATTATGAAATAACTAATTTACATACTAATTATTTATTTAAAACAGAAGAGAAACAGATCCTAAACATGATCACAGATGATTTTATTAATTTCCTCCTCTAAACTTAATGTAACTTCTCTTATGTCTAAAATGTTTCGACATTTCACACATGTATGTAGAAAAAAATAATATAATTGGTCCAAGTTCCAGTAACTTACATTTGACAATATTACTTTGTACAAATACGTTTATCTTTTTGAACTCTAGATGAAAAATTTTACATATGTAGCCAGCGTAGTAATTGACTTTAGAGAATGAGTGTTTTTAATTCTATCTTGTTGATCCTAGAATCATATCTCAGGGATGTAGCTTATCCACATGAGTCGAGGAAAACGATGGATTCAATTTTACTCCAACAATACATTTTACTATTATTCAAAATTTAATGATTAAATAAAGTCCATTAACTCTAACAAAACAAATGAGAACACAGAATAAATATCCTTTTTATAATTTGATGCGCTAAAAAGTTTCTAAATAAAAATGAAATAAATTAAAAAAAAACTATAATTACAACTTAACAATTGTTAAAATGAATTAAATAGTAGTAGGGATCTATTGTTAATAAAACTAAATATATGGCCACACGTAGAAACACATTATAATGGAAATGGACAGCTAATGACGAGGGAAATTTTGAGGAAGTGGCTGAATTCAAATACCAAGGAACAATAATCACAAATAGGAATGAGATGCACAAAGAAATTAAACATAGGCTCAATTCTGGAAATGCGTGCTACTATGCAAATATATAAAACTATTATTCTACCAGTTATATTATATGGGTGCGAAACATGGACTCTTACTTTAAGGGAGGAAAGGAGATTACAATTATTTGAGAATAAAGTTCTTAGGAAAATGTTTGGACGAAAGAAAGATGAACAGACAGGTGAATGGAGAAGACTCCATAACAATGAACTACATGGTCTTTACAGGAAACCAGATATAATAAGAACAGTTAAGTCTCGTAGACTGAGATGGGCAGGACATGTTGCACGTATGAGGAATGAAAGACCTGCATGGAAGCTTCTTGTAGGAAAGCCAGAAGGAAAACGCCCAGTTGGTAGACCAAGAATGAGGTGGGAGAGTAACATTAACTATGATTTGAGGGAAGTAGATTATACAGGGAATGATTGGAAACCATTAGCTGAGGATAGGGATGTATGGAGAGCTTATGTCAGTGCGGCCATGAACCGACGGGTTCGATAGTGCCAGTGAGTAATTTATTATTATTATTATTATTATTATTATTATTATTATTATTATTATTATTACTATTGGGCAAGTAGGAAAAGAAAAAAGGGAAGACCTAAAGAAGGTTGTATGCACGTTGTAAGAAGGACGATGAGATCTACGACTTTCAGATGAGGGTTTACAGGACCGATACAAAACTGGAGAAGGCAAAAGTTTTGAGGATGACGAAAAACCAATATAGGCCTATTGTGGACAAATTCCGGAAAATAATTGGAAATCCAAATGATAAATTTCAACAATTAGGATCACTTCGAAATGCATCAAAATGTTAAAAAATTGTACTTTATTTTAGAAAGTTTTATAGAATAAAGACATGTCTATAAAAGAACATGGGGGAGAAATTTTCTGCACGGGATACCCTGCTGCGAGGACATTAAACCTGATGTGGAACAAATTATTTATAGATCAAGGCTTGCACTAGAAATAGAATTATGATCTACGAAATGTCAAGTCAGGGAACGTGATTTTGAAACCAACCTCTCTTCTCCAGAAAATGTATCACGATATAGAAAAGTGAGCTAATTCAATAAATAATTAGCCTGTATTCTATGTTCATTCAATTACAGTATAAATTACACAGACATTTAGGCAGACATTTATATTTTAAGGTACAAAAAGATAAACTATTAAACATCCCACTTCTTTCTTGGCCTACCTACTGGAATTACCATCTGGTTTTACTACAAGTTTCCATGCCTTCTTTCATTCTTCAATCGTACTAACTTCATTTTCAAGAGAGATATAAAGGGAAAGAGACAAAATTTAAAAGGACTATTTAACTCATGCCCCAAATGGGAGTCAATGACCAATCACCTTTCAATGACTTCTGTTTTACAACCAATCAGAGTCGTGTTTCACGAAATGTTTATCAGTGTTATAATTACCATATTAAAGAAAGCTCCTCCTTTTTAATATTCTGAACAGGTCTGACCATTATTTTGCAGTGACTGAGCCTGTGAGAAATACGGCTACCAGATTGTATATATAGTGCATGAATGTCAACACAGGCCGCATGCAGGAGTTAATATAAAAACATTTGTAGCAATTGATTATACCACCAAAAAAAGAAACCACTGTTTGCACTTTCTTAAATGTATTTTTTCCCAGGTAACAATCCAGAAAAACATAATTGTCATATTTACATCATACGACGTCAGAAATGAATTAATATACAGTTTGATGTGCTTCATTTTTTCTCCACTAGAGAGCATTCTTACAATATTGCGTTCCTTTGGCAATAAATACTATGATCTAGTTGCAGTGATAAACAAAAGAAGCAGATGAAGCGTACCTATCCTTTCTCATTTGTTTTCAAACATCGCCGTTTACATTAAATATATAAATAATTTAAAATAACTATAGTTAAATAATGATTTGTGAGTAAACAGCTTAATTTTATTCGTTAAATAGTCTTAACAAATGCCACTCTTGATTTCCAAATTCTCTAGATAAATTGGAAATCACTCGTGGCATTACTTATGAAAAATACGAAAATACGAATGAGATGCAGAAAGTAATTAGACATAGATTCAATTCTAAAAATACAAGCTATTATGAATTACAGAGACTCATGTCCCAACTTCTCTAGAAAAACATTAAAGTGAAAAAATATATAAAACTGCCATTCTCCCACTTATATTACTACTTCCTCTTCATTTCACTTCACGGGCTAGGTAAATTGCCTGTTCCGCCTCACAGTTGTTCTGTCCATCTTTTCACTGGCCTTCCTACATTCCTTGAACCTCTTGGCTTGTAGTTGAATGCTGCTCTTGGTAATCTTGTTACATTCATTCTTTCCACATGTGTAAACAATTTCTCTCTATATTATCTGATTTTCTCATCCAATGGCCTCTTACCACAATATTGACACTAGGTCACAAGATAGCAGTCTGCTAACAATTCCTCTTCATAGCACTTCCTCCTATTCTACTTCCTTCACAGTAGCCTCTGCCCGCTCCTGGAATCTCCTTCCTCAAGATATCAGGGGTTGCCGCACACTTGGTACCTTTAAGTCACGCTTATACAGTTACCTGTTGTCTAATAATTAATTTTTCTCTATTTATTTAATTTTATACTATGTCAATCTTTTCCTCGTTTTTTTATATATCTTGTACATATTATATATCTAATTCGTTAAATTTAGAGTAAATCAAAATACATTATAAATATTAATTGTATTGTATTCATAACTTGTAATCGTTTATATATATATATATATATATATATATATATATATATATATATTTTTTTAATTTAGATTTGAGACTATTTTTTGTTTGTATTTTTTTAAACCTGGTTGAGTGGTAGACAAGGCCTTAAGGCCTTAACTCTGCCAGGTAAAATAAAGTTATTATTATTATTATTATTATTATTATTATATTTAACTCTGTTCTTATATATTTATTCCTTATCCGATCCAATCTTGTGCAGCCATTTGTTGTTCTAAGGAAGTTCATTTCTGCGCTTTGCATTCTACTTTGCAATTTTTTGGTCATTACCCAAGTTTCGCTCCCATGTATGCGAAATATGAACTGTTACTTTAAGAGAGGAAAAAAGGTACCGAGTATTTGAGAATAAAGTAGGCCTATTAAAGATAATTTTCGGACCAAAGAGCAGACAGGCGAATGCTGAGGACTAAATAGAAATGAGCTATATGACCCTCATAGGAAACTAGACATAAGAACAGCTAAGTGTCGCAGAATAAGATGGGCAGGACATGCGACACGAATGGGCAATTAAAGAGAGGCATTGAAGTTTATTGCAGGAAAACCAGAGGTCAAGCGCCCGATTGGTAGACCATGAAAGGGATGGATTTGAGGGGAGTAGATTATAGTCTTACTTTAAGGGAGGAAAGGAGATTACGAGTATTTGAGAATAAAGTTCTTAGGAAAATTTTTCGACCAAAGAGAGATGAACAGACAGGTGAATGGAGAAGACTTTTTAACAATGAACTACATGGTCTTTATAAAAGCCAGATATAATAAGAACAGTTAAGTCTCGTAGACTGCGATGGGCAGGACATGTTGTGCGTATGGGGAATGAAAGACGTGCATGGAAACTTCTTCTAGGAAAGCCAGAAGGAAAACGCCCAGTTGGTAGACCAAGAATGAGGTGGGTGAACAACATTAACCATGATTTGAGGGAAGTAGATTATACAGGGAATGATTGGAAAGCATTAGCTCAGGATAGGGATGTATGGAGAGCTTATGTGCGCGCGGCCATGAACCTAAGGGTTCGATAGTGCCAGTAAGTAAGTAATTAAGATTATACAGGAGACGATTGGAAAACATTAGGTCAGGTTAGAGATGTGTGGAGAGTTTATGTCCGTGCGGCCATGAACCTACGGGCTCGATAGTGTCAGTGAGTAAGTATAATGAGAACCCATTCCACGAATAAAATCCATCACTAAGAGAAAATCGCCTGTCACATTCCACATCCGTTACCAGAAACTTCCTCGTCTGATCTCAAGGGATTGATAATTTGAATAAGAGATTTATAAAATGAACGGAGTTGGTGTTTGAACACCTGAAACTGCTGGGGGCTATCCATTATTATGACATGCGTTTGCAAGCAGAACATGTAGCTAGGTCAGATGACGCCCACCACGAATTTCTCTCGTTCAGCCATGCTTCATGTAACCTGCAAATTCTGTAAGACCAACTGTGAGTACTAAAAACAACGTAAACTTACCATTGTACCACACCACATGATATAGTTTAAACGAAATGTAACAGAAATAAAATAGATCGGGAAAATATAACTTTATGCACCTAAGCGATAATGAAAAGTAAATCAGCATCACAGATTGATACAGTTATAAAGTTGGCCATGCTGTATAATATCCTAAAACATTAATGGGCGAGTAATAAAACATTCCACTTTTTTTTTTAATTTTTATTATAATGTCGGATCTTCATGTTTCCTGTTCCCCAATAATGAAGATTTCTCTGAACAAATCATCAAACTTTACCCTCAATATATATATGAACTAATTCGGGATGGACTGAAAACTCGTCAATAACAAATCAGGAGTAAAAATTGTGTTCGAATATTATTATTATTATTATTATTATTATTATTATTATTATTATTATTATTCCATCCATAGTAATTCTGCCCGCAGGCAGGTCCTTCACTGCAATCATAGCATTTTCATGCTATGCTTGCAGCTTTACTAGGGAATTGTGTAGGTGTGGTAGCTTCCCGTTGCTTTCTACACCGGTGAAGGATGATGATAATGGTAAGGATGATAATGATAAGGATGATGGCCATATGATTTCGGGGACCGTTTGGGCCTTAAAGTTTTCCTGACATTTGTCTTACAGGTAAGGAAAAACCCCGATAAAACCTCACCCAGAAAAACTGCCCCTACCGGGGATCGAACCCGGGCCCGCTGCGTGACAAGGCAGCACGCTACCTCGAGACCACAGCGGTGGACTATTATTATTATTATTATTATTATTATTATTGCTGTTGCCATTATTATTATTATTATTATTGTTACCATTATTATTATTATTGCCATTATTATTATTATTGCCATTGTTATTATTGTCATTGTTATTATTATTATTATTATTGCCATTATTATTGTCATTATTATTATTGTCATTATTATTATTGCCATTATTATTGTCATTATTATTATTGCCATTATTATTGTCATTATTATTATTGCCATTATTATTGTCATTGTTATTATAATTATTATTATTGTCATTATTATTATTATTGTCATTATTATTATTATTGTCATTATTATTATTATTGTCATTATTATTTATTATTATTGTCATTATTATTATTATTATTATTATTGTCATTATTATTATTATTATTATTGTCATTATTATTATTATTATTATTGTCATTATTATTATTATTGTCATTATTATTATTATTGTCATTATTATTATTATTGTCATTATTATTATTATTGTCATTATTATTATTATTGTCATTATTATTATTATTGTCATTATTATTATTATTGTCATTATTATTGTTATTGTCATTATTATTATTATTGTCATTATTATTATTATTGTCATTATTATTATTATTATTATTGTCATTATTATTATTATTGTCATTATTATTATTATTATTATTGTCATTATTATTATTGTCATTATTATTATTATTATTGTCATTATTATTATTATTATTATTATTATTATTATTATTATTGTCATTATTATTATTATTATTATTGTCATTATTATTATTAGTATTATTATTGTCATTGTCATTATTATCATTGTCATTATCATCATCATCATCATCATTATTATCATCATCATTATTATTATTATTATTATCATCATTATTATTATTATCATCATTATTATCATTATTATTATTATCATCATCATTATTATTATTATTGTCATTATTATTATATTATTATAACAGTAATATCAATATTTTTATCGCGACAACACGTCTGTGTGATACTGCCTTAAATTGGCAACGTATCCTATAGTATACAACAATTGGTTCTATTTATTTAATATTTTTAACTAAACTGAAGAAAACGAACGAGTAGCAATAACTTAAATGTGCATCGAATTACACAATAAACCTAATAACAGTCGCGCACAATTTTGTTTACAGTGCGGTCCGGCAAATTTAAATAACTGGCACCCGAAATTGATGTTTTGCCAATTTAATGTTTAACATCCTTTTGAACGAATATCGATTTTTTCACCCGAAAATAATAGTCTATCGAAATCGTACACCTTGGATTCAGAGACGAACGGGGCACTACCATGCAACTGGTGTATGTCTCTTTCGGGTTCTCCTTCATTAAAAAAAAAAGTTACATCTTCTATATTTCTACAGTGTTCTGCTCTCGGGCAGGTCTTCCACTGCAATGATAGCATTTTCAATGCTATGGTTTGCAGCTTTAAATACAGGTGTGGTAGCTTTCCGAACCTTCCCACACAGTGGATTATGATGATCGGGGACCATTTGGGACTCAAAGCTTCCTAACATTTGTCCTACATGTGAGGAAAAACTACGAAAAAACCTCCCTCAGGAAGATTATTCCGACGAGGAATCGAGCCCGGGCCCGCTGCGTGACAAGGCAGCACGCTACCTCGAGACCAGAGCGGTGGACAGTCCTATATTAATAGGTATAATTTAATTTACAACACTGCCGACAATTTTCCAATTCGTCTGGGCAGCTATCAACATAGTAGCTATGTAAATTCTTGAACCGCATCGATAGTTAGTGACGTTTTGGGGTATAAATAACATTTTAGATAAACATTTGTCGCCATGAATATAGTGTGTCTATTTACACAATAAATAAATATATATATATATATATATATATCATTCTTACTTACTCACTGGCAAATATCAAACCCGTAGGTTCATGGCCGCGCGGACAAACTCACCATGCATCCCTATCCTGAGCTAATGCTTTCCAATCATTCTCTGTATAATCTACTTCCCTCAAATCATAGTTAATGTTATTCTCCCACCTCATTCTTGGTCTACCAACTGGACGTTTTCCCTCTGGCTTTTCTACAAGAAGTTTCCATGCAAGTATTTCATTTCCCATAAGTGCAACATGTCCTGCCCATCACAGTCTACGAGACTTAACTGTTCTTATTATATCTGGATTCCTATGCAGATCATGTAGTTCACTGTTATGTAGTCTTCTCCATTCACCTGTTTGTTCATCTCTCTTTGGTCCAAAAAAATTTCCAAGTACTTTATTCTCAAATACTTGTAATCTCCTTTCCTCCCTTGAAGTAAGAATCCATGTTTCGCATCCATATAATATAACTGGTAGAATAATAGTTTTATATATTTTCAGTTTAACGTTTTTTGAAAGGAGTTGGGACATCAAAAGTATCTGCAATGCATAATAGCACGCATTTCCAGAATTGAGCCTCTGCTTAATTTCTTTGTGCATCTCATTCCTAGTTGTGATTATTGTTCCTAGGTATTTGAATTCAGCCACTTCCCCAAAATTTCCATCATTTGTCATTAGCTGTCTATTTCCACTGTATAATGTATTTCTACGTGTGACCATATATTTAGTTTTATTGATATTTACTTCAAGTCCTAATTTCTTAGTGTTACTCAACTGAACAATATTAGTAGGGGCCTATATTATGTTTAATACAATTAAAAAATATATGGGATAATATTTACTGATTTTAATCACCAGAAGCCATGATTTTACTTCCTCGACTGGCATAATGCAATAGAGCAGATACTGTGCAGTTCTGTCTTCTTTAGCCGCTTTTGAGGGGTCAATGTTGTATGGTGCGGTAAGAGGGTAAGGCGAGTTGCCAGATCCTTAATTGGAAAGCTAACGGAAGAAGTGGAAGAGGCAGACCTAGAGAATGTTTGATAGATGGGAGTGAGGAGAACTATGGAAGCTAGAGATTTTGAGGGAAGAAGATGCTCTAGACAGGAACCTTTGGCGACAAATCAGTTTGGGTTGAAGGAGAAACACTGTATTATGGAAGATCCCTAATAAAAAAAACGTTTTATGCCATTAGGTATTGTTAATTAAACATTAGCTTTCTATAATCATACAGAGCAATCTCTCGTTTAACAGGGATATACTCATAAGTAATGCCACGAGTGATTTCCAATTTATCTAGAGAATTTGGAAATCGAGAGTGGCATTTATTAGGACTATTTAACGAATAAAATTAAGCTGTTTACTCACAAATCATTGTTTAACTATAGTTATTTTAAAATATTTAATATTTAATGTAAACGGCGATGCTTGAAAACAAATCAGAAATGTGAGGTTATGTTCATTCACTGCTGCTTGATCATATTATTTATTGTCAAATAAGATCGCAATATTATAAGAGTGCACCCAAGTGGAGAAATAATGAAACACAATCAAACTATATATCATAATCAACATTACGGGTTATTCGTTTATTTTTTAGTAAACAACTCAGTAAAATCAAGGAATCTTTTCATTATTTGCTATATTCAATGTATTTGTTGGAGAAAAATAATGCTTTGACCTGTTCAGAACATTAAAAAGGAGGAGCTTTCTTTATCATAAAAGCAGGAACTGATAAAGAGAAATCGATAAAGAGCGAGGTGAAACACGACTGTCATTGGTTCTAAAACAAAATTCATTCAAACGTGATTGGTCATTGACTAGCATTTGTGGCATGAGTTAAATAGTCCGTATAAAGATTTCAATACAAATTATATTTTAAGAGAAAAATTAAACGCTCAGCCCGGGATTTGAACCCAGGAACTTTGGCTTTCTAGGCCAATGCTCTACCGCTAGATATCTGGGCACTTCAATATAAATCTGTTTAAACGAGAATTTATAGGTAAACAGCCTGTAATTGGTTTATTTCTGGCACAACCAGAGTTGGAATTCCCACAAATACGATCAATGCACCGCAGGGTATAAATATGCACAGATAAAATCAACAAGCACGCACATTAAATGGGTCTACGGGAAAGTACATCACTAGATACGGGAAAATAGGGCTACAAAGGTGTTGTATCTTTACTCAGGAGGAGCCTGCCTTTGTACATCTCACACTTTATACAACTCTCTCGTAATGTCGTAATGCACTTAAGTCAAGACTACGCCCATAAGATTCTGCCTCGTTTTTAAAAACACACAAAACAGTAAAGTAAAACGCACAAAAAAGTAAAAATAAAACATATAAAGGTGCTCAGTAAGATGAAACTGATCCACAAAATGTAGCGTAGTGATTAAGGCACTGCGCTACAAGTCGGAAGATCGAGGGTTCAAGTCCCGGTGGGGTCAGGATTTTTAAACTGACCAAAACTTTCTGGCGGCACTATGGTCCTGGGGTCGACTAAGCCTCTAACGGAAATGAGTACCAGACGCTTGTTCTGGGAGTAAAGGCGGTCGTCACGCAGGGCTGACATCAAGTGCCGATTGTCTAGAAAAAGTGGGAGCTTTAACCTCCTACTACTCCAATTGATAAGAAGGGCAAGCGTTTTAATAGAATTCATCCATAGTAATTCTGCCCGCAGGCAGGTCCTTCACTGCAATCATAGCATTTCCATGCTATGCTTGCAGATTTACTAGGGAATTGTAGGTGTGGTAGCTACCCGTTGCTTTCCACACCGGTGAAGGATGATGATGATGATGATGATGATAAGGATGATGATGACCATCTGATTTCGGGGACCGTTTGGGCCTTAAATTTTTCCTGACATTTGTCTTGCAGGTGAGGAAAAACCCCGATAAAAACCTCACCCAGAAAAACTGCCCCGACCGGGGATCGAACCCGGGCCCGCTGCGTGACAAGGCAGCACGCTACCTCGAGACCACAGCGGTGGACTTTAATAGACTAAAAGTTAAGATTTCAGTATAGATAGTATATATTATTCAATTGTTTGTGTGTTCTAAACCAAGACAAAATACAATCAGAAGTCTAACTTGTCATATTATTCAACTGTTTGTGTGTGAAACGAAGACAAAAGACAATCAGGAGTCTTCTAATTATACTATATTATTACAATCTTTTAAAATCCTTGCCCTGATGAGCCTTTTTACTAAATTATACGTTACACCTGTTAAATTTGATAATTTATATTTTTCATATAGGCACTAAGTATGATTTTTGCAGAAATATAAATAATTGCAAGATGCTATCGATATTAAATCGGCCATTTCATAGCAACAAGGTCGGGATTTAATGCGAAGGTTAAGGAAATGTAATGTTCTGTATTAAAAGTGACTTCACACCGGAATGTGGCAGATATCTGCCCACTGATAACACGATAACATATCAAAAGCGAGTTTAACTAAAGCCCCGGTTATATTCGACTTACTCAATCCAACTTCTACACTATACATACCCACTTAGGTTTATTAAATAGAAAATTGTATCTACACTGCGCCAAATCCAACTAAATGATTGCATAAAACTCGATCATTTAGGGTCAATTTCACCAACAGAGGTAACTGTATTACGTCAGTTTTCCCCGTGTATAATGCATAGCTTAAACTGGCGTAATACAGTTACCTCTGCTGGTGAAACCGACCCTTAGATCGATTTATGATTCGTTGAATAAATTAGATGTACTAATATAGATAACGGTAAAATATTAGGTATTAGCTAATACCCGGCGTGCGCTGCTACGCCTACATAGATGAAAATTAATGTGCTTTTATGTATAGTTGAATAAATAAAAGGAAAAACAATTATAAATTTATATTTTTAGATACTCCGTGCAGATTACCCGGCGTTGCCCGTGAATCTACTTATTTCGATCTTCTTGACATAAATGAGCTGAAATACGAAAATTAATGTTTTTTTATGTTTAGTTAAATAAGAGGAAGAATTTATATCAATTATTTTTAATACTCCGTGCTGTTTACCCGGCATTGTCCGGGAATCTACTCATCCCCATCTTCTTGGCATAAATGAGCTGAAAGACAAACATTAATGTACCTCTTATGATTAGTTGAATAAATGAAATCAAAAATAATTATTATAAATGTATATCGTAATTATTTTAAGATTCCCCGTTCTGATTACCCGGTGTTGCCCGGCAATCTACTTATCTCGATATTCTTGGCATAAATGAGGTAAAAGACAAAATTCCCTATTGTGAGATATCCGTAAAAGAATATCCGCCATGTGCTGCTGTGCTTGAACAGGAATCTACGTACTTGTGTCTATCTTCTTGGCATCAATGAAACACAAAAATGATTGTCAGTTATCTGTAAGAGAAACATACGCTGTCGCGGACTTTTTTGTAGAGCTTTTGGAGATATTCAATTCTGTGTACATTCATTTTCTGTATTTGTTATGGTTTAGGCAGCGTAAGACATTTAACCGTCCAAAGAGCTACTCTTTTCACGTTTTCCACTACAAAGGGCGATTTATAAGGGTATAGGAGTTGAGTATCACAATTCTCTTATAGCCCATGTTCATCCCGGGAATCTCCTGAACATTTTGGAAAAAGTCCCATCACAATCGGATCAACGGTATGGCCGCGTATAAAGAACAAACAAACATTCATTCATTTTTATATATTAGATTGCAATCATCTCTAAGCACTGCATTTTGTAAATATACATTATACAAGAAGAAAATTAGATGCTGACAATCCAACATACGTGCCAGGAACACACTGGAAAATTTCAGTGGCCTTTTCCCCCATAAGTTTTATTTATATCAGTAAACTGTGCCTTTTCTCAGCTCACATTGGTCAGATTAAGTTGAAATCTTCAGGGCTTAATAATCATAAACATGTCAACAATTTAACAAGAGCATTTGGCAACTTTCAATTTTTATATGACAAAAAATGTAATAAAAATGTAGTTCTGATGTTACCCGATGAGAAAAAAATATACGTGACATATCTTGAAAAACTCGTGCTAAATTGCTCACAAAAGTCTCAAAAATAAGTCCACAAAAATTAATGGTTCTATCCAAGTGAATCCTGAGAAAATCTACACTTCATATGAGTAATTTAAACATAGTTACATGGGGCTTGCCAGAATGTCTTGAACAGTCTATAAATAAAAAAAGATTACAAAATGTTAAGAACAAAATAAATATTCCTCTATTCAGATTGTCCGTAAATATTTTAAATACTCCAGTAAATAATCCACCAGATAAATAAAACAGTAGATTGAACTGGATAAATAATTAGTTATCAATAATAACTATGACCCTAAAATTATAGACAATTAATGAAGAAAATTCATTACAAAAAAGCAATTTTAAAGTCTTTCCTTTACCAAAGAAATACATAAATATGTCAATGTCATACATAGACCCACTTTCCAATAAAATATCTAAATACTTAAAAAAGTTAAACAGTAATGTGGCATATAAAACTAATAAAACTTCACAAAATATAATAAAAAACAATAAAACCAAAGTAAAAAAGGAACAATAATGAGGTGTATATAAATTGAAGAGCCTTGGCGCAGAGCTACGGGACTTGCGCTGGTTCGAGTCTCCATGGGGGAAGAAATTTTCTCATGGTATTTCGGCCAGTATGGGACCGGTGCCCACCCAGCATCGTGAGGCAATTGGGTAGCTACAATAAGTAGCGGCTCCAGGTTGAGGAACCAGCTATAACGGCTGGGGGACTCGACATGCTAACCACATGTCAGCCCTACACTGGCTGTTGATCATCTACCTCTGTGATTGACACATGTGGATGTGAAGGGCCAGCAGCCGGCTGGTAAAAGGGCAACCGCTGAAAAGTGGAAAGACCCTCAATCGGAATATAAATTGAAGTGTCTTTATAGGAAGCCAGATATAATAAGAACAGTTAACTCTCGTAGACAGCTATGGGCAGGACATGTGGCACGAATGGGGAATGAAAGACGTGCATGGAAGCTTCTTGTAGGAAAACAGGAGGGAAAACGCCCAATTTGTAGACCAAGAATGGGGTGGGAGAATAACATTAACTATGATTTGAGGGAAGTAGATTATACAGGGGATGATTGGAAAACATTGGCTCAGGATAGAGAATATGGAGAGCTTATATCCGCGCGGCTATGAACCTACTGGTTCCATTGTGCCAGTGAGTTAGTTACATAAATTGAAGTGTGGCACATGTGACAATGTCTATATAGGACAAGCTGGCAGACCTTTTATTTCTCGTATAAATGAACATATGAGAGCATGTAACACAAATTTAGTTAATTCAAAGTATGCTAACCACCTACTCCAATATGACCATTGTTTTGATCCAAATTTTAAAATTTTACATGTTTGTGACAAAGGAAAGATGTTGGATCTTTTAGAAGTTTTAGGGATAAATAAATTGAAAAGTGGTAATAAGCAGTTAAATTCCCAACTAGATTTGAATGAATCTCCTCTTTTAAATGTATGATACAGATTGTAAAAAAAATTGCATAGTTACAGTTATGTACTATAACAAAATTCATTAATTTATCATGTCTGAAGAAGGTACAAAGTACCGAAACAGCTGTAACTAATTTATATTTTAATAAATATGAAAATCACGTAAAACTGTGTTTCATTTAATTAAATAAGTTATGGATTTTCATCAAGTAAACACCAATTCAATTGATTAAGTTTTATTCATTTAAGACTCATTCTATTATGAAGCTAATTATCTCATAAGAGAATTAAATTCCAAAATATCAGTACCATACAAATAATGGAAATGGACAGCTAATGACAAATGAGGGAAATTTTGAGAAAGTGGCTGAATTCAAATACCTAGGAACAATAATCACAAATAGGAATGAGATGCACAAAGAAATTAAACATAGGCTCAATTCTGGAAATGCATGCTATTATGCATTGCACAAACTTTTGATGTCCCATTTGCTTTCAAAAAACGTTAAACTGAAAATATATGAAACTATTATTCTACCATATTCTATATGGGTGCGAAACATGGACTCTTACTTTAAGAGAGGAAAGGAGATTACAAGTATTTGAAAATAAAGTACTTAGGAAAATTTTTGGACCAACGAGAGATGAACAGATAGGTGAATGGAGAAAATTGCATAACAATGAACTACATGGTCTTTATAGGAAGCCAGATATAATAAGAACAGTTAAGTCTCGTAGACTGCGATGGGCAGGACATGTTGCAGTATGGGGAATGAAAGACTTGCATGGAATCTTCTTGTAGGAAAGCCAGAGGGAAAACGCCCAGTTGGTAGACAAAGAATGAGGTGGGAGAATAACATTAACTATGATTTGAGGGAAGTAGATTATACAGGGAATGATTGGAAAACATTAGCTCAGGATAGAGATGTATGGAGAGCTTATGTCCGTGTGGCCATGAACCTACGGGTTCGATAGTGCCAGTGAGTAAGTAAGTATACAAGCAGATGTACATAAATGACTTGAACTAATATGTAAGGAGAGGATTTATATGCACTAAAGGTTAATATTGCAACATGCCTAGTAAGATTTGAATCTTGAAAAAAATTCAAAATAATTTTACAAAATCTTTTAAAATAACTTCATAAATATTCTCCGTAGAATCCAACAATATATTATCCATATATTACATTATGCCATTTGCATATTACGTAAGAAAGAACAGTCCATTTACATGAAAATTATAGTAATCTGTGTTGTAAACTAACTTCTATGCATAATTTCCTTTCCCTCCTAATACGCTACGGTTTAAAAGAAATATCATTGCTACCAGTAAAGACAGCAATTTCGTATTATCAAGTCGCTTGGATACCAGTTTTATTTTTAAACAGTTAAAAGATTACGAAAATTTACATTGTTAGAATCTTTATCTAAAAAATGAACAAATGAAAGTCGACCTAACACATGCTACATAAAAAGTCCGTACAAAACACATTACAGTATAAATTAATATAATTTATTGCGTCATGAAATGGAGGGGTATATGGGCCGGGTGGGAGAAGAGTGCCTTTTTATTTACGCACTTTAACAGTACATAATTGGCATACATATTAATCAAATACTATATTTAACGTATTTCAATCTAGGAAAGTTATCATTTCTTTATTTTCTCTAAAATATGGTATGGATATGCAAGTCATTTTTCTTCATTTTGAGAAAAATAGTACCATAAGACTGCGATGTGCAGGACATGTGGCACACGAATGGGAAATAAAAGACGTGCATGGAAGCTTCTTGTAGGAAAACCAGAGGGAAAACGCTCAGTTGGTAGACCAAGAATAAGGTGGGAGAATAACATTAACTATGATTTGTGGGAAGTAGATTATACAGGAAATGATTGGAAAACAGCTGAGGATAGGGATGTATGGAGAGCTTATGTACGCGCGGCCATGAACCCACGGGTTCGATAGTGCCAGTGAGTTAGTACAAATAATCAAGTTAGCTTATTGATAATCACGTAGATATTTGTCCAAGTGACGGTATTATATTGGCAATGTACTTATACAGAATGCAGTTTCTTCTTTACAACCGCGTACTCTACTCATTTTTGTAAAAAAACTGGCTTACACCACTATGTCATATACCCTTTCAGATAATGAATTAGGCAGTCTCTATCCGTGAGCCAGACCAAAGATATAAGTTTGAATTCTCATTAAGGCAAACAATGTTGGGTATTAAAAAAAACCTACAACTGTCGTTAGATCAATCTTGATAATGTTAAATTTACTTACTTTGGAAAGAAATGGTCGATATATTTACTGACTACTTCTCGTAGCAAATCAGGCTTCATTATGACAGATGGATATCCCATGTTAATGACTTCACCTTTCATGATAAAAATGCAGTTTCACGAATCACAAGTTCACAAACTTAATAAAAAAGTCACAAAAACGTGATTTGATTTAATTTAACGTATGATACTGTTGTGTTATGAACAAATAGTGACTTTTAAAGTTTGTAGAAAAAAAATGTAACTTTCCACAGTTCACGACCTTTCTCTGACGTGTACACGAAACAGTTTGTAGCGGAGTCTGACGCACAACTGTTCGCTGTCGCTTGGTTTGCCTGCGAATCAAGAAAGTTGTGGTTCCAAGAATCGCCACCAGGCGACCGGAGCGCTCTCAGTAGTCTGGCAGTCTAGAAACTAGAACCAGATGTTTCATTATTTCACGATCAAGCAGCACATTCCCAGGAAAGAGTCGCAGAACAATAACATATCGCCATTAAATAACAAGAGTTTATATGTCATGCAGGAAAATACTTATTGGCATAAGACGGATATGACTCAAAGTCATCACAAAAGGTGACACTTTTAAGTTATTCACAAGCTTTGCATTCAGTTATGTAAACGGACGAAGTTTTCACCTAGTTTTCTCAACTACGGCCCACTAGATAATGTCACATTTCCTTACAACCTTGAAATCAATACAGAAATTCCAAAATGCATTGCCACACTGAATATATATTTAATACGCATTGCGTGACTACACAAAAAAGTGTAATAATGGCCTCAGAATAGTAGATCCATTGCACAAATACAATATTACAACGAATATTTAACTCATGCCACAAATGCTAGTCAATGACCAATCACGTTTCAATGAATGTTGTTTTACAACCAATGACAGTCGTGTTTCACCTCGCTCTTTATCGATTTCTCTTTATCAGCTCCTGCTTTTGTGATAAAGAAAGCTCCTCCTTTTTTAATATTCTGAACAAGTTAGACCATTATTTTTCTCCAACAACTACACTGAATATAGCAAATAATTAATAGATTCAGTGATTTTACTTAGTCGTTTATTCAAAATATAAATGATTAACCTATAATGTTGATTATAATAACCAATTGAGTTGGTGTTTACTTGATGAAAATCCATATATATTAATTAAATAAAAAAGATAACGTAGTTTTATTTGATTTTCATATTTATTATATACTTCAGTGACAGCTGTTTCGGTACACTGTACCTTCTTCAGACATGTTAAATTATGAATTGCGTTCCAACTGATCTAAGCAACAATACAACAATATTTTGTTAAATTTAAAAATTTAAATAAATATTGTTGTATAGTTGCTTAGATCAGTTGGAACACAATTCATAATTTGTTAACATATCTGAAGAAGGTACAGTGTACCGAAACAGCTGTCACTGAATTATATAATAAATATGAAAATCAAATAAAACTACGTTTTATTTGTATTTAATTAATTGATTATAATAGTTTGATGCGTTTCATTATTTCTCCACTAGAGTGCATTCTTACAATATTGCGATTATATTTGGCAATAAATAATATGATTGAGTTGCAGTGAATATACATACCCTCACATTTCTAATTTGTTTTCAAACATCGCCGTTTACATTAACTATATAAATATTTTAAAACACCGGTAACTATGTTCAAATAATTATTTTTTTTGTAAAGAGCTTAATTTTATTCGTTAAATAGTCCTAACAAATGCCACTCTTGATTTCCAAATTCTCTAAATAAATTCTGACATTACTTATGATAACACTTAAAGGTAATAAAAATACAATATATAATTTATTTACTAATATATATATATATATATATATTACTTCCAAATATTTGTTTTTAATAAATACACAACTAAATTATAATCGTTGTTATAACAGAGACTTATGTCAGTAAATATAAAACATTGGGTGCTCTCTTTTTATAGCCACTTTATCATAAAAAAACTACACATGCTAACTGATAAAGGAATGTAGTTAAAATGTTCTATAATATTATTCATATAATTACAAATAATATGAAAATCAAATAAAACTAAGTGTTGTATTTATTTAAGTAATAATTACAATTACTTCGCCCCTAACTTTAGTAACTATTCGTTGGTTAAAAGATACCTAACATGACGTTGTGAACTGGGTCAGGCATTAGGAAATCATACAGATGTTGGCAATACTGCCATTTATCGGAGCAAAAAAAATCTTAATATAAGATTTGTTATAATAATAACAATAATAATAATAGCATTTTCATGCTATGCTTGCAGCTTTACTAGAGAATTGTAGGTGTGGTAGCTTCCCGTTGCTTTCCACACCGGTGAAGGATGATGGTGATAAGGATGAAGATAATGGCCATATGGTTTCGGGGACCATTTGGGCCTTAAAGTTTTCCTGACATTTGTCTTACAGGTAAGGAAAATCCGCCCCGACCGGGGATCGAACGCGGGCCCCCTGCGTGACAAGGCAGCACGCTACCTCGAGACCACAGCGGTGGACTAAATTTATAAACAGGTTTATAATGTAATAAAATCTCTTCCTGTGCCCAAAGCTTTTAAAAGTTTACTTATTTCTCCATTCATTTCAATTTTCCCATTCCAATTCTTCCAGACATATCTATCTCATACCTCTTCTTATTTCTTCTTCTTCTAAGACTACAGCCCTTTATGAGCTCTTCGTCCACTTGGTATATAATTATAAACAGCTTTGGGGATCCGATTTCAACTCATTCTTTCAAGATGGTGTTTCCAATTTAGTAGGTACTGTTTAATATATTCCAAAATTGGCGTCGTCTTCAATTCTTTTAAGATATCGGTGTTCCTTTTCCGATCCCATCTGGTGTAACCCGCTGTTCTGCGCATGAATCTCATTTCACAAGCCGTTATTCTGCTTTCATGTTGTCTTTTTAGTGTCCATAGGTAAATACTGGTCTAGCCAAAGTGTTATATAAACGTAATCTGGCGTTTTTTTGTACAAGGGATGGTTTCATAACTTGATTAATAATTCCCAAACTCATTATATATATATACATACATAACCATTTTTATTTTATTTATAGACGCTCTTTAACAGCTGTGATCATTAGTGTCAGAATTCATATAATTATAGGCGTGAAAGGGTCGACAAATTTTGTTCAGGTATTTTTTTTTTCAGGCCTGAGGTTTTTTAGTGTCGAAAACCTACAAAACAGTATTCACAGCTTTAGTTCTCTTCCGAAGGAACCTATATTTAGGATATTTACGACCTGAAAACCCCGTCGACCCTTTTGAAGCAAAGCCAAGCATTTTACCACTATCCCACCCGGACCTACAGTTATTTCATTAGCGATTCCACATATATTTGGCCAATTTAACATATTTTTTAATTATAGAACCTGTGTCAGATTTCTCTTACTTAGGAAGTGTATTTGCAGAGTATAAGAGTGACATTGATTCAAAATTACAAAAATATAATAAAATGAATGGGGTAATACGAAGACATTTTGGTAAACAGATGAGGACAGAGACAAAACTAAGATTACATAACATCACACCAAAAGCTGCTCTAAAATACGGAAGTGAAATTTGGATTTTAAATAGAAGAAACTCTCATAAACTTCAAGTAAGCCAAATGCGCTTCTTACGATCATTGTTAGGAGTTAATAGACTGGATCACCAAAGGAACACTCTTATCAGAAGAAAACTTGGAGTAACAAGTTTAAATGAAGATATACAAAGATACCAACAAGAATGGAAAAATCATCTGAGGAGAATGGCAAGAAATATACTTCCAAAAGTGGCATTCCAATATACCCCAACTGGACATAGGGACCAAGGAAGACCAAAACATCGGTGGAAAGATCAAGACCATCTTCGCTAGGTTTACCGTACAGGCCACATGGCCTAAAACGAATTTGTCCATGATGATGATGATTAAACATGGTTTCCAACTCGCTCCATGTAGATTAAAATGAATAAAACAATGTTTATAAGTTGAACATTAATGTGGCATTTAAAACTAATAAAACCCTACAAAATATAATAAAAAAAAAATAAAACCAAAACAAAAAAAGAAAAATTATCAGGTGTATATAAATTGAAGTGTGGCACATGTGACAATGTCTATATAGGACAAACTAGTAGACCTTTTATCTTTCGGATAAAGGAACACATGAGAGCATATAACAGAAATTTAGAAAATTCAAAATATGCTAACCACCTATTCCAATTTAATCATTGTTTCGATCCAAATTTTGAAATTTTACATATTTGTGATAAGGGTAAGAAGTTAGATCTTTTGGAGGCTGTAGAAATTAATAAATTTAAAAGTAGTAAAAAACTATTAAATTCTCAACTTGATTTGAATGAATCCCCTTTGTTAAATTTAAAAATTTAAATAAATATTGTTGTATTGTTGCTTAGATCAGTTGGAACACAATTCATAATTTGTTAACATGTCTGAAGAAGGTACATTGTACCGAAACAGCTGTCACTGAATATATAATAAATATGAAAATCAAATAAAACTACGTTTTATTTTTATTTAATTAATTTTTATTCCGTTCATAAAGATCTTACATGAATACGAATAAAAACAACCATGTATTAATAATTTAAGAAATAAAATTACTCCTAAAAAGCTTGTTTGTAAGTGAAACAATCATCGGGGATATTCACAGGATGTTGATTGGAAAGTTAAACATTGCCAGTTGTAACATTGCAACATTTATGTGGGGGTATGAATAATGGCATCCAATGACAAGTGTTAAGGACATCCCAATAATACTCACAAAATGAAAAAAGATAGACTGCCTGTCTGCCTACACATCCGGATTGTTGCAAAAGTAAAACCTCATCTTCACACGAGGATAAAAAAAAAGAAGAAAAAAATTAACCTGTCATTCTTATGACTTTTCCTATGTCTTCATTTAATGGGTTTTTAAAGGAAAGGGAAATTTTATTTTGAATTGGGGTGGGAAGAAATGGGAGTCAGTAACCAACCGCGTTTCAATGTATTTTGATTTACAACCAATCACAGTCGTATTTCACCTGGAATTTATCAAATGTATCATATTAAAGAAAGCTCATCCTTTTTAACATTCTGAATAGGCCAGAGCATTATTTTGCAGTGACTAACTCTCTGAAAAATACAGCTACCAGATTGTATAGGCCTATATAGTGCATGAATGTAAACAGATAGTGGTTGCGGAATATAATATAAGAACATTGTAGCGATTGATTATACAAACAAAAAAGGAAGAAACCACTGTTTGCACTTTGTTAAACATATTATTTCCCAGGTTTCCAGAAAAACATAATTGACATATTTACATCATAGGACATCAGAAATTAATTAATATACAATTTGATGTGTTTCACTTTTACTCCACTAGGGTGCATTCTTACAACATTGCGATCATTTGGCAATAAATAATATAATCTGGTTGCAGTGACGAACAAGTGAAACATAACAAACGTTTCTCATTTGTTTCAAACATCGCCGTTTATATTAAATATATAAATATCTTAAAATAATTATATTTAAATAATGATTTGTGACTAAACAGCTTAATTCTATTAGTTAAATAGTCCTACCAAATGCCACTCTTGATTTCCAAATTTTCTAGATAAATTCACTCCTTACTTCGTGAGTCGTGAATTTATCCATAATTTGGAAATATCTCGTGGCATTACTTATGATGATTTGGAAATCACTCGTGGCATTACTTATGACTATTGAATTATAATAGTGGCACAGATCTAAGCTTTAACCCCCAAAATTGGTAACAAACATTTTTTATCTCACTAAATGTAACGCAATCATTTTATTAATCAGTTTATATTTTTATTAACAATCCACCGCTGTGGTCTCGAGGTAGCGTGCTGCCTTGTCACCAGCGGGCCCGGGTTCAATCCCCAATCGGGACAGTTTTTCTGAATGAGGTTTTTATCGGGGTTTTTCCTCACCTGTAAGACAAATGTCAGGAAAACTTTAAGGCCCAAACTGTCCCCGAAATCATATGGCCATCGCAATCATCATCATCATCCATATTCATCTTAGATTAAGCTTAGGATTAGGGACTCTCCTGGCGCACCATTATCATTATCATTACCCATCATATTATCGGGACAACTTAACCCCGCCTTCCAGGCGCCCCAACCTCAGAAGTGGGTTACAAGTACGCCATGCCAGGAGAGAAACCAGGAATGTCGAAAGACAACCTGGGGCATTTGCAAAATGAAAATTCATTAACAAGGGATTCAAGTATGTTGATAGATGACAATATTCACACAAAAGTAGGACTTTCCAATATTAATTAATTTACTTTTAATTGCCAATTAACCGATAACATTATTATAATTATAATCCTTTTGCATCCTACGACATTTTGTTTCCTCTTACCAATAATATTATCACTTCATCAAAGGAAGTGACGAGTTTAACTGCATACTGCAATATTCTAACGTGACATGGTATTGTCATTTTATTAAAAAGTAGGCCTAACATTAGTCTATTACGAATCGAGGTTGGGAAGTGGTTTTTACAGAATCGAGGAAAAATATTTAAAAACCTAGTGATAGCGAGGTTTTTTTATTTCCCGAGGTTCTGTAAAACACTTCATAAACGTGCGTTGTACATTATTTTTTGCGCGATGGTGTTTCCAAATAATAAATAATAGTAAAATAATATCTTTTTTTTTCTTCAAATGCCCCAGGTTTGTCTTTAAACATTCCTGGTTTTTCTCCTGGCAAGGCGTACTTGTAACCCACTTCTGAGGTTGGAGCGCCTAGAAGGCGGGGTTACGTTGCCCCGATGATATGATGGGTGATGATGATAATGGTGCGCCAGGAGAGTCCCTAATCCTAAGCTTAAACTAACATGAATATGAATGATGATGATTGCGATGGCCATACGATTTCGGGGACCGATTGGGCCTTAAAGTTTTCCTGACATTTGTCTTACAGGTGAGGAAAAACCGCGATAAAAACCTCACCCAGAAAAACTGTCCCGACCGGGGATTGAACCCGGGTCCGCTGCGTGACAAGGCAGCACGCTACCCCGAGAACACAGCGGTCATAAAATAATATCTTGTTGGAAATATTTGCGTTCATTATAGACAATTGACTAACGTTAACAGTGTTGGCAATGTTTATTAGTTGAAACAACAGGAGGCTTTGGGAACAATTATTGATAACATGGGCCCCGCAAGTATGCATATGCATTGTTATAGTATTGTCAAAATAAAGTTTCAGCAGTCATTTACAAATGCAGTGATTTGTTTCGTATAATTGTATATTAACACTACCTGTTGGATATGTTCTGGATATACATTGTACGTAGTATACATAGGGTGGGTGCAGGGACCGTGGAATTTCTTCCCGCAATGGAGTGTTTGGAAATGTCATATTACAGTATAGTTATTTAGGTTGGCAACCCCGAAATGTAGGAAGTTGAACTTTCAATAATGGTCGCCATTGCTGATAAGTACGATAAAACGCACTATCGCGCAAAAACAATTATTTCATTCTTAAAGTTAATAGATTTAATGTGTAATAATTATCTTTTCCTTCTGTTTTCAAATTTTAAGTGTCAATTTGATAGATGGTTAGTTTACAATAAAAAACCTGAAGGACTTGTCAATATCTACAGCTTCCTTCAAATCCAATTATCAATTTAATTGATTAAGAAGGATCATTTCGATAAAAGAAACATACAAGTAAGATAAATCAACAGTCCACGTGAAAAGAAATCTTAAGAAGCTATAAACCTGATCTTTTGAAAGATAAAATGTCTTAAACAAGAGAGATCAGATGATCTTTTATACACATAATTCTTCTGTACGTGTGTTTGTCACTGAATTCCTCCTAAAAGACTGGATCGATTTTGATGATTTTTTTTTGTATGTCTGATTGGGCCCCTTGATGGTTTAGATTCACAATTTGATCCTCTATAACCATTAGGCGTAGAAGTTCACCTGAAGTGAAAATTGACAAATCGCTCTTGCGGTCACATTTTTCGATGTTTCACAACGAAACTCGGTATATCCTATCAAAATAAAGCGAGGTAGGTATTGTCCAAAAATGAGCGAAATCCAACAATTAGAAGTAGAGGTTTACTTGAAATCCGAAACTAAAAACGGCCTAAACTACTGGACCGATTTTGATGAAATTTTCGTGTGTATTTGAGTGGGCCCTGGATGTTTTAGATGCACAATTGGACCCTCTAAAACCATTAGGTGTAGGAGTTCACCTGAAGTGAAAATATAAAAATCTCTGTACAGGTCACAATTTTCGATGTTTCACAACGAAACTCACTATAAGTTACCCTATTAAAATAAACCGAGATAGGTAACTAACTCACTGGCACTATCGAACCTGTAAGTTCATGGCCACACGGACATAAGCTCTCCATACATCCCTATCCTGAGCTAATGTTTTACAATCATCCCTGTATAATCTACCATTTCCATCAAATCATAGTTAATGTTATTCTCCCACCTCATTCTTGGTCTACCAACTGGGCGTTTTCCCTCTGGTTTTCCTACAAGAAGCTTCCATGCACGTCTTTCATTCCCCATTCGTGCCACGTTTCCTGCCCATCTCAGCCTACGAGGCTTAAATGTTCACATTATAGCTAAGTCTCGTAGACTGCGATGGACAGGTAGGTATTATACAAAAATGAGCGAAATCCGAATATTAGAAATAGAGGTTTATCTGAAATCCGAAATTAAGAACTCGCTAGCAACCACCATGTTTGGTTCATCTCAGCGCATGCCATACAATTTAAAAAACCTTTAATGTTTAATTTATTTAGGCGTACCAACGCACGCCAGGTATTCGCATAAAATGCAGTAAATGACAGATACTTGCTGAATACATTCTGGGAGCCTAATTGTATGATCTCTCTCTACTTTTTAATATCAATAAAATATTCTTCAAGAGGACGAAGATCTCTGGGGCGTCCAATGAAACGCTGGAGGGAAATTTTTCTATAGGATCGTAACAGGCCTTGGCCTAATACATACTTGGAAGGAAGAAGAAGGAGAAAAAAAATATTCTTTCAGTTTATAAAATAATATGTATAATAATTAATATATAATTAAATTAACTTGATCATCGATGGTCAAAACTACTATATCAATGGCAACCGAGCAGAAAGAAGAAAAGAGGGAGACCAAAGTTAACATGGAATGAAAGCATGAAGATAGCAATGCAAGCACAGGACTAAGCATTGAAGATGCCCAAGATCATTGTCTTTGGAGGTTTGGCACGCGAAGACGGCAGCAGCTGTAAAAACCCGAAGACAGATAGGTAACTTGGTCAATAAGTTTCCATTAGGAAGCGCCATAACCTCGGCACAGGGAGGGAAGCGGCTTAACAAGAAGAGTATACAGCATATGATCCATCCATAGTAATTCTGCCCGAAGGCAGGTCCTTCACTGCAATCCTAGCATTTTCATACTATGCTTACAGCTTTATTAGGGAATTGTATAGGTGTGGTAGCTTCCCGTTGCTTACCACACCGGTGAAGGATGATGATGATGAGGGTGATGATAATGATGATGGCCAAATGATTTCGGGGACCGTTTCGGCCTTAAAGTTTTCCTGACATTTGTCTTACAGGTGAGGAAAAACCCCGATAAAAACCTCACCCAGAAAAACTGCCCCCACCGGGGATCGAACCCGGGCCCGCTGCATGACAAGGCAGCACGCTACATCGAGACCACAGCGGTGGACATAGCATATGATCCATCCATAGTAATTCTGCCCGAGGGCAGGTCCTTCACTGCAATCATAGCATTTTCATGCTATGCTTTGAAGCCTTACTAGGGAATTGTAGGTGTGGTAGCTTCCCGTTGCTTTCCACACCGGTGAAGGATGATGATGATAATAAGGATGATGATGATGATGATGATGATGATGGCCATATGATTTCGGGGACCGTTTGGGCCTTAAAGTTTTCCTGACATTTGTCTTACAGGTGAGGAAAACCCACGATAAAAACCTCATCCAGAAAAACTGCCCCCACCGGGGATCGAACCCGGGCCCGCTGCGTGACAAGGTAGCACGCTACCTCGAGACCACAGCGGTGGACATAACATATGATAATGTATCAAAATTAAAAGTGGGACTTTTTCTCCTTCAAATTAGAAGTGAAATATCTAACAGTTTGTTTAGGCGTATTTTTCACAAATGTTTGTAACAATTTTGTTAAATGTATTACTGATACGCAGCACATCCACTACGTTTCCTGAAATATCTCGTCCTTTTACAAAGCGGATGTCAAAAGTCTTACGGTATACAATTGTTGTAACAAGTTGATTTTCATTCTCCTCAGTTCATATCGAACGATGTATCATAACGGTAGTATGATGCAATAAACATGTGCCTCTAGGCTGTGCTGTTCTTCTTAACCTGAGCACATACCAACTGTACAATATATAGCAGGATTTTAATATTAAAACGAATATAAAAGTACAAACTAAATATTTGGGAATAATTATGGGTAACATTGAAGGTATAGGCAAAGAGAACATAAAACATAGAATTGAATTGAGTAGCAAAATAATATCATTGTTAAATTCCATATGGTGGGATAAGCATATTTGGAAAGACACAAAAAAAATATTGGTAAAACATTGGTGGAATCTGTTGCAATGTATGGAAGTGAGGTATAGACAATCATTAAGTACTACAAGAATAGACTAATAGCCCTAGAAATGGATTATTTACGGAGAAGTGCCAGAAAGTCTAGATTAGAACATGTCACAAATAAGGAAATTAGAAACATATTGGAAGCAGAAGAAAGCATAATTGAAAGAATTGAGGAGAAGGATTTAAAGTGGTTAGGACATGTCTTAAGAATGGAAGATGAGCGATGGCCAAAGCAACTATATGAATGGCATCCGAACAGAAAGAAGAAAAGAGGGAGACCAAGGTTAACATGGAAGGAAAACATAAAGACAGTAATGAAAGCTAGAGGGCTAAGCATCGAAGATGCCCAAGACCGTAGATTTTGGAGGTTTGGCACGGGAAGACGGCAGCAGCTGCAAAAACCCGAAGATAGATAAAAGTACAATGCAACTACACGGTTATTGGTATGAAATTATTAACTTAAACTACCAAAATCTGTTTTGGAATGGAAACCTGAGAAAAGACGAGGCAGAGGAAGACCTAAAACCTCCTGGAATCAGGGAATATGTTTATACATGAAGGAGAAACATCTACAACCAGGAGATTGGATGGACCGACAAAATTGGCTATTAGGAACCGGACGATGTCAAAGACATTAATCAACCGATGATCTATCTATAAACGGCGTTCTGAACTGCCAAAATTTCAGATACATTACTCTAAAATTCAAATTGAAGGGCTTAGGGAAATAGCATAAGCCACATTTTTTTTCTGAGATATAAAGATTTTAATGTTTCAATATGTCCACCGTTGTGGTCTCGAGGTAGCGTGCTGCCTTGTCACGCAGCGGGCCCGGGTTCGATCCCCGATCGGGACAGTTTTTCTGGGTGAGGTTTTTATCGGGGTTTTTCCTCACCTGTAAGACAAATGTCAGGAAAACTTTAAGGCCCAAACGGTCCCCGAAATCATATGGCCATCGCAATCATCATGATTCATGTTCATCTTAGATTAAGCTTAGGATTAGGGACTCTCCTGGCGCACCACTATCATCATCATCACCATCCATCATATCATCGGGGCAACGTATTCAGCCTTCAAGGCGGGGGTTACAAGTACGCCATGCCAGAAAAGAACACCAGGAATGTCGAAAAACAACCTGGGGCATTTGCAAAAAAATATATATTTATGATGAAAATAATCCAATACTTTTCAGTAGGTATGTCAATTAGTCATAAGTAATGCCACGAGTGATTTACAAATTATCGATAAATTCACGACTCACGAAGTGAGGAATGAATTTATCTAGAGAATTTGGAAATCAAAAGTGGCATTTGTTAGGACTATTTAACGAATAAAATTAAGCTGTTTACTCACAAATCATTATTTAATTATAGTTATTTTAAAATATTTATACATTTAATGTAAACGGCGATGTTTGAAAATCAAATGAGAGGCGATAGGTATGGGCCGGGGTACGCTTCATGCTGCTTATTTTGTTTATCACTGCAACCAGTTTATCATACTATTTGATTGCGAAGTAACGCAATATTGTAAGAATGCTGCTCTAGTGGAGAAAAAAATGGCAACACATCAAACTGGATATAAATTCAATGTTCTGTATGTCTGGATGATGTAAATATGACAATTATATTTTTTCTGGATTATTGTGCCCTGGGGAAAAATACATTTAAGGAAAGTGCAAACAGTGGTTTCTTTTTTTTGGTGGTAATAATCAATTGCTACAAATGTTCTTATATTTAACTCCTGCAAGCGGCTATGTGTTGACATCTATTCACTATATATTAGCAATCTGGTAGCGGCGTATTTCTCGGGGGTAGGCTCAGTCACTGCAAAATAATGGTCAGACCTGTTCAGAATATTAAAAAGGAGGAGCCTTCTTTAATATGGTAATTATAACACTGATAAATATTTCGTGAAACACGACTCTGTTTGGTTGTAAAACAGAAATCATTGAAACGTGATTGGTCATTGACTCCCATTTGGGGCATGAGTTAAATAGTCTATATAAAGCTATATACTGCATCAAAACAAGTAGGGGAAAATGTGCAAATTTAATAGTAGGGCTCGATCTATTTCATGATGTTTTTATTTAAAAATAAATAAATAATGATTATGTATGGTGAATTTTTACTTTTCTGTGTACTTACAACATAAACTACCCTTTGATTCTGAAAACTACTATTGCAGGATTATTGATTATTATAGATACATTTTCAAATAATATGGAATTGCAAACTTCACCCTAATTGAAAACATGTCAAATATCTGCACATACTAATAAATAATTCTCCTTCCTCAACGATACAACTCTTATGCCTATAGGCCTGTTACGATTTCACTAATGAATTTTGTATTCAGCGCTTTCTTGGACGATCCAGAGATCTCTTCCCTGTCGAAGCATGACTTCAGAACTCATTCCTCACAAATTAGTAGGCATGATAAAGTTGTTCTGGTATTCATAAGAATGATAAATTTACAAAATGCAAACCTAACAAAGTTTTTAAAAATATATTATAGGTCAAGTATTAACTTTTTTATCATTTATTTATTTTGGTGTATTAATGTACCATTATCATAAGTAATGCCACGAGTGATTTCCAAATTATCGATACATTGGGAATCAAGAGTGGCATTTGTTAGGACTATTTAACGAATAAAATTAAGCTGTTTACTCACAAATCATTATTTAACTATAGTTATTTTAAAATATTTATATATTTTATGTAAACGGCGATGTTTGAAGACAAATGAGAAACGATTCAATTCCTTCCTTTGTTCATCACTGCAATCAGATCATAATATTATTTATTGTCAAAGGATCGCAATATTGTAAGAATGCACCCTAGTGGAGAAATTTATAACGAACGTTATAGGTATTAATTGATTTGATGTCCTATGATGTAAAATAGGTCAATTATATTTATCTGCAACGTCATTTCCAGGAAAATAATTCGTTTAAAAAAGTGCACAACCTGGTAGCCGTATTCCTTAGAGTCAGTCACTGCAAAATAATGCTATGACCTATTCAGAATGTTAAAAAGGAGGTGCTTTCTTTATTAATTTAAACTTTAGTTTGTAAATTCTAAGCGAAACACGACTGTGATTGGTTGTAAATAAAAATCATTGATATGTGATTGGTCATTGACTCCCATTTGGGGCATGAGTTAAATAGTCACGGATAAAAACTCTGGAAAATGTATATGCATGGATTAGAAAGAAACGTAAAACAAAACAATTCATAATATATAAGTTTATGATTGTCTTGTACCTTGTGCAATGTTCAGGAATTTTCTTACAAAATTACAGTCAAGTGCCAATGGTAATAGCCCTATACAATTTACCACCCAAAACGTTGAGTCCTTAATTACCGAAAGTTAATCGACACGTGTTAGTAATTTATGTTGCCTGCACTTCTCCCCCCCTGCCCCATCCACGCTTGCCATATTAAATAACGCGTTTAGAAATTCTCTCTCTCTCGCTCCCCCTTAATTTTACCTCTGCCTTTGAAGTAGTTTTACATTTCCCACGTCGTCCGGACCTTACACGTTCACGACTTGTCAAGGAGAGAATTTTCAACTTAGATTTCACGGACGTCTAAGACAGAGCCGCCGAAACTTATTTATATCGCGGGCCAAACGGAAGGAACATCAAGGTGGTGCGGATTATAGGCCCTGTTATAGCTATTACTTACTTACTCACTGGCACTATCGAACCCGCAGGTTCATGGCCGCACGGAAATAAGCTATCCATACATCCCTATCCTAAGCAAATGCTTTCCAATCATTCCCTGTATAATCTACTTCCCTCAAATCATAGTTACTGTTATTCTCCCAACTCATTCTTGGCCTACCAACTGGGCGTTTTCCTTCTGGCTTTCCTACAAGAAGCTTCCATGCAAGTCTTTCATTCCCATACGTGCAACATGTCCTGCCCACCGGAGTCTACGAGACTTTACTGTTCTTAATATACCTGGCTTCCTATAAAGGCCATGTAGTTTATTGTTATGTAGTCTTCTCCATTCACCTGTCTCTTCATCTCTCTTTGGTCCAAAAATTTTCCTAAGTACTTTATTTTCAAATACTTGTAATCTCCTTTCCTCCCTTAAAGTAAGAGTCCATGTTTCGCACCCATATAATATAACTGGTAGAATAATAGTTTTATATATTTTCAGTTTAACGTTTTTTGAAAGGAGTTGGGATATCAAGTGTCTCTGCAATACATAATAGCACGCATTTCCAGAATTGAGCCTATGTTTTTAATTTCTTTGTGCATCTCATTCCTATTTGTGATTATTGCTAGGTATTTGAATTCAGCCACTTCCTCAAAATTTCCCTCATTTGTCATTAGCTGTCCATTTCCATTATATAATGAATTTTTACGTGTGACCATATATTTAGTTTTATTGATATTTACTTCCAATCCTAATTTCTTAATGTTACTCAATAGTGTGTGCGTGTTGGCCTTTAGTATCTCCTCGCTATCGGCCAGTAGTACTACATCATCAGCATAAACTAACAGCTTATTAATACCATTGAGTTGTAAGCCTTCCACATTCTCTAAAGATTTAATGGCATGCTCTAGTACAAAATTAGATAGTAGAGGAGATAGTGCATCTCCTTGCTTCAACCCATTCTGGATTTCAAAAGTGTCCGAAAACTGTTTGCCTACACGCACTCTACTCTTTGTGCCATTTAGACACATTCGTATAAGTCTAACTTTTTAGGAATTCCGAACTCTGTGGATTATTATTATTATTATTATTATTATTAATTTTTTTTGTTGAATGCAGGCTTTCGCGGCCGATAATCATATTGCCCAGTGATCCCGGGCTATGTGGCTGGTGTTCCTACCAGACGTTTCTCCCTCAACTGCGGAGAGCATCTTCAGTGACGAGTACTTCTAGGTGTGTTTCCTGGTTGGAGGCTAGACTGTGAAACAGCCTCCGACCAGGAAACAACACTTAGAAGTACTAGGCATTGAATATGCCCTCCGCAGTTGAGGGAGATACGTCTGGTAGGAACACCAGAAATGGACCACGGCCACAAAGCCCGGAATCATCCAACAACATATTATTTTATTTTTTATCTATTATTTAGTAGGTTTTACAATTTTTCACAATATTTAGCTCTCAGTTAATCTACTGTCATTTTCCTTTCACATCTGTCATTCCAATCTCCATCGTTCAATCAATTTCTCTCATGTTGCTCAGAATACCACAATCCTTGTTCTTCTTCTTCTTCTTCTTTTTTCTGCCAAGTGCTACCCACTCTTGTAATCTTCGAAATCTGCCTTCAGTTATTCTTTTTATATGACCATACTATTTGTTTACTATTATTATTATTATTATTATTGTTAATATAAGCGTGTGATGATTTGCTACTTTTCTTGTTATATAGTTAATGACATATTTCACATAATCTTGTTTCGTTACTGATAGCTAATTTTACATCCTTAGTATATTTTAATTTATTAGGAATGCTACATGCCTACAGGGGACGGATAGAAAGTGGTGCAGGACCGTATCTGCACCGCCGGCCGTATTTTGGACGTCCTTTATCTTCTTCTTGTTTTCCACACCGTGGATGATGATAGCCAGATGATTTTCGGAGACCGTTTGGGCCTCAAACTTTCCTGAAATTTGTCTTACAGATGAGGAAAAACCCCAAATAAACCTCACGAGGAAGCTTGTCCCGACCGGAAATCGAACCCGGGCCCGCTGCGAGACACAGCAGCACGCTATCTCTAGACCACCAGCGGTTGATATATACAATTTTTATTATTGTTCAAAACACAAAACATGTTTACTGTGATTTCATCATCTCAAATATTTTATTTGTTTTGTCTCATCTAATCTTATCTGTTCTTGATAAAATAAAGCATGCTTGTGTATGAACTTCACTTTATCTACCAAAATATGAAAAGGTAACAAAAATATAACCTTGAATTTAATTTGCGCATTAAATTAGATATATTTTGACAGACATCTATGCCGCAAGTGCTGATAAAAATAAATAAAAAACAAAAGAAAGTTAAAATCTCGGTTGCAAAAGTAAACTGTAAAAAAAAGTATTTGAACTTACAATAAATAAATAATAGTTTTAAAAAAAACTAAAAGAACACGCTTTATTAGAAAACTAAAAAATTAATAATAATTTTAATTTCCAATACGCTTGGGATAAAATTAAAGTGGTCAAAAAAAATCATCTCCAACACATCTAGAATAAAACTAGAGTTATCAACAAAAAGAAAATAATTTTACCATCAAAAGCGTGGGGTGCTCTATATCAATTAATATATTTGATAATAGACAGATATTGGTAAAAGTAAGCTCTCTAAGACGAAAATGTAAACACCATAAAAAGCACCCCACGCTTTTGATGGTAAAATTATCTTCTTTTTGTTGATAACTAGTTTTATTCTATATGTGTTGGAGATGAATTTTTTTTTTGTTGACCACTTTAATTTTATCCCAAGCGTATTGGAAATTAAAATCATTTTTCATTTTTTAGTTTTCTAATAAAGCGTGTTCTTTTAGATTTTTAAAACTATTATATATTTTTTTATTTTTAAGTTTTAATATTTTACAGAATAAGATAAAAATGTAAATATCTTTAAATTCGATACTATTGTAGTATGAGCTAAAAGTAATACTCTTCTATAAAAAAAACCTCCCAGCCGGATTTGAACCAGCGACGTATGGATTACTGAAATTATATACCACTAAGGACCAGTTTCACCAAGAGAGGTAACTGTATTACGCCATTTTAAGCTATGCATTATACATGGGGAAAACTGGCGTAATACAGTTACCTCTCTTGGTGAAATTGGCCCTAAGAGTTCACCGCTCTACCAACTGAGCTCTTACAACGATTGACTAAAGAGTCGACAAGTCCGCAACCTATTATACCAGTTTTCATTTTTTTGATTTTCGGATGATTGTGGCCAGGATTTTAGAAAATAAATATGAAATTATTGTATTGTCACGGGTCCTCTACACGTATACAAAGTTTCAAGTCGATCCAATGTTTCTAAGTGGGTGAAAATCGCGTTGAAAGATTCCGTTACATTGATACAAAAACACTTTTTTTGATTTTCTGATGATTATGGCCAGGATTTTAGAAAATAAATATGAAATTATTGTATTGTCACGGGTCCTCTACTAGTATACAAAGTTTCAAGTCGATCCAATGATTTTAAGTGGGTGAAAATCGCGTTGAAAGATTCCGTTACATTGATACAAAAACACTTTTTTTTTATTTTCTGATGATTCTGGCCAGGATTTTAGAAACAAAATATGGAATTATTGTATTGTCACGGGTCCTCTACACGTATACAAAGTTTCAAGTCGATCCAATGTTTCTAAGTGGGTGAAAATCGCGTTGAAAGATTCCGTTACATTGATACAAAAACACTTTTTTTTTTCTGATGATTCTGGCCAGGATTTTAGAAACAAAATATGGAATTATTGTATTGTCACGGGTCCTCTACAAGTATACAAAGTTTCAAGTCGATCCAATGTTTCTAAGTGGGTGAAAATCGCGTTGAAAGATTCCGTTACATTGAAACAAAAACATTTTTTTTTATTTTCTGATGATTATGGCCAGGATTTTAGAAAATAAATATGAAATTATTGTATTGTCACGGGTCCTCTACACGTATACAAAGTTTCAAGTCGATCCAATGTTTCTAAGTGGGTGAAAATCGCGTTGAAAAATTAAGTTACATAGATAGATAGATATATAGATACAGGTGAAGCTAACATAAAGCGTGTAACATAAGAACACACTTTTATATTTGAACTTAACCGGGTAATTAATTTTCTGTAATGTCATAAATAACACTGAGCAACAAAAAATAAACTTTTTTTTTGTCTCAGAAAGAAAAATATGTGATTCTGATAGTATTTTTTCTCCTGAATTCAAATATGATATTGGTTTTTCTCCATCAATGTCAGGAAAACTTTAAGACCCAAACTGTCCCCGAAATCATATGGCCATCGCAATCATCATTCATATTCATCTTAGATTAAGCTTAAGATTAGGGACTCTCCTGGCGCACCGCTATCATCATCTCCAGTCATATCATCGGGGCAACGTAACCCCGCCTTCCAGGCGCCCCAACCTCTGAAGTACGCCATGCCTGGAGAGAACACCAGGAATGACAAAAGACAACTTGGGGCATTTTAAAAAAACGCGTTTCTCATCAATTACCATAACTTACATTCAAGATCTCAATAAAAACATAATAATAAAATAATTTAATTGGCCAACCTCGTTAAGTGGTCGAATTTACAGTTCGAGGTCCAGTATTCGATTCCCGGTCAGACCATAGGAACGTTTCATTAAAGGGAAGTTATAAATTTAAAAAGACTCGGTAGTAATACAAATAATTTCTATCTATAATGGCGTAGCCCATTGTTGAGTCATGTCCTCTTCTTTGTAAGGAGTTACCAGACCAAGTTAATTCTTAGTTACTTATTTACTTGTAGAAGTCATGGATGGCATGCGGTCAATACACCGACCCAATGAGACATCTAACAGGCAACTGAAGTACTACTAGGACGTTGCTTTTAGTAAATGTTCCTTACAGGCTTAAGGATCTTTTACGAGCCTGAAAATCTTCAGACTCGGGACCCACGGCTTAGAGTCCCTCCCAGAGGACTTGCTCCTTGAATTTTTCCGTCCTAAAAAAATCAATCGATCCCGGCCGGGTTTGAATCCGCGACTTTCGGAGCCAGAGCATAACCACTATAGTATATCTGGCTTAACTTGGCAAAAAGAGATATGGAGATACAAGGGTAGATACTGGACAGCTTTCGCTCAGTTACAAAAGAAAGAACCCACCCTGTTGTCAGTTTTCGTCTTCCCCTTACCCCTAATAACATCTGGTGAAGAAAAACCGTAAACACTGGTGCGAGTGAGAGAGGTGAGCACAGCTGTATCTTTCTACAAATTTCTTGTAAAGTAAAGTCAGACGGACAACAGTCCACCGCGGTCGACTTACATTACCACTTTACCCTACATTAAATTAAGAACTCTCTTAAATTCCATAAAATAATATAAAATATCCTCCAACTTCTAGATATTTTATATCAGTATCGTAATAGAAGGAAAAATGTTACAAATATATAATTCAATAGTGAGAAGTACTGTCACATATGGAGCTGAAGTTTGGAAATTCAACAAAAACTTAGAACAAAAACGTATGTCGATGGAAATGGATTTCTTGAGGAGAGCAACATGTTCAAGGTTAGACAAAATAAGAAATACTGTCATAAGAGAAAAAAAAAAATGAATATTGGTTATTCAATAGTAGATTATATACGGTATAAGCAATTGAATTGGTATGGGCACGTACGACGAATGCAAGAAGAAAGATTACCCATGAAAACATTGGAATGGTGTCCACCTGGAAGAAGGAGGAGAGGCAGACCTCGAAACTCGTGGATGCAGGTAATAACTGGAATGAGAGCAAGAGGACTGGAGGACATGGATTGGATGGAGAGAGACGAGTGGAGACGAAAAATAAAACTTCAGGCACAGAAAGATGTGTAAACATTAAAATGTTGTATATAAATAAAAAATCGTAATAGAAAATTTAAGTCTATCCATAAAGATGTAAAGGTGCACAATTTCATTTGAAACCGTCTCTTATGTTCTGAATAATATAGCCAAAAAAATACCGTTAAAACTTCTTAATTCAACGTTTAGAATGTACGGTAAATTGTAACATATAATTAATCTATTTACAAATTTCGAAAATAGGTTATATTTGAACGCTTTTATGTGTCAACAGTTATTTATGCTACAAGGAAGGTAAATATGGTTAGTTGAGAATAGTTTGCGCATAAGCGATATATGGGATGGAAACGTGAAACAACACAACACTGATCAGTTGTACTTTAGCATATTACGATGCGAGGTTGGGAAGTGGTTTTTACAGAATTGAGGAACATTTTAATTTCCGAGATTCTGCAGAACACTTAACAACCGTGCGTTGTACATTATTTTGTGCGCGATGGTGTTTTCAAAATAATAAATCTTAGTAAAATAATAACATCTTTGTTGGAAATATTTGCGTTCATTATAAACAATTGACTAACGTTAAAACAATGTGGGCAATGTTTATTAGTTGAAACAACAGGAGGCCTTGAGAACAATTATTGATAACATGGTCGCAAGTACGAATTTATTGTTTTATATTGTTTCAAATAAAGTTCTTCTTCTTCTTCCTTCCAAGTATTAGGCCAAGGCCTGTTACGATCCTATAGAAAATTTTCCCTTATGGGAAATTCTCGTATAAGACTTGAAAGCATAATAATAGTCCCTTCGATTGGTTGCTGGCCAAAGGAAGGCAAGACCAGTGATGGGGCTGCCATCTTATAGCCTCTGGTCAGGCTTTTCTGGAGAAGAAAAAAAAATAAAGGAAAGACAAAATGGAAAAAAGGAACGACTCCCTAGCCCTCGGATGCCCTAATAGCGTTGGGATCGAAAAAACAAGAGTTAACCAAGAGAGGTTAGATAGTAAAGTTAAAAGAGTGCAAAACACAAGTAAATGGAAGAAATGTTTTGCACAGCTTGGGCACCTTGTGGTCGCCATCCACATATCCCCTAGATGAGGATCCCTGAGGGGTCAAATCAGTTCATTTAAAATGCATTTGTTTCGTATAATGTATATTAACACTACCTTTTGGATATTTTTTGTATATACATTGTACGTAGTATACATAGAGGGCAATGGTTTTACTTCCCGCACATCGGTGTAAATGTAATATTACAGTATAGTTATTTAGGTTGGCAACCCCGAAATGTTTTAAGTTGAACTTTCAATCATGGTCGCGATTACTGTAAGGACAACAAAACGCACTATCGCGCAAAAAATACTTTTAAACGTCATTATCTACAATTTGAGACTTCTGAGTAATAAGAAGAACCCTCCGAAATACTCGAAGAGAAACTCATTATCTACAATTTGAGACTTCTGAGTAATAAGAAGAACCCTCCGAAATACTCGAAGAGAAACTCATTATCTACAATTTGAGACTTCTGAGTAATAAGAAGAACCCTCCGAAATACTCGAAGAGAAACTCAGCTCAGGTTTTATAAAATTATGGCTGTTCCTGTACTTTTATATGGATCTGAATCTTAGGTACTTACAAAAAAAAATAACACACATTCAAGCCACTGAAATCAAACATTGGAAGCAGCTAAGATGCGATTTTTAAGAAATACAGGGCAAGTCAAAATGTTGTGCAGGTTTTCAGAAATTTATTATGTGAAATGTAATGAACATATAATATCGTGAGACATATTGTATGAAAGGTAAACTCTCAAAGTTTAGTTGTCCACTTCTAAAGTTCCGCGTTCACCCGCAAGATGTCAACAGCAGAGCAGTAAAGGAAAATGGCGTTGACTGGGGATCAGAAGTCTTTCTGTGTGCTTGATTACCATGTAAACAACTCTGTGACTAGTGTTCAACGACATTTCCGTACCAGATACGATAAAGACCCGCCGGATGGGAGATCCATTCGTAAGTGGTACACACAATTTAGGGATTCAGGCTGTATCTGTAAACGAAAATCGACTGGCCGTCCGTCGACGAGTGAAGAGACAGTCGAACGCGTTCGCACATGCTTCGTGCGGAGTCCACAGAAATCCATCTACCGGGGAGCGACAGAACTTCAACTACCACAAAAACTGTATGGCGGATTCTCCGGAAACGTTTACAGATGAAACCCTACCACTTGCAACTGGTTCAAGCCTTAAAACCCGCCGATTATGCTTTGCGAGCGTCCTTCTGTGTTGATTTTCTCGCATTAATGGAAGAGAATGAGTTCCATGAGAGGGTAGTTTACAGTGATGAAGCGACTTTCCACCTTTCAGGAAAAGTGAATAGACACAATGTAAGGATTTGGGGAACTGGTAACCCCCATGCAACTCTGGAACATCAACGCGATTCTCCGAAAGTGAATGTCTTTTGTGCCATTTCCCATGCAAAGGTTTGTGGGCCCTTTTTCTTTCATGAACGTACTGTGAACGTACATGTTTTCCTTGATATGCTACAACAATGGCTCCTTCCGCAGCTTGAAGCGGATAGTCCAGATTTCATTCTGCAGTTGGATGGTGCCCCTCCACATTACCATGGCAGTGTTCGAGACCATTTGAATACGGCTTTACCACAACGCTGGATAGGCCGTGCATCTCAGGGTGATCAACAACTCATTCATTGGCCACCTCGTTCACCAGATCTAACCCCGTGTGATTTCTTCATGTGGGGTCTTGTAAAGGATCATGTTTACGTACCACCACTTCCAACAACACTGCATGAACTGCGTGCCCGCATCACAGCAGCCATTGCTGATATCGACCGCGGACTGCTACAGAAAGTTTGGCAGGAGATTGAATATCGGCTTGACATCTGTCGTGTAACAAAAGGCGCTCACATAGAACATCTGTGAATATTTTAAAAAAAACTTTGAGAGTTTACCTTTCATACAATATGTCTCACAATATTATATGTTCATTACATTTCACATAATAAATTTCTGAAAACCTGCACAACATTTTGACTTGCCCTGTATAGCAGGATATACTCTGCTGGATAAGAAAAGGAATGAAGATATAAAAAACGAACTAAATATTTTCAAACTTACACACCGAATAATTAAATATAGGAACGACTGGAAAGAACATATTGATAGAATGCCAGAAGAAAGATTTCCAAAATTATTGCTAAATTATAAACCACACGGAAGAAAAAATGTACGCTCACACAGAAGACGGTCTGAACAATTTTAACAATTCTAGCTTTCATGAAACCGGAACGAGCCAACAGGCTTAATCCCTGGATGATGATCAATGCACAGTAATTCTGCCCAAAGGCAGGTCCTTCACTGCAATCATAGAATTGTCATGCTATGCCTGCAGCTTTACTAGGGAATTGTAGGAGTGGTAGCTTCCCGTTGCTTTCCACACCGGTGAAGGATGGTGAAGTTGATGATAATGATAAGGATGATGATGATGATGATGGCCATATGATGATGAAATGAAATGTTTAAGATCCGTAAAAGGATGGACACATATGGATAGATTACACAATGAATCAATAAAAAATGACCTGGAGATATTTTCAATACTCGATAAACTAGAAGAGCACAAATACCGATGAAAGAGCATTTAGACAGAATGGACAATACAAGATTACCCAAAACGATCAACGTCTAGAAACCACATGGAAAAATATGTTTGGGACGGCCAAGGAAAAGTGCACTTGAGACTGGAACAAGTCGCATTGACCTAATCCTGGAAAGGAAGAAGAAGAATATCTATCACCGCCGTTGAGGTTACAAATTTTCATTCCATTAACGCTGTTTAACCTCTCACCGTATAGGTACTTTTGGGTGCCATGCGCCACCCGGGCACGACCTGCCGGGAGAGGGATTTTAACTATGGATCAAATGTTTACTTTTTTTACCACACGAGGACATGGAGATTCTCCCCGAATGAGTCATCAGCTTAATGCCGCGGCCTCCACCGAGACAACACAACATTTAGACGAAACACACCACTCACACACACATCTATACTCCACTAAATATGGCAAATATGATAATGATGATGGTCAGATGATGTTCGTAGACCGTTGGGCCCGGGTCCGGGACCGATTCCCGGTCGGGACAGACTCCTGGGCGAGGTTTTTCGGGGTTTTTCCTCGCCTGTAAGACAAATGTCAGGAAGCTTAGGGCCTAACGATCCCCGAAAATCATCCGGCCATCATCATCATCCTTCACAGGTGTGGAAAGCAACCACACCTATAATTCCCAGTAAAGCTGTATAATTACTATGGAATGGGATATAAACAACCATTGAGTAATTTTTTCTGACTCACCATAGAGGGAGGAAACGAGCGTCTAGAAAAACACAACATAAAATGGTAAACATAAAACTTCCTGAAATGAAGATAATTATGTTCCGACACATAGCTTTCCTGGCAATTTATAAACACATTGCAATGTAACTATTGTGACTAAATAAACTAAACTTGAAGTCGTTGAACACATTGAATCATCTTACTATCCATTTTATATACAGTTACCAAAAAAGGACTTTGTTTACAGAACCTAGAAAACTACATTAAATATATGGGATTTTTGTGTGTCAATTACTTCTTCTTCACTTCACGGGCTAGGCAAATTGCCTGTTCCGCCTCACAGTTGTTCTGTCCATCTTTTCACTGGCCTTCCTATATTCCTTGAACCTCTTGGCTTGTAGTTCAATACTGCTCTTGGTCATCTTGATACATTCATTCTTTCCACGTGTGTAAACCATTTCTCTCTATATTCTCTGATTTTCTCATCCAATGGATATATATTTAACTCTGTTCTTATATATTCATCCTTTATCCGATCCAATCTTGTGCAGCCTTTTGTTCTTCTAAGGAAGTCCTTTCCTGCTCTTTGTATTCTACTTTGTAATTTTTTGGTCATTACCCAACCCAAGTTTCGCTCCCATAAAGGTATGGAGTAACTGCCAAATGTTTTATAAAACTTCAATCTAGTATCTCTTCTTTGTTGATTCTTTAATGTTTTATGTAGATTTCCGCATATCATTTGAAATTTCGACAGTTTCATATGTATGTCTCTTTCAGTTTGGTGTGTTTAATAGAAAAATTACAACCCAAATAATTACATTTTGTTACTTGTGTTCCAAAGGTTCGTGGCTATTATAACGATTTTTGATCTTATAATGATCGTTTTCACCAATATGCTTCTGTTTTTTTTTTTTTTCCTTTGATATTTTGTGAAATTATATTCTTGGCATAACTGATTAAATTCACGTAAAGAGTACTGCAAATTATTTTCATTTTCTTGAATAATAACCACATCGTCACCATACATTAAAACGTTTAATATTTTAAAACTATTCATTATTATACCTATATTAACAATACTTTTCCAATTTCTGATGTCATAAATATATAGTGTCAATTACACAGTTACTAAATTAAAATCATCATCATCTTAAGGCACGACAACTTCAAAAGTGAAAGTTTTGGCCTTCTCAACAATCCTCCTCCATGCCAATCTGTCTCTTGCCATATTCAAATTAGTCACTTTCATTTTCCTTAGATCGTTCATTGTGTCATCCTCTCATCTGATCTTCGGTCTTCCCACAGCTCTGCCTCCTATAGGTTTCCAGTTGTAGAGTTTTTTGACCATTCTTATCAAATGCCCAAGCCAACCAATTCTGACAGATCTCATATGGTGTACTATGTTCTGATTTTTGATCAATTTGTTTAGTTCATTATTTGTTTTGATTCTCCAGTTATCAGTTCCTCTGTTTGGTCCAAATATTCTTCTTAAAATGTTTCTTTCAAAAATTAGTAATTTGTTTTACTAAATTAAAATATTTAACATACATGCTTATTAAATGCTGATGGGCTGCATGTAATGAATAAACACTCCTAGCTGTGAATAAAAATATATTTTAGCTACTAGTATAAGAAATATTAAAACGGAATTTCATATTATAATATTTAACACACTATTGAGTAACACTAAGAAATTAGGACTGGAAGTAAATATCTGTAAAACTAAATATATGGTCACGCGTAAAAATTCATTATATAATGGAAATGGACAGCTAATGACAAATGAGGGAAATTTTGAGGAAGTGGCTGAATTCAAATACCTAGGAACAATAATCACAAATAGGAATGAGATGCACAAAGAAATTAAACATAGGCTCAATTCTGGAAATGCGTGCTATTATGCATTGCAGAGACTCTTGATGTCCCAACTCCTTTAAAAAAACGTTAAACTGAAAATATATAAAACTATTATTCTACCAGTTTTACTATATGGGTGCGAAACATGGACTCTTACTTTAAGGGAGGAAAGGAGATTACAAGGATTTGAGAATAAAGTACTTAGGAAAATTTTTGGACCAAAGAGAGATGAACAGACAGGTGAATGGAGAAGACTACATAACAATGAACTACATGCTCTTTATAGGAAGCCAGATATAATAAGAACAGTTAAGTATCGTAGACTAAGATGGGCAGGACATCTTTCACGTATGGGGAATGAAAGACTTGCATGGAAGCTTCTTGTAGGAAAGCCAGAGGGAAAACGCCCAGTTGGTAGACCAAGAATGAGGTGGGAAATTAACATTAACTATGATTGGAGGGAAGTAGATTATACAGGGAATGATTGGAAAGCATTAGCTCAGGATAGGGATGTATGGAGAGCTTATGTCCGCGCGGCCATGAACCTATGGGTTCGATAGTGCCAGTGAGTAAGTAAGTAAGTAAATTAAAATATTTAACATAAATGTTTATTAAATGCTGATGGGCTGCATGTAATGAATAAACACTCCTAGCTGTGAATAAAAATAGATTTTAGCCATTAGTATAAGAAATGTTAAAACGGAATTCCATATTATAATATTTAACATGGTTTCATAACATTTTGTGCAGATTTTTAGTTATTTCTATAGTTATAATGTTGAGTGATTCCGGGTTATGTGGCCGTGGTCCATAGTTGATGTTGATACCATGGTATCAACACCAACTATGGACCACGGCCACATAACCCGGAATCACTCAACATTATGATTACCGGCCGTGAAAGCCTGCATTCAACTATTTCTATAGTTGTTATGGAAACAATAAACAATCGGAAAACCGGGGTCTTGATTTAGACTTCCACACGCAGTTTGTTTTTTTTTTTACTACAATAGACTTTTTTCTTTACATAAGTCACAAACTTGTGTCAGGTCTTGTAAGCAAATGAAATGTGAAACTGAAATAATTGTAGTGTGTGAACATTTGCCATTCACAGTTCCTACGTCTCCATGAAACAAGATCGCCATTAGCCTATCTTACGTATTATCAACATGCCAAGCATACACCTTAATGTTACGACGCAATATACTTCCGCAATGTCAATAACTACTGATCAATCAATCAATTAATTAATTTAGATTTCCAAATCGGAGGCTTCAACCACGGTGGGGTTGCATTGTTAGACCGGAACGCCCAAAGTATAAAAAAAAATGTGATTCATGCGATAATTGTAAAATGTGGTAATCCACGAGTCTATAAGATATTCATAACATTTTAGAGAGTGAAATTAGACTGTAATATCCATGCATAGTAACTCTGCCCGAGGGCAGGTATTTCACTGTAATCATAGCATTTTCATGCTATGTTTCGCAGCTAGCTTTACTAGGGAATTATAGGTGTGGTAGCTTCCCGTTGCTTTCCACACACGTGAAAAGGATGATGATAATGGCCGGATGATTTTCGAGCACCGTTGGGCTCTAAGCTTCCTGACATTTGTCTTACAGGCGAGGAAAACCCCCGAGAAAACCTCACCCAGGAGCCTGTCCCGACAGGGAATCGAACCAGTTCCCGCTTCGTGACAAGGCAGCACGCTACCTCGAGACCACAGCGGTGGACAGACTGTAATATAATTGTCTGAATTGTAATTTAAATTATGTAGGAAGGCCAGTGAAAAGATGGACAGAACAACTGTGAGGCGGAACAGGCATTTTGCCTTGCCCGTGAAGTGAAGAAGAAGAAGTAATTTAAATTATACAGGGTTCAATGCTCATAGTAATTGACGGTTTTACATCAATGTAAGATCACTGTACAGTGAAAGATCTTCTCAAGATCGAATATTTTTCCTTAGGCTTGAAAAACTAACCTATCACCTAAGTGAAGAAGTCAAACCATCACTGTTTTCTAATGTTTGCTATACATGAACTAAAGGCTACCTTGCAGATTTTTCTCGAAATTTTAGGCCAGATGAATTTGGGGGGAGGGGAAGTGGAACTTAAACTGCTCTTATATTTTTATTTTAAAGCTAGGTCTTAGCACTTTGATTTTTTTCCCCATTGCAATCCAAGACTTTACTGAGTATAATAAACTGGTGAAATAACTAGAAAATATTTTAATATTGTTGTCCCTAGGAGTAATTTGAAGTTGACAAAAAGATAAAGTGATGCCACTACAGGCTTCAGGAAGCTCTTGAGGTAGTAGGAGGTTAAAGCTCCCACTATTTTTTTCTACACAATTGGCACTTGATATCAGCCAGGTTGTCAGTCCTACGTGACGACCGCCATTACTCCCAGAATAAGCATCTGATACTCATTTCCGTTAGAGGGTGCGTCGACACCAGGTCCAAAGTGCCGTCAGAAGGTTTGGGCCAGTTTAAAAATCCTCACCCCACCGGGACTTGAACCGTAGATCTTCCGGCTTTTAGCGTATTGCCTTAACAACTGCGCTATGGCGTGTCCCGAAGAAGTTTATACTGACTAAAATAACGTATCAGTATAGGAATGTACTGCATCCAATTTTTAATAAAAATTAATTTACCTGCCATTAGGCCTATATTTACTATTTCCAGTAGGATAACACTTCATCGAATGAGATTTTTGCGGCTTTAAATTGTTATCACATTGGTAACAAAAATACTTTATTTCGTATAAATCCAATGAAAATTATAAAAGTACAAAAAACCAATAGTAACTTCCTTAAAAACAATAGGCTGTATGCTATTATTGATATTGCAAAATAATGTACTTGGTGTTCAAATGTCACTTGTTCACACAGCGTCCATTTTTCGAGAAACGTGACTATTTATTCTGCTACATTTTGCGTTTCAACTAAGCAAAAGTGTCTTATTGCAACAATATGTGTGAACTTTACGGAAGGAAAGTAAAGAAATGCAAGATAGGCAAAATCTTTAAAGAAGAGATTACGCAACACAAACTAAAATGTAGACATGAGGTATGCAATTTGCTGCATGAACAATATGTTACACAATTATTATTTCTAAGCAAAAACGAAAGAAACAATACTCCTAGAAAAATTAAGGTTAATCGAAATAAAACGAAAAGTGGGTTACAATACGCCAATGCCAGAAGAGAATACCTGAAATGTCGAAGTTAAATGTTACAAGACATATGCGTAAAGACATAAGACAATACTATTTTATCGCTTTCATGTAACCCACAAAGTTCGCAAATGCTCAATACACTTTTATTGCTTTCATGTAACCCACAAACTTCGTAAATCCTCAAGACAATTTTATTGCTTTCATGTAACCCACAAACTTCGTAAATGCTCAAGACAATACAACTGTATTGCTTTCATGTAACCCACAAACTTCGTAAATGCTCAAGACAATACAATTTTATTGCTTTCATGTAACCCACAAACTTGGTAAATGCTCAAGACAATACAATTTTATTGCCATCTATAACCCACAAACTTCGTAAATGCTCAAGACAATACAACTGTATTGCTTTCATGTAACCCACAAACTTCGTAAATGCTCAAGACAATACAATTTTATTGCTTTCATGTAACCCACCAACTTCGTAAATGCTCAAGACAATACAATTTTATTGCTTTCATGTAACCCACAAACTTCGTAAATGCTCAAGACAGTACAACTGTATTGCTTTCATGTAACCCACAAACTTCGTAAATGCTCAAGACAATACAATTTTATTGCTTTCATGTAACCCACAAACTTCGTAAATGCTCAAGACAATACAATTTTATTGCTTTCATGTAACCCACAAACTTCGTAAATGCTCAAGACAATACAACTTTATTGCTTTCATGTAACCCACAAACTTCGTAAATGCTCAAGACAATACAATTTTATTGCTTTCATGTAACCCACAAACTTCGTAAATGCTCAAGACAATACAATTTTATTGCTTTCATGTAACCCACAAACTTCGTAAATGCTCAAGACAATACAATTGTATTGCTTTCATGTAACCCACAAACTTCGTAAATGCTCAAGACAATACAATTTTATTGCTTTCATGTAACCCACAAACTTCGTAAATGCTCAAGACAATACAACTGTATTGCTTTCATGTAACCCACAAACTTCGTAAATGCTCAAGACAATACAATTTTATTGCTTTCATGTAACACACAAACTTCGTAAATGCTCAAGACAATACAATTTTATTGCTTTCATGTAACCCACAAACTTCGTAAATGCTCAAGACAATACAATTTTATTGCTTTCATGTAACCCACAAACTTCGTAAATTCTCAAGACAATACAATTTTATTGCTTTTAAAATTCCAAGCTCTAATAATAACAATAATGACAACAATGATACTAATAATAATAATTAATTATTATTTAAATGGGGAATTTGCACCTTTTATTTAAAAAATTGCATCTTTTTCTGCTAAATTAGAGCGCCTTTTTTGCACCTTTTTCACCAAAATTTTGCACTTAAAATTCCTAGCTCTAATAATAACAATAACAACTGATAATAATAATAATTAATGATTATTTAAATGGGGAATTTGCACCTTTTATTTAAAAAATTGCATCTTTTTCTGCTAAATTAGAGCGCCTTTTTTGCACCTTTTCGCCAAAATTTTGCACTTAAAATTCCTAGCTCTAATAATAATAACAATGATAATAATAATTAATTATTATTTAAATGGGGAATTTGCACCTTTTATTTAAAAAATTGCATCTTTTTCTGCTAAATTAGAGCGCCTTTTTTGCACCTTTTTCACCAAAATTTTGCACTTAAAATTCCTAGCTCTAATAATAACAATAATTACAACAATGATAATAATAGTAACAATAATTTCATTTTTAAACGTTGAATTATAATAATGGCTGGTTTGAAATGAACATAAATCATCATATATTCCTAAAAGCGCATTACTAAAATAAAACTAGAAGAATGTCCAGTGACAAAAATAAAAAGCAGCAATTTTTATGGACATTTCGCACGCCAAACATCGACATTTCGAGAAGAAATGCACGCTATCTCTAGGGAAGACGGATATGACTCACGCCGAATTAAAACAAGGCGATAAAAGGTACCAACCGCAAAATGTTAAGATAACACATGACGTGTTAAAAGGAAGAAACCTCCATGACTTCACGATCTAAAATAAGTAAATGTCAGTATGGTGTAATGACCACACCTCGAACTTGGCACAACCGATGTTTATTTTAACTTCACCTAGCACGGGGTGGGAGGGTCTTAACAGCAATGTATTATATCTATACTATGTACATAATGCACAAACAATAAACATTTCCACGCAACCAAGTTCAAGTACACATGCACACGCACTCACGAGGACATTCATTCACAAATATGCACAAAGGAGATCATTCACGCACACGCGCGCAAGTATTTGTGCATAGGCATGCACGAGTAAGAACTTATTCACATAATATGTAGGCCTACATTATGATTTCAGATTTCAAATGATATGTGGAACTATTGATAGATAGATAATCGGTTGATTAATGTTTATGACATCGATTCCTAATAGCCAATTTTGTCGGTCCATTCAATCTGCTGATTGTAGATGTTTCTCCTTCATGTGTAAACATATTCCCTGACTCCAGGAGGTTTTAGGTCTTCCTCTGCCTCGTCTTCCCTCAGGTTTCCATTCCAAAACAGATTTTGGTAGTCGATCCTCTTCCATTCGCTGGACATGTCAGTACCATCTTAATTCCTGAGTTTTAATATAATCTAAAATAGTGTCTTCAATCTTCATTTTCTTCCTTATAACCGAGTTCCTAATGTTTTCTATTCTTGAAATTCTTGCTGCCCTTCGTATAAAATCCATTTCCGTTGCCAAAAGATACTTATTTGTTTTTGTTGTTAATGGCCAAAGTTCTGCTCCATAAGTAATTATGCTTTTAACAATTGTATGATATATATTCATTTTATTTTTATGTGGAACTATACATAGAATATTAAAAAAATTATACTAGATTGAAGTTTTACAAAACATTGGCAGTTCCTGCATTAAGTTACTTTATGGAGTGAAACTTGGGTAATGACCAAAAAATTACAAAGTAGAATACAAAGCGTAGAAATGAACTTCCTTAGAAGAACAAAAGGCTGCACAAGAACGGATCGGATAAAGAATGAAGATATAAGAACAGAGTTAAATGTATATCCATTGAATGATAAAATCAAAGAATATAGAGAAAAATGGTTTAGACATGTAGAAAGAATGAATGTAACAAGATTACTAAAAGCAGCATTTAACTACAAGCCAAGAGGTTCAAGGAATGTAGGAAGGTCAGTGAAAAGATAGAACAACTGTGAGGCGGAACAGGCATTTTGCCTAGCCCGTGAAGTGAACAACAAGAAGAAGAAGAAGACATTATAACACACACAGATTAAATTCATTGAGGGTCTAAAAGGCCCTTGGTTTACCAGCAGGCTGCTGGCCTCACATCCACTTGAACTGATCACAGAGATAGACGTTTCCTCCGAGGAGTGATTTTGGAAATAAACAGGATGAAAATCCTACAAATTATGAACAAGAAGATAAGTAAAAATCAAGAATCCGCAGAATCAAGTTAATTACGATTTCTTTTAAAAACACGATCTAGTCTTTACTTTCCAAAGACTTTTCAGATTGCAAACACATTTGTTCAGCCTATTGACCGCCTGATATCCATTGTGGGTTCGCTGAATTCATTCTAGGTGGGAAAAATCATTCATTCTAAATTCAATAACTTAATTTAACGAACACAGAATTATTTTTTTTTAATTATGCCCAAATAAATAATAATAATAATAATAATAATAATAATAATCATGTATGAAAGAAGAAGCATTTTCAGTCATTTTTTTTGCAATGTCTTTTGCATTTGACCACAATTTTGTACTTTTTAAAACATTGTTTTATTATATTCAATAATAATACAGCTGAAAACTAAAAATTATTATTTAATTTGAATTGCCTTCTTTAAGTCTTTTTTTTCTTTCAGTTTTTAGGCCTTTTTAGGATATATTTAGATCTCTTTTATAGACATTTTATAGGTCCTCAACTTTCGAGACTTAGTTATAACCATGGCTGGGATTTTTATGTATAATACTAAAAGATAAGATTGCAACATAGTATAGTGAGAAGTTAGACTTATGACTGTCTTTTGTTTTGGTTCCACACACAAACAGTTGAATAGCCAAACGATCGCAATATTGTAAGAATGCACCCTAGTGGAGAAAAAATGAAACATCAAACTGTTCATAACCAACATTACAGGTTATTAATTCATTTCTGATGTCAATATGTCAGTTATATTTTCTGGAACGTAAGGATTTTTACATCTTAATATATAAATTGTTATATTCAATGCATTTGGAGTCAGTCACTGCAAAATAATGATCTGACCTATTCAGAATGTTAAAAAGGAGGAGCTCGATTTTAAAGTGATAAAATTAAATTGATAAAATCGAGGTGAAAAACGACTGTGATTGGTTGTAAATCAAAATTCATTGAAATGTGATTGGTCATTGGCTCCTATTTGGGGCATGAGTTAAATAGACAACTCCAACTAACTGTCCCTAATCTTAATTTTTAAAAAATCCTATTTACAAAAATCATTAATGCATAGTGAGGTTTTAAACAATATTTTATGAATAAATGTTTACACGTAGTGAATTATCATAAGTAATGCCACGAGTGATTTCCAAATTATCGATAAATTCACGACTCACGAAGTGAGAAGTGAATTTATCTAGAGAATTTGGAAATCAAGAGTGGCATTTGTTAGGACTATTTAACGAATAAAATTAAGCTGTTTACTCACAAATCATTATTTAACTGTAGTTATTTCAAAATATTTATATATTTAATGCAAACGGCGATGTTTGAAAACAAATGAGAAACGATAGGTACGCTTCTACTGCTTCTTTTGATTATCACTGCAACCAGATCATACTATTTATTGCCAAAGGAACGCAATATTGTAAGAATGCTCTCTAGTGGAGAAAAAATGAAACATCAATCTGCATATTAATTCATTTCTGATGTCGTATGATGTAAATATTACAATTATATTTTTCTGGATTATTACCTGGGAAAAAATACATTTAAGAAAGTCAAACAGTGGTTTCTTTTTTTGGTGGTATAATAAATTGCTACAAATGTTGACAATAGTCTATCTTATTATCTGGCTTTGTACAGCAACAAAAAGCTCTTAAGCCTTATAAAATGTGGGTCAATAAAAATTTACTCTATGAGGATATACAATATACGAAGACTAAGGGCCAGTTTCACCAACAGAGGTAACTGTATTACGCCAGTTTTTCCCCTTATATAATACACAGCTTAAACTGGCGTAATACAGTTACCTCTGTTGGTGAATCCGACCCTAAGGGCCGCATGCAAATACATTAGTCTTTACTCAAATTACTTCCAATCACTGGTGAGGAGCTGACTCACCGTGAGCAAGTGCAAAGATCGAATTAGCGACCCACTAACTGGTCATGCATGAAAGTCGTCGATTTCGTAATATTGGCAAGAAATTACCCAGAATTCTCAGCGATAAAACCACTCCCGTTATTTTCGTCTGCTAGAGGAACGCATTTACGCTTGCATCCCGCAAATAATACCGTATACAACGACGTCTGCGTCGCGCAATATTACGCCGATTCTCCTGTTCTTCCAGTTGAATTCTTTGGTATACTCTTATCAAATTCCTCTTCTCCGCATATACCGAAAACATGATCGAAGTCTTCAAGGTCCGACATCTTGGATAAAGCTGCAAAGGTTTCAAACTACATCGGTTCCCTTCGTGATTCTCACGATAAGTTTCTATCTAATAAATCCCGCATTAATAGTTCACAAATGAGATTCCTCCGATCACTAACTGGAGTAACATTAAGGGATAGAATGAAAAGTGATGAGATAAGGATGCAGTGGAATAGTAGGGAAATGGTTGAACATATACAAAATTATCAGATTAAATGGTTCCAACATGTCCAGAGAATGTCAAATTCCCGTTTACCAAAGATGATTTACCACCTCAACCCTAACGGCAAAAGAGACCTCGGAAGACCCTTCAACCGATGGAAAGATCAGTTTTTGTAGTCGCAGAACGGGCATCATCACCCAATACTGCATTCGGAAGAAGAAGAAGAAGTTTCTATCTTGAGCTATGATCTTAAGTTACCTCGTCAGGTAGCTTACAATTATTATCGCATGAATACATTTCTGAGTAAGCAAAATGTATTAGGATAAAACTTTCTCAGCAGAGAACGCCTTTTACGGTCTAATGCGTTTATAAATTCGACCCTTGTAATGTGCAGAGAATATAGTTTTAAAAACTTGCGAAAGGAAAAACTTTGAAAGAATGTTGATAATTCAGAGATTACGTTTTCGCTATAAATACTACAGAACGTCATGTGCTGTATATTAACTGCTTCCGATTAAAAATGACAAACATCGTTTCAAGCCGACGAAAAACAGACGGAGAAGATTGAATTTAATATATTTTGGGAGAGTTAAGTATGCTTACATTATTTGCGAAGCGTGAAGTACCCTCAACAAATTTAGAACTTAAATTAACGTAACATCAAAGGTAAGCTCTTTCAAATATTTGTAAAGTTGATTCAAATTTATTCAATTGCAAGAGAAACTGGCACTAGATACGAGAGTTGCAATTTTCTGATGTATAAATTTCAGACTTTTGGTTAACCGTGCATCAAAAGAAATGGCCAGAAAATAACTAGTCTATCAAATATATTTAATATATACAACAAGTTGATTTTTATGATATTTTAACATCATTCAAACAAATTTTCTAATACTTAGAATTGTAATTACTGTATGTGAAATAATTATTTCACCATTTCTTCCTAAACAGCGAAAAGACAACATAAAACACTTAGAAACTTGTGCTATTATTCATAAGTAGAGACCGAATGTTAGGGAAAATGTCTACACTGATTTATTATAGATATTGTAAAAGTGACTTCATGTAAGTTCATACCGACAACCCTGGAGTTGTTTTCCATTACGTTAATTTTGCCTATAAATGCCTATTTCAGCTTACAATGCCTATTTGCAATTTTTTCTCGAAATTAACTCGTATTTCAATGAAATCAGTTGAAATGGACAAATTTCATGGCACAAATCATATCATATAGAAGTTTTCAAGTGTTATTTTTATAAATTCCTTTAGAATATTTTAAGATAAGGGTGACAATAACCCAATAACCTAGCAGGTAGATGTTTTCCTGTTAGGTAAATATTGTACAGGGTGGACCGCTCGAATGGACCTAATTTCAATTGCTTGTTACTGGCAAACGGTTGAAGATAGAAACTTAAAACAACGTTCATATTACAGAAAAACTCACCAAGTTTTGATATCCAGATCACCACATCTCTATATGAGCCCCAGCAGTCACTGTGACGATATCAAAGCGATGAACAATTTCTTGCCAAGTACGTTGGAGTATGTCTTCTGGAATGTTCTCAATAGCCTCTATGATGCGCTCACGAAGATCACGAAGGTCTTTGACTGGGGTGGTGTAAACTTTATCTTTGACATAGCCCCAGAGAAAGAAATCCAGTGGTGTTAAATCGGGAGATCTCGGGGGCCACGCGATTGGTCCTCCCCTACCAATCCAACGGCCAGGGAAAATGTTGTCCAAAGTCGTACGAACTTCATTGGACCAGTGGGGAGGAGCACCATCTTGCTGGAAAACGATGTTAGGCTGCAGTTGTTCAATTTGTGGAAAGAAGAACTGCTCCAGCATGTCAAGATATGTGGTACCACGAACAGTTTTCTCGGCGAAGAAAAACGGTCCAATGACCTTATTATGTGACAAACTGCACCAAACATTCATCTTCGGACTATCACGAACATGCTCTTGAATAGCGTGAGGATTCTCCGATCCCCAGATCCGCACATTATGCCGGTTTACCTTGCCTGACAAATGGAAAGTGGCTTCGTCCGAGAAGAAAATCTTGGTCATGAAGTCAGGATCAGCGCCGAGACGGTCCAGCATCGTATTGGCGAATTCCACTCGTTTCGGCATGTCATTCGGCTCCAGACGTTGCACTAACTGCACTTTATATGCGTGCAGTTTGAGGCGTTTGTGGACAATCCGTTGTAATGTCGATTTTGGTATTTGAAGTTCCCGCGAAGCTCTTCTTAATGACTTCCGGGGGCTTCGCTCAAATGCGGCTTGAACATTTGCTACCATTTCATCGGATGCTCTGCGACCACCACCATGCTTCTTCAACACAGATCCTGTAGCTAATAATGTATCACGCCACTTCTTTATGCTTCTAGCAGTTGGAGCATCACGGTTAAACACACGCCGGAACTCCCTTTGAACTCTAATGATTGATTTAAACTCCGCATACCACAAAACAGCTTGCCCTTTCATCTGCGGAGTCGCCATTTTCACAAACAATTAAATCTAAGAACGAGAAACGTATCTTTGTGCCATCTACCGACAGGATTCGAAACTTGGTGAGTTTTTCTGTACTATGAACGTTGTTTTAAGTTTCTATCTTCAACCGTTTGCCAGTAACAAGCAATTGAAATTAGGTCCATTCGAGCGGTCCACCCTGTATTTTTCCATTCCCGTTAAGCGAAATAGCCCTGTGCTATGTCCCATTGTATTATTCTCCGGTTCCAAGGCTTGGAGAAAAACCTTTGCTTCTTTTCCATACAAACATTGCTGATTGATAAAGAGAATAGATGGCTCAAGCTTTCTTTCTCTGTCTCACACCTGGTGCTGAAACCTTTAGGTGATTGGCAATATTATTTTTGATCTTGGTAACACTGGATTCAGTCTGTAGTCCTCATTCACAGACATGTGCTTCAAAGACAAAGTGGTGTGGCAAGTGTATGTGTTTTTTTTAACCTTTAGAACAGTTTTTTTTAAGATACCTAAAGAGCGGACAATAGTCCCGCGCCGTAGCTGAGTGGTTAAGGCAGGAAGCCTTGGCGCAGAGCTACAGGACTTGCGCTGGTTCGAGTCTCCATGGGGGAAGAAATTTTCTCATGGTATTTCGGCCAGTATGGGACCGGTGCCCACCCAGCATCGTGATGCATTTGGGTAGCTACAATAAGTAGCGGCTCCAGGTTGAGAAAACCAGCTATAACGGCTGGGGGACTCGACATGCTGAGCACATCTCACCCCTACACTGGCTGATTATCATCTACCTCTGTGTTTGACACATGTGGATGTGAGGCCAGCAGCCGGCTGGTAGGCTAAGGGCCTTATAGGCCTGTCGCGCCAGGAGTAAGAGCGGACAATAGTAAAAGACAAACTGACCAATTTCGTGAAAGAATTTGGTGCGGAAATAATCTCAAATGACGGCTCTGCTCTTTGTAAAAAGGTAAAACAAATTCCAAAAGCATCTCCGATATCTTCATATGTTATTGATAGCATATGTTTATATTCTTAACGTAAGATTGTAAAAAGTTATGTTGTACATTTTTTGCAAGAGCCTATTTTGAATTTTTAGTATCTATATTAATGATTTTTAGTGCCTTTTTGCCTAACTATTTTGAATTTTTTAAGTGCCTAAAATTCGGACTCTATTGATAAGTACAACAGCATCATCGTTTATTTTGTAGGTAGGAAGAAGGTAGCTAATTCCTAAGTCCTATTACACAACTAAAATGTAATTTTTAATTTCGGGTCCTATAGTTTAAATATGAAATTTCTTTTAATATGCAGCAAATTTAGTAAAATATAATAATATACTCAAATTTACTTACTGGCCCCAAGTATTGGATCTTGTAACAGGCTGATATCTAGAAACATCATCTATTCCAGGTCTAGGGCGGTAACTTCTTGGGGTGTAAGTCCAGCGCACGATATTTGAAGTTACTCCACTAAATGCACCAACACTGGTTATTTCCTCATGTACAGTTGCAGACGTTCGGATTATGTCATGACTAAAAGCACGAGCTCTTGGAACTTTTGGCCCTTCCGTCAATGTGTCATCTTCATGAATAATTTCATTGTTTTCAGACATCTTTGTGTTTGTAACATGCGCCAGAGTTAATGTAGTGTGTTTTTTTGTAGAGTTGACACTAGAAGACTGGATGAAAGAAGCCAAGGTTTCGAAACACATGCGATAAATTCTGTTGCATAAGAAAGTATGTTCAAATTTACTACACACTGGTTTAGTTAAGTTTTGGCACCGATATAGCCTTAAATCTTCATGAAAAATATCGCAAGAACATATTAATCCGCTCTCAGGTGACGAAAAATTTAATGAAGCCAGAGTAAGTCATATTCATTTTGTCTAAAAATATAGAAGTTACTTAAAATGATTCTGCAAGTGTTTTGCTTTAAAGAATTGCAGAATGACACATTTATTTTTTCTCATCATCTCCCTTCTTGCGTTAACTTCTAAATATTTAATATCTATTTAAAACTTTCAACAAGCAAAAACTTCCAAATATTTAATATATAGTTTGAAACTATCAACACGCAAAAACTTCCAAATGTTTAATATCTATTTTGAAACTTCCAACGGGCAAAAACTTCAAAATATTTAATATCTATTTTGAAACTTTCAACAAGCAAAAACTTCCAAATGTTCAACAAGCAAAAACTTCCAAATGTTCTACAAGCAAAAACTTCCAAATGTTCTACAAGCAAAAACTTCCAAATGTTCTACAAGCAAAAACTTCCAAATGTTTAATATCTATTTTGAAACTTTCAACAAGCAAAAACTTCCAAATGTTTAATATCTATTTTGAAACTTTCAACAAGCAAAAACTTCCAAATGTTTAATATCTATTTTGAAACTTTTAACAGGCAAAAATATTTTTCATACAATTTTCTTTATATGGAAACATTTCGAATACATTTATTTAATTAAAAACAGGTTCCACAAATTAACACAGTCGCAATATAGTTATATTTTTCGATTGAGTACAACTCTTAGGGAAATTAAACAATTATCATACATTACATTTCAATATTAAAATAATAACGTAAAATAAGCTCGTATAAAAGTACGCATTTAATGTATTCCAATAAAAATTAAAATGTATCTTAATTTTGTGTTGTATAATGCCAAATTGGTTTTTAAAAAATCAAAGAGCACAATACTAAAATATAGAATATACCATACGAAATAAATTTAGAATCACTTCTTACTATATAAACTGCTGCAAGCGAAGAAGCTACAACTGTGCACCTCTTTACCTTGACCTTTCTACATCAGATGGATGTTGAGAAAGTGAAGTACAACCATGTTCAATAAACTGACAAGCAAAGCAAATATATTACAATTCTATTCAAGTCGACTTCCCAAAGCTATTATAGTTGTAAAAAGAAGGAAAATAATTTGGTCGATGAATTATTTCACTGTTTTGGGTGAAGATGTAAATAAAATCAAATTTAGCTGAATATAGCATCGTTATTCTAATGAATCTAGTTAATTTTTAAATAGTCACAACACTTCCTAAAATGTGATAAAAATATAACTGTAACTTGGTCTTTGTAAGTTTAACAATGCTGTTGAAGTGAAAAATCACTTTAATTTCAGTACCGGTAAGCTATTCATGCAGTTTCGGAAGATAGTTTATCTATTCAGCAAAGATTGCCCAATGACCTTGACCTTTCCTCATAAAGGAATGTTTCAGTGAATGCAAATATATCACGAAGATGACAAGAAACATTAATGTGTCAAATTACATGTTAAAATAAATGTTGAAGCACAACGTATTTTAAGCCGATTTTTTCAACAGAATCTTGATCCAATATTCAAGTAACAATATGTAGCGACGAAGAAAGAAACGCTTTTTTTAGTTTCCGCCCAACGCTGTTTTCTAGCGGATTATTTTTAAATGTGAATCACGAAGATTTTATGTCCGGTTACCAACTGAGCTTAACACGCAGTTTTCTCACTTTCCTATTAGCGCACATATGCAGTACATTAATTATCTTCTAGTTAGCCACTTCACATCCCTGTCTCGCACAAGTCTTTGAACAAACAAGACCACATTGGAATAGCAAACATCTGTAATGTTTCTCCCCCCCAGACTTCCCATCCTCTCCTCTCTTCTCGCACACAAAATATATTCTAGCTTCTTGACCACAAACAAAATTCCAACTGCGGCACTTCATCTTAATCTTGGTAATACTCACACGACCGGCCCTTCCCTTCAGTGAGAATGACGTCATGCTAAATATATAGGAATGCTCTCACTGTACACGTAAGAAACTCCCCTGCAGGTTTCAAGCATCCCAAATAGAAAAAGAAAGCAATTAGAATACAATAGTTTGTGATAAATTGATGATGCCATCCTTTTCCAAGCCTGATTTACAAGGTCGGTTCTATTATAGCACTGAATATTAACGACATGATCCCCACACATAGAAATGAAAGTATAATAGAGGTAAAGGTAAAGTGATCCCACAACAGGCCTCAGGAGGCCTTTGGGGTAGTAGGAGGTTAAGGCTCCCACTTTTTCTAGACAATCGGCACTTGATGTCAGCCGGGTTGTCAGCCCTGCGTGACGGCCGCCTTTACCCCAGAACAAGCGTCTGGTACTCATTTCCGTTAGAGGCTGAGTCGACCCCAGGGCCATAGTGCCGCCAGAGGGTTTGGGTCAGTTTAAAAATCCTGACCCCAACGGGACTTGAACCCTCGACCCTCCGGCTTGTAGCCCAGTGCCTTAACCACTACGCTACGGCGTGCCCCAATATAATAGAGAGTTGATCAAACATGCAAAAATAATTACACAATTCAATAGTATTTCTTTATAATTCATCCGGGACATCAACTCGGTTTCAAGGCGATTTACAGTGGCGTTATAAGTAATTTCATTAGTGATTTAGAATTCATCTAGAGGATTTGGAAATCAAGAGTGGACTATTTAACGAATAAAATTAAGCTGTTCACTCACAAATCATTATTTAAATATAATTATTTTAAAATATTTATATATTTAATGTAAACGGCGATGTTTAAAAACAAATGAGAAATGTTTGGTTATGTTTCATTTGTTCATCACTGCAACTTGATCATACTGTGCATTGCCAAATAGGATCGCAATACTGTAAGAATGCACCCTAGTGTAGAAAAAGTGAAACACATCAAACTGTATACTGTAACCAACATCATAGGTTATTAATTCATTTCTTTCATTGCAAGAAGTGGCTCCCAGATTGTATAAATACTGCACGTATGTAACCAGATTCTGCTTGCGACATATAATACAAAAACATTCGTAACAATTGATTATACCACAAAAATAAAAGAAACCACTGTTTGCATTTTCTTAAACGCATTATTTCCCAGGAATTAACGTTCCAGAAAAATACTATTGACATATTTACATCATAGGACATCAGAAATTAATTAATAACCTGTAATGATGTTTCATTTTTTCTCCACTAGGGTGCATTCTTACAATATTGAGATTCTATATGGTAATAAATATTATCTGGTTGCAATGATGAACAAATGAAACACAACGTTTCTCATTTGTTTTCAAACACCACCGTTTACATTAAATATATAAATATTTTAAAATGACTATATTTAAATAATGATTTGTGAGTAAACAGCTTAATTTTACTCGTTTAAATAGTCCTAACAAATGCCACTCTTGATTTCCAAATTCTCTACGTAAATTGTAAATCACTCGTGGCATTACTTATGATAAATTCTTCAGATAAATTCGTAGGCTTTACTTATTTTCATTTGACATCTATTTTGAGAGTATATTGGTTTAATGTTTTAATGCTATCCATGGTAATTTTTTGGTTCGCTATCATAATCTTTTACGATGTCTATGAATATCGCACCTAATGACATTTTTTCCAACAAACGTCTCAATGTGAACATGTGATCGGTACAAGATCGTCCAGGAGTAAATCCATGCTGTTGTTCCAAATTCAAATATTTTTCCAACTGATTTTAATAATTCTCGTAAATAGATTATCAGGATTTTTACATAGTTTTAAATTGTTAAAATATATATATATATATTTCATAGCGTGTTATTCTTTGCTTACCAAGTCTGACCGTGTAAATTAGGATTTACAACATGAATGATTTTGAAGATAAGGACAAAAAGACTATATGCGAAGAAGAAACAGGTGGCAGATGTTCCATTATAACACCAACACTGATGAATGGACTTCTTTACCGAATTATATGCAACAAAAGAAAAAGTAGTATGAAAGCATAATGGGATCATTGTCCTCTCATATAACGTGACTAAAACTAATACAATAGTATAAACTTCCCTTTTTTCCAGATTATACACAACACAGGAATTAGGGACAAATGACATAACCAAATGTATTATAGTTAGACGAAAATGTTGGGTTGTAAGGGGTAGTGATGTGTGTATAACCTCTCCTACCCAATTCTCATCCTCACCTTCTCGTGGTACAACCCGTTTTCACAAACGAGGCTCTGAGGACCGAGTCACGGCGGTATAACCGTTCCATCAGGTACTGAGTAAATGCGGTATCCTAAAGTCTGTCCAGAGACTAAAAGGTAGCAGCCCTACCACTGGACTACTTAGCGTCGGGCCAGTAACCTGTCCTAAGGAACTTCAAAACTACTTTCAAGTCTCAACACGTTACGTCCACTCAAAAGACTTCTGGATGGTGTTTCTCTTGAGGCCGAAACAGGTCAACAAATGGCCTAAATTCGTGAATGTACTATGATGATGATGATGATGATGATGATGACGAAAATGTTGGAAAGGTCATATAGAGAGAGTGGAAGACAATCGACTTGCAAAAAAAGAGCTAAAGAAGATAGACCAATGGACGGGAGAAGAACAAGAGGAAGACAAGACAAGAGATGGATAGACAGTGAATGCACATCTAATAAGTCTTCCTCCGAGGAGTGATTTTGGAAACAAACAGGATAAAAATCTGAAGAAGAAAGAAGAAAAAATCTACAAATGAAATATTTTCAGAAGAACTATTCAGGGGAAAACATTATTTGATAAGATACAGAACACAGAAATTAGGGACAAATGTCATATTCAAGACATAACCAACATTATTATAGATAGACGAAAATGTTGGAAAGGTCATATAGAAAGAATGGAAGACAACCGACTTGCAAAAAGAGCTAAAGAAGATAGACCAATGGAATAGAAAGAATTGGAAGACTTGCAAAAAGAGCTAAAGAAGATAGACCAATGGACGGGACAAGAACGAGAGGAAGACCAGCCAAGAGATGGATAAACAGTGAATGCACATCCAATACGTCTTCCTCCGAGGAGTGATTTTGGAAATAAACAGGATGAAAATCTGAAGAAGTAAGAAGAAAAAAATCTACAAATGAAATATTTAAGTAATATATTGCTACATAATGTTTGTTCGAATAGATGATATGGAAAAGGGCAGGGAATCGGGATATACAGTGAATTTGGAAATTGATTTAAAACAGATTTACTAGCTAAAAATTAGGTGGCAACTGAAGTAACTGTAAAATGAATCCGTCGCAGTAGCGTGGTTGCTAGAATCCATTCCTGGACCCGGTTTCGAATCCCGTTAAAAAAGAAATTTTAAATATCTCTACCGGATCTGGGTGTGTATCATGCCATATAAGTTATGTCAATAAGTAAAAAAATCTAAAACAAATTATGAACAAAAAAAAAACAATTCAACGAAATTCGTTAAAATTGAATAAACAACCATATCGTATAAATAGTACATACTAAAGAATAAACAAAAATCCATTATATGTTGGCAAGATGCGTGTTATTCTTTTCAACCACATGATTTTCGTCAAATTTCCTTCTTACGTAATAAGGCTATCATATAAGCAATTTGCAAAGCAGCTGTGGTCAAAGAGAGAAAGAGAGAGAGAGAGAGAGAGAGGGAGAGAGAGAGGGAGAGAGAGAAAGAGAGACGGACAGACAAGCCTGTAATTAACCGCAGCACTATACTGCACAGTACCAAAGGGCACTATTACAAAATAAGTTTATGTATCTTGATTACAGTCCGGCTTTGTTCTTTATCACTAGAATAATATATAATATATATTTACTCAATTACAAAGGCAGTAAAACAAAGTTAGGTTTTATTTCGTTGAAACAATTCGACCATAAACTAGATCATGGTCAAGTTCTCTGAAAAATTATATCGCTTAACGCTAGTAAAAAAGTCCATAAAAACTAAATTTCACTCACCATTTGAAGTTACACATTATTTTAAAGTACACCAAACTGAAGATGATTCTTTGGATTCGTTAACTTACCTGCAAACAAAAGAAAAATGATCAAATGAGTTGGTGTTTACTTGATGAAAATCCATATTTATTAATTAAATAAAAATAAAACGTAGTTTTATTTGATTTTCATATTTATTATATAATTCAGTGACAGCTGTTTCGGTACACTGTACCTTCTTCAGACATGTTAACAAATTATAATTTGGTTGATGCTTAGAACAATTGGAACTTACTTACTCACTGGCACTATCGAACCCGAAGGGTCATGGCCGCGCGTACATAAGCTCTCCATACATCCCTATCCTGAGCTAATGTTTTCCAATCATTCCCTTTATAATCTACTTCCCTCAAATCATAGTTAATGTTGTTCTCCCACCTCATTCTTGGCCTACCAACTGGGCGTTTTCCCTCTGGCTTTCCTACAAGAAGCTTCCATGCACGTCTTTCATTCCCCATACGCGCAACATGTCCTGCCCATCGCAGTCTACGAGACTTAACTGTTCTTATTATATCTGGCTGCCTATAAAGACCATGTAGTTCATTCTTATGTAGTCTTCTCCATTCACCTGTCTGTTCATCTCTCTTTGGTCCAAAAATTTTCCTAAGAACTTTATTCACAAACACTCGTAATCTCCTTTCCTCCCTTAAAGTAAGAGTCCATGTTTCGCACCCATATAATATAACTGGTAGAATAATAGTTGGAACACAATTCATAATTTGTTAACATGTCTGAAGAAGGTACAGTGTACCGAAACAGCTGTCACTGAATTATATAATAAATATGAAAATCAAATAAAACTACGTTTTATTTTTATTTAATTAATAAATGAAAAACGATCAACATAAACATAATGTAAAAAAAGTAAGTTAATTGATAGAGTAATGTGATGCAGTGTCCACCGCTGTGGTCACGAGATAGCGTGCTGCCTTGTCACGCGGAGGGTCCGGGTTCGATCCCCGGTCGGGGCAGTTTTTCTGGGCGAGGTTTGTATCGGGGTTTTTCCCCCACCTGTAAGACAAATGTCAGGAAAACTTTAAGGCCCAAACGGTCTGCGAAATCATATGGCCATCAACATCATCCTTATCATTATCATCATCATCATCCTTCGCCGGTGTGGAAAGCAACGGGAAGCTACCACACCTACAATTACCTAGTAAGGCTGCAAAGCATAGCATGAAAATGCTATGATTGCAGTGAAAGACCTGCCCTCGGGCAGAATTACTATGGATGGATGATGCAGTACACTTCAAAAAGGCAAACGATTCAATTATTTAGGGCTGCCTCTGATCTATTTCCGATATTCACTGCCCAGTCATGTCAGGGACTGTCAATCGCTATCATTATTTAAATCCAAATTAACTGATATCTTAAGTTCGACACAATGAAAACGTTAACTGCATAACAACAATATAGAGCATTCCATTAATAATCATCTAGGAAGCTACTTACTTTATTTTATATAATTTTAATTTTATTATATTCTATGTTTTTGTTAGTATTAGCTAGTATTAGATCACATCATCATTGTATTTTGTTTAGTCTGTATTTTAATAATATCTTAAAATTGTAATATGTACGTAAGTTTTGTATAATTTTACTATTCGCTGGTTGAGTGGAAGAGAAGGCCTTATGGCCTTAACTCTGCCAGCTAAAATAAATTATTATTATTATTATTATTATTATTATTATTATTATTATATCCAGCTTTCTAAAATCCATCCGAACATTATCCTACCCAGTCCTAAACACTAATAAATCAATGAGCAAGTTGAAAATAAACCCGGAAATGGAAATATTATTGAAACTATAATGGAAATAACATTTGCTTTACAAAAATAAAAATTCATGTAAAGTATAAATACATACGTGTTACTTTAAGTACTGAATGTTCTAGTTGACCTTGAGGAGATGAAGGAGACGATACGAAGTGCTCAATGTGCAAATGAGATGTTTGCAAGTAGTTTACACCGGTAGGTAATACTGTTTGAATAATATTAGAATTATGTAAAAACAACATTGACCAAATTAATAATCTCGTATTTGCGAAATGCGTAATTTGTAGTTCGCACAAGCAGGCTAAATGTTTAGCTCTCTAATTCTCATGACCGTCTTTATTAATAGATCATGCATCAATCGGGAGTTACGTGTAATGACTTACCACTTTGAGTAATCAAACAATGATAATCATATCATCTGCCAAAATATTGTTTTGTGTATGCGTAAAACCTCACGAAGAAATAACAGTCATCTAATTGTGTTTTATCTGTTTTGCTGACAGATCTGAGGACACGGGTTATGACGTAATAGACGACATGAACCTTGCACAGGGCAGAGTCTGATGGCGTACTTACATGAGGAAGACAATGAATTCGTAGGCAGTACTAGATGTAGCTATTATAACAACATACGGGTCATTTTACACAAGTATTCTAACTAAATAGCGATGCAATAATTAAATTACTTGATTTCAGCTGTTCATATTATTAAAAGTTAGTAAATAATTGCTGCATTTGTTTATTTTCATTTTTAGTTACGTTCGATTCAGGATGTCTATAAAGTGGAGATAAACAAATGCAACAATATAAAATTGTAGACTTTCACGGCAGGTGTTTTGATTAATGCATTTTATGTATTTCGGGCTAAATGGCCGTGCTTTGTTTCATTATCACTCAACTTTTCGTCTACTACTGCGGTAGACATCCTCAGGAGATTCTGCGTGCTCTTTGAAGAGTTAGGAAACCAAACCACGGCCATTTAGCCCGAAAGACATAAAATACATTAATCAAATGCAACAATATTATTTTTTAATTTATAACAAAAAACAACTGACATTAACTCATTTAATTGTTGCATTTATTTAAATCCACTCTATAGATATCCCGAATAGGGTGCAGAATATTTTGAGAATAACGTCGAAATTCAAATCTAGACGAGAAAGGACCACCAAATTTTAATCAGAGGTCACTTATTTCAAACTTAAAGTACTTTTACGTACCGCAAATCAGCGACAGGGACCCACTTCCATACATATACCCCAAAGACATTTTTAGATTTAGAATCTTAAAAACATTAACAAAGATTTACTTCCCTTCCTAAGGAAACTCAGGATATTTATTCCCGCAAAAAAAAGCATCGATCCTGAAAGGGCATGAACCATTGAATCTTGAAACCAGAGGCGAGCATGGTAATCACTATGCCACAATGAATCCGACATAATTAATTTGTTGCTTTATATAAAACTCAAGGCAAAGTTTATGTTAACTTTTTCAATACAGCAAGCCAATGGAAAAACTCCATACCATTTATAAAAATCACGTCAGGATCTGCTTGGTGTTGCCAGAAATATATTCAGAATATACATTTAAATGCTTTTTATTTTTTTGTTCAATGCCACTTATTTGTCATTCTACTTTCAGGTATTCTCCCCTGGCATTGGCGTATTCTAACCCACTTCTGAGGTTGGGGCGCCTGGAAGGCAAGGTTACGCTGTCCCAATAATTTGATGGGTGATGACGATGGATAATTATGCACCAGGAGAGGCCTTTTTTTATTATAAAATGTGCTGAAATTTTAGGTTATTGTATAAACAAAAATGATTTCAATTTATAATGAAAATAAACTATAAAAAGAAACACTGAGGGAAACGTGAGTAATTTCGGTATCAGGATGTGAACAAAGTCATGTACTCTTTCTAGTTTGTGTTTTAATCGTGGCTACACCGAAAGTAACTGCAACAATAAACAAAATAAATAATAGTTTTAAAAAACTAAAACAGCACGCTTTATTAGAAAACCGAACTCAAAAATGAAAAATAATTTTAATTTCCAACACCCTTGGGATAAATTTAAAGTGGTCAAAAAAAATCATCTCCTACACATATAGAATAAAACTAGAATTTATCAACAAAAAGAAAATAATTTTACCATCAAGCATACAAGGTTTCAAGTCGATCCAATGTCTCTAAGTGGGTCAAAATCGATTTCAAAGATTCCGTTACATAAATACAAAGACACTTTTTTTGATTTTCTGGTGATTCTGGCCAGGATTTTACAAAATAAATATGAAATTATTGTATTGTCACGGGTCTTTTACAAGTATACAAAGTTTCAAGTCTATACAATGTTTCTAAGCGGGTGAAAATCGTGTTCAAAGATTCCGTTACATAAATACAAAGACACTTTTTTGATTTTCTGATGATTCTGGCCAAGGATTTTAGAAAATAAATATGAAATTATTGTATTGTCACGGGTCCTTTACAAGTATACAAAATTTCAAGTCGATCCAATTATTTTAAGTGGGTGAAAATCGCGTTGAAAGATTCAGTTACATATATAGATACAGGTCAAGCTAATATAAAAGCGTGTAAAAATATATTAGAGTCGTGGAGTGTGCACAGTAAATTTGCCTCCTTGTTCGATACTTCAATAATACATAATTTCAGGGCGGATAAAATTCACAAATTTATAACCATAAACAAACTAAATGAAATAAAGAAGTTACTCTTTTTCCATGAATATTATCACAACCAGTCTTTACATAGGCTTATCCGCCAGTAACAATTACAACATTGTATTCCTCTCCAACAAACACACCTTAACAGTGCAGAGGGGTGAAAATGCAAACCTCGTTTATAACGCAATTTCCAACGTATTAGCTTAGTTAACAATTCTGTCTAACGCTATGTTATCGGGGTAGTGGCGCTGCCTCGAGCACAATTGCCCCTGGTTCGATCCTGGACTAGACTAGTTTCCTGGGTGAGATTTGTTTAGAGTTTTTCCTCACCTGTAAGACAAATGCGTTAAATTAAAGCCCCAAATAGTCCCCGAACATCTTCTGGCCAGCATAATAAACACTGGTCAACATGGTGTTTGTATCATGAGTACCAATAGTTGTACTTAATGCAGTTTTTTATCGTGTTTTCAAATATGTATTTGAAATTTCTTCATCATCCACAGTTTTTTTTATTTTAATTTCAATTAACGGATTTAAATAATTATTTTTTTAATAAACGTTTTTTCGTCCATTTGTCCATTGTAAAAATAAAGCGGGGAACAGATTCATCAGTACATTTCAGCTATGGAAAAGAGATATCAAGGCAAATGGAATCCTAATATGCTGGCCGATTATCGTTGGACAATCAAGAGGGATGCTCCACAGGCCAAATATAGCAGAAAATCGTCATTTCGTACTTTCTAGGTGAGTCCGAATGTTCGAATATTATGTAGTTACGAATGTAGAAATTATTAAAGTGTTTGAAATTATAAATGCCTGTCTCTCGGAAACCTTGCGTCATGGAGAAAAACCTGTATCACATTTGAATTCAGGAGAAAAAATACTATCAGAATCACATATTGTTTCTTTCTGAGGAAAAAAAAAAAGAAAATTGTTGCTCAGTGTAATCTATATCATAGGCAATTATCTATATAATACAATAACAATTCTATGTTATTGTCGAATTCAATACTTTTAACACATATATTTAACAACTGATAAAAAAAAGCTACCAAAATATCTTCACAATGGACTTGCTTGTTCAAAGTTTGAGGTTATTGGAACTCTGTTAAGACAAAATACAATTAGTACAAATGCTTCATATTTATTTAGTAATCAATTGATTAGGCTTTCATTTGATGAAGATCCATATTAATTTAGTTAAATAAAAATAAAACACAGGTTTTATACGATTTTCATATTTATTACAATATAAATTCGTAACAGCTGTTTCGGTACTTTTGTACCTTCTTCAGACATAATTACAAAGTATTATTTAATATTCCATCCATCCATCCATCGTAATTCTGCCCAAGGTCTTTCACTGCTATCATAGCACTTTCATGCTATGCTTTGCAGCTTTACTAAGAAATTATAGGTGTGGTAGCTTCCCGTTGCTTTCCACGCCGGTGAAGGATGATAATGATGGCTGGATGATTTTCAGGGACCGTTGGGCCCTAAGCTTCCTGACATTTGTCTTACAGGTGAGGAAAAACCCTAAAAAAAAACCTCGCCTAGGAGCCTGTCCCGGCCGGGAATCGAACCCGAGTCCGCTGCGTGACAAGGCAGCACGCTACCTCGAGACCACAGCGGTGGACTTATTTAGTATTAATGTATGATTAAATTGCATTTCTTGCCTTAAATGTTCGAGTTGTCTCCGAGATGATCCCGGCATTTATTAGTTGATTAATCATTCAGGGAGGTTCTCCGTGTCCTTGTGTGGCCAAAAAGAATGCATAAGATCCCGAGTTGAAAATCCTACTACTCAGCAGAGTGGAGTGGGGCTTGTAAAAGTACCTGTTAAGTGTGAGGCTAAACATAGAGAAAGAGAGAGAGTTAAGAATTCTGATATTGTTTTTAAATATATAAATATATACATTTTAAGTATCAATTTTGTTATCAAATATGTACGAACTGTAATATATAAATAATTATCAGAGGAATTTAATCTGCTTGTAACCTTGATTTATTATCACCATCTCAGTACTAAGGTCTTTTTTTTCATACAAGAGTCAATTGAAGTACTTTAAGACTATCTAAAATAGGAGATAAATAAATACATATGTTTGTTTATATAAAATAACTAGAATCTATAAGAAAAACTGATATACGGAGTGTTCTAAAATTCCCCTTACAAACTTCTAGGCCCGGTAGAGGGGACTGCGTTGATAATATTTAAAATTATAAATCATGTCCGGAAACTTGCCGTTTCCGTGCTACAGCCGTTTGAAAACATGTTTTTAACGCGATCACTTTTCGTCATCATCATCATCATCATCATCATCATCAATGGCTCGACAGCCCCATGTGGGCCTTGGCCGCCTTCAGAAGCTTATGCCAGACTTACCTGTTCTGAGCTTCATTCTTCCAGTTTTTGTATTATTAAAATCTTAATGTCTTGAATTGTACCATCCTCCCATCTTAATTTAGGTCTTTCAACTTTTCTGGCCAATAGAGGTTGCTCATTGTAAATTCTTTTTGTAATCCTTTTGGTGTCCATACGAATGTGTCCAGCCCAGGCCAATCTTAATTTTAACAAAATTCAGAATATCCGGCTGATTGTACAGTTTATACAATTCATTATTGGGTCTTTTTCTCCATACATTTTTTTTATTTAGAATAGAATAGAAGAGATTTATTTAGCCTGGTAGAGTTAAGGCCATGTGGCCTTCTCTTCCACTCACCAGGACAAACATATGTTACATATAAACATAAAAAAATATAATAATAGTCAAACTAAACAATTAATTATGTCAAATTGAATAATAATGAAAATAATGTCTAATAATACAATGAAAATTAAATACAATTAAAATTAAATTAATGATATAATGAAAAAAGAAAGGAACAACAGCTCGAATCTACTATACATACAAAGAAAAAAAATACAAAGAAAGTAATAAACTACAATGAATTAATCTATGCTTTTTATACAAGGCATTAGGTAAATATATTAACGAATCTTAAATATATTTTTATTAAATAATGAAATGGATCTCAGTATCTTCCTTTCAAAACGCCATAATAATTCCTCATCAGATTTCAACATGGTCCAGGTTTCTGATGCATATGTTAACACTGGTCTAAGGAGAACTTTATACACAAGAATTTTTCTCTCTCTAGATACAAACTCAGATCTAAACATTTTCCCGAGTCCAAAAAAGCATTTGTTTGCAGCCATGATCCACAGATGAATTTCAGCCGAATGCGACCACTTTTACAAGTAATTTATTATGAGGCGTGACACAGTACATCACTTGTTTTACAATTCAACTCAATAATACAAAAGACACAAAATAGAAACTGAATCATGACTTGCATTAATAATACCGGATACGCCCTCCGCAATTATTTTTTATAGTTTTCAAAATTTCGAAAAATTGACATTTAAAAAAAACACCAAATCTTGGAATACTTGATACGGAAATGTTCGAATCGTTAAGCTATTACTCGTTGAGACACGTGTCCTACGTTCAGGCAATGCTTGTTTACAAACGGCTGTAGCACGGAAACGGTAAGTTTCTACACATGGTTTCCAATTCTTAATATTATCAACTCAGTCCCCTCTACAACTCCTAGAAGTTTGTAAGGGGAATTTTAGAGCACCCTGTATAATACTAATCATTATCGTCTTCAAGGATTAGACCTGCAGATCTGAACCAACTCAACATGCCATATCTTCAAAGGTCGACCTATATTTCTTGTCCCCCTCGGATTATAACATAAAACAGTTCTTACAATTTTGGATTTGGCGTTCGTTTCATAGGACATGGTGTCACCAATTTGTTTTAAATTGTTCTATTAATGTCCCGCGCCGTAGCCGAGTGGTTAAGGCAGGAAGCCTTGGCGCAGAGCTACGGGACTTGCGCTGGGTCGAGTCTCCATGGGGGAAGAAATTTTCTCATGGTATTTCAGCCAGTATGGGACCGGTGCCCATCCAGCATCGTGAGGCATTTGGGTAGCTACAATAAGTAGCGGCTCCAGGTTGAGGAACCAGCTATAACGGCTGGGGGACTCGACATGCTGACCACATGTCATTCCTACACTGGCTGATGATCATCTACCTCTGATTGACACATCTGGATGTGAGGCCAGCGGCCGATTGGTTGGCTAAGGGCACTCTAGGCCTGTCGCGGCAGGAGTTTTTTTTTCTACTAATGATGTGATTGGTTCTATTTTAATTCCTTTTTGATATCAGTACTTCATTTGTGATTTTTTATATACATGTATAATCCATCCATCCATCCATAGTAATTCTGCCCGAAGGCAGGGCCTTCACTGCAATCATAGCATTTTCATGCTATGCTTGCAGCTTTACTAGGGAATTGTAGGTGTGGTAGCTTCCCGTTGCTTTCCACACCGGTGAACGATGATGATGATGATGATAAGGATGATGATGATGATAGCCATATGATTTCGGGGACCGCTTGAGTCTCAAAGTTTTCCTGACATTTGTCTTACAGGTGAGGAAAAACCCCGATAAAAACCTCACCCAGAAGAACTGCCCCGGCCGGGGATCGAACCCGGGCCCGCTGCGTCACAAGGCAGCACGCTACCTCGAGACCACAGCGGTGGACCACTCATAAAATAGTTATTCTTATTTCTTACTATAAAGAAACTTTTAATGACACTTGAAATTTTAATTTCTATATTTTTCTTTTTTGAAACATGCTTCTGAAATATATTAAACATCATACAAATCTCCTTCAGAGCATGTATTTTAAATGCCTATATTTTTTTAGAGATAATTACTATATTCCTTGGCAAAATATGTATAAAATCCAGGAAGTGAAAGTTTTAACCAGATAAGAAATATGTTCTTCTGTGACCAGAGAATGCACTTAAATTATCTAGAATAGTGCTGTTTTACTACAAGGTTATAATAATTTGTAAGCAAGGTCTTAACTTTTTTACAGTTTTTGTGGCATCCTTCGTAAGTTTAATCTCACAATTATGGTTGATATACACTTTCTAGTGCAAAATGTGAAGAACTGAAGCAGTAAGTATCTTTTCATAATTTTCAAACGATATAATGAAAATTGAATAAGTTAAACATGTCTACATTTAAACAAATATAATTTAAAAGAACTTCTACGAAACCCTCGAAATAACGCTATTAAACTTACATCAATTGTTTTATACTTTAGAATAGAGAAAATACAGCGTGTAGCAGTGTTATATTTTGAATTTCAAAATAAATTCTTTATTTATTTTTATTAATGAGAATTTTCCTCAGTGCAGAGGTTCGTCTCCAGTCGAACAATATCAAAATATAAAGTGTACAATATTGACATTTAAAATATACAAAGTTATATATTACTTTTCGTAACTCTACGCCATTTGTCTCAATTTTCTACATCACCCTTTTTAAAATCCTGTTTTGAATAAGTACAAATAAATACAAATCATTTTATTTACTGTTTTAAATGGCCACTTTCAGTTTAAACTTTAAAGGCCTATAATCCAAGTTCAATATTTTGATATACAATTAGCCTATCATGGCCTCACATAATTCAAATAATTTTGAAATAGCTGTTCACTTTAGTTTATATTTTGAAACGTTATAATCGCAATTATAAAATATTTAATTGGGCTCCAATTAGGCAATCATTGCCTCATGTAGCTCAAGTAACTTTGAAATAGCTGTATTTGACATCAAATATTTCGTATTTTGTGATATAAAGTAGTTAAACTTATCTTCGAAAAAATATAAATATATTTTAATCTTTCTGAAAAATAAGTAATAATAGAATAAATGCGCACAAGTTGTGCAGAAAATGTGTGTTACATAAGCTTTGTCATTAATTTGAAGTTCTATACTAAAAAAAGGAGGTTTTTATCAGGGGAAAAGAAAAAAAAAAAGGATAAAAACAAGAGGAATTAATTATATAACCAGAATTGATCTAAGAGACAAACATTCATAATATTTTTACACATTTTTTTTTAAAGTAAAAAATAAATTATTCTCACAAATTAGCTATTTTCTTATCAGATAAGTTTGTATCTTCAGATTTAGTTACAAATTGTCCTCTTCTTTCATGATTTATATTAAATATTTTATCAGTAATGATGGCCCATATTATAGCAGGATTTTAATATCATAATAAATATGAAAGTTTGAGTTAATAAATTTATATTTTAAAATTATTTTAATAATTAAATATAACTTAAATAAAGAAAAACATCTAAATAATTAATTGTTGTTCATTGTTGAATAAAAATGTCTCAGTAACAATTAAATAAATTGTATTATATAACAGTCTTTCTAAATAATGCTTTTAAAATTGTGTTTTAAGTCATTGTTGTCTGAAATACAAAGCTTTCTGTTATAACTGTAATAAGAACACCTGCTTAACTTAATATTTTTAAATAAACGTATACTAAACTCTGATTGGATGTTAAAACAATTAACTTTTTGATTTAACAAATCAAATTTAAACATTATATTAACCAATAGAATTTAAATATAAAACCATGTGATGCAATAATGTTCTTTAAAATTATAACAGAATTACACTAGTCATTCAGCATATAACTTTCATCAAGGATAGAAGCAATAACAGCTCTCCTGATAAAATGTGATATTTAATACAAGAAGAATAGTTGATTCAAGAAAAGGAAATAATTTAATTTTAATTGACGGAGAAGAATAATACCACGTATATTTACTTGATCTGCTGGGAAATTAAATAGTAAATAAATTTACAACTATTTCTACAAGAATCAGTTATCAGTGATTGTAAAGTGTTTTCCTATCCTGTGTACCAACTTCCGACCTTGAGAAGAGATTCCAACTCTACCGAAAATCAAACCCAACTTGAACCAGTAATTCTTTTTGGGACACTAATCCTTCAAAATGTTACTACAACATCGGGCATGAAGAGAGTTAGCTGCTTCAAAACATCGCCACAATATGGGAAAAGAATTACTTCTTCAAAATTGTCGCCACAACGAGGGCATAATGAAGACCTTACTAAAATACTTCTTCAATATTCTAGAACTTAACATACAATTTTTGTACAAAGGCTTCTAAAAATTAATATTTACATAACCTAGTAACAGTTTTGCCCATTAATATAGTTTAAAATATAAATAACATGGATTGTAATAAAGAAACTAACCAAAAAAACAAACCTTTTCGATAATCTAGAGACAGTACTTTCCACACAAGCATGATCAGTTTTATAGCAAAAGTAATCGCCATTATGTTTCAAAATGTTAATATTCCCATGGAAACTTGTAAGTTTTAATAAATAAATATGTTATATCTTACTGTATTTCTCACATAATTTACACAATTTATGAAAAATAAGTAATACTCAGTAAGTTATTAATTTTAATATGATTGGATTCTAAACATTTTGCATGTAGACTTAACTTAGATGAAATATCAGAATATCAGCTTGCTTGAAATAGAATTTGTCAGCAATTAACTGCTTGACTGTTTATATCACTTCCACCAAGAGGGATTGAGTCTTCCGGCTCTTTCAGCACCTCCTTAAAATCGATAACGCCACATTGTTTTCTAAGTATTCGCAATAATTTTTACTATTTACATTTAGAATATTGCACATGTGCCTAAACTATATTTTTGTATTATGTTGAAGGATTGTTTAGATGACAAATGTTTTGAACTCCACATTTTAAATTAATATCACTTAATCCATTGAACTGGCGTTAGTTGATGAAAATCCATAATATATTTAATTAAATAAAAACAAAACTTAAAGATTAATCTGATTTTCATATCCATATAAATGTATTTTATATAAATATGAAAATCACATAAAACTAAGTTTTATTTCTATTTAATTAAATAATATTACTTAATTATTTGAATATTAATATGTTCAGAGTCACTATAACAAAACATCTAAAGCACATTTTTCCTCTTGCCATATTTCAATCATCGTCAGCATCAAGGATTAGACCTGCTGGTCTGTTCCAATCACATGTTAGAATTTGGCGATATTTTTATAAAAATTACAAAACTAATGAAAATGTATAAAAACCATAAAAAAAATAAAATACAGAAGCCTATTTAGAACTTTAATGTGAAATTAAAATTATTTAGAAAAAGTCTGGAAAGAAATAAATATGATTTAGTAAAACATTATCATCATGAAAATTCAATTACATATTTGTTTGGTTTCAATTCTCCATTTATTCATAAGGCAATAATAATAATAATAATAATAATAATAATAATAATAATAATAATAATAATAATAATAATAACAATAATAATAATTTTATTAGGAATATTTCACACTACAGTGTTTCTGCTCCAACCCAAAGTGATTTGACACCAGAGGTTCCTGCCTAAAGCATCTTCTTCCCTCAAATCTCTAGCTTCTATACTCCTTACTCCATCTACCTAACGTACTCTAGGTCTGCCTCTTCCACTTCTTCATTAGCTTTCCAATTAAGGATCTTCTTTGGCATTGTCTCTTCTGCCATTCTTAAGAGGTGACCATAACCATTTCAAAGGTTTTTCTTCTATTTTTTCTAATATGTTTTTTCAACTTGCGTAATATCCCTTATTGTGCTGTTTCTGACCTTATCCCTTCTTGAAATTCTTGTCGATCGCCTCCAAAAATCCATTTCTACTGCTAACAGCTTATTGGCTTTGATGATACTATTAATAATAATGATAATAATAATAATAATAACTATAATAACAATAATAATAATTACAATAATAATAGTCTATCCGTATCGGAAAAATAGTAGCTTTAAATGTACAACATTCAATCTCCAATAATAACTACCCTTAATTCTCCAGAGTAACAATTTCCAACGTAATGTCAGCTCAAGTTACATAAAGTTAATTACAAAATGTGATTAACGTCAAAACAAGTTGACAGCAAAAAGTATCTCCTCGGGCGAATACTCAAGAAGTATACGATTAGTAAAGAGTCCCATGAAAAAATAGGTAATAAACACATAATTTTAAGACAAATGTCCTTGCAATGCACACAATAAAAAAATAAGAAAAAATAAAAAACGTTGTTAAACATTAAGATTAAAAGGAAAAAAATCAGAATATCCAATTGCTGCATTAAAAGAATGAACAATAATATTAATCTGTAATGTTTTTGTATAATAATATGTAATTAATATTGAAATTGGCCAGAGGACAAATTAGTGTGAATCTGCGATATCAAAACTAAATGGTGTCTTATGGATTCAGAAACAAATTTAAACAAAAAAAATATACAACAATGAGGATAAATTCGAGTAAATCTGCGATATCAAAATTAAACGGTGTCTTATGGATTCAGAAACAAATCTAAACAAAAAATATATACAATAATGAGGATAAATTCGAGTAAATCTGCGATATCAAAATTAAACGGTGTCTTATGGATTCAGAAACAAATCTAAACAAAAAAATATACAATAATGAGGATAAATTCGAGTAAATCTGCGATATCGAAATTAAACGGTGTCTTATGGATTCAGAAACAAAATATAACAAAAAAATATACAATAATGAGGATAAATTCGAGTAAATCTGCGATATCAAAATTAAACGGTGTCTTATGGATTCAGAAACAAATCTAAACAAAAAAATATACAATAATGAGGATAAATTCGAGTAAATCTGCGATATCGAAATTAAACGGTGTCTTATGGATTCAGAAACAAATCTAAACAAAAAAATATACAATAATGAGGATAAATTCGAGTAAATCTGCGATATCAAAATTAAACGGTGTCTTATGGATTCAGAAACAAATCTAAACAAAAAATATATACAATAATGAGGATAAATTCGAGTAAATCTGCGATATCAAAATTAAACGGTGTCTTATGGATTCAGAAACAAATTTAAACAAAAAAAATATACAACAATGAGGATAAATTCGAGTAAATCTGCGATATCAAAATTAAACGGTGTCTTATGGATTCAGAAACAAATCTAAACAAAAGAAATATACAATAATGAGGATAAATTCGAGTAAATCTGCGATATCAAAATTAAACGGTGTCTTATGGATTCAGAAACAAATCTAAACAAAAAAAATATACAATAATGAGGATAAATTCGAGTAAATCTGCGATATCAAAATTAAACGGTGTCTTATGGATTCAGAAACAAATCTAAACAAAAAAATATACAATAATGAAGATAAATTCGAGTAAATCTGCGATATCAAAATTAAACGGTGTCTTATGGATTCAGAAACAAATCTAAACAAAAAAATATACAATAATGAGGATAAATTCGAGTAAATCTGCGATATCAAAATTAAACGGTGTCTTATGGATTCAGAAACAAATCTAAACAAAAAAAATATACAATAATGAGGATAAATTCGAGTAAATCTGCGATATCAAAATTAAACGGTGTCTTATGGATTCAGAAACAAATATAAACAAAAAAATATACAATAATGAGGATAAATTCGAGTAAATCTGCGATATCAAAATTAAACGGTGTCTTATGGATTCAGAAACAAATCTAAACAAAAAAATATACAATAATGAAGATAAATTCGAGTAAATCTGCGATATCAAAATTAAACGGTGTCTTATGGATTCAGAAACAAATCTAAACAAAAAAATATACAATAATGAGGATAAATTCGAGTAAATCTGCGATATCAAAATTAAACGGTGTCTTATGGATTCAGAAACAAATCTAAACCAAAAAAATATACAATAATGAGGATAAATTCGAGTAAATCTGCGATATAAAAATTAAACGGTGTCTTATGGATTCAGAAACAAATCTAAACAAAAAAATATACAATAATGAGGATAAATTCGAGTAAATCTGCGATATCAAAATTAAACGGTGTCTTATGGATTCAGAAACAAATCTAAACAAAAAAATATACAATAATGAGGATAAATTCGAGTAAATCTGCGATATCAAAATTAAACGGTGTCTTATGGATTCAGAAACAAATCTAAACAAAAAAATATACAATAATGAGGATAAATTCGAGTAAATCTGCGATATCAAAATTAAACGGTGTCTTATGGATTCAGAAACAAATCTAAACAAAAAAATATACAATAATGAGGGTAAATTCGAGTAAATCTGCGATATCAAAATTAAACGGTGTCTTATGGATTCAGAAACAAATCTAAACAAAAAAATATACAATAATGAGGATAAATTCGAGTAAATCTGCGATATCAAAATTAAACGGTGTCTTATGGATTCAGAAACAAATCTAAACAAAAAAATATACAATAATGAGGATAAATTCGAGTAAATCTGCGATATCAAAATTAAACGGTGTCTTATGGATTCAGAAACAAATCTAAACAAAAAAATATACAATAATGAGGATAAATTCGGGTAAAACTGCGATATCATAATTGAACGGTGTCTTATGGATTCACAAACAAATTTAAACAAAACAAAAATAATACAACAATGAATAGAATGAGATACGGTGCAGAAACATGGCAATTAAAATTAAGAACAATAAGTATATTAAATTCTGTAGAAACAGATTATTGGAGGCTTTGAGCTGGGATTTCTAGATAAGATAAACTATCAAACAGTATAATTAAACAAAATATGAATGTTCAAACTTAAATTTTGGATTTCACAAAAAAATTAATATGGTATGTAAAAAGGAATAAGAGAAGGAAATGGGTATTACTTGGTAGAAGCAAAATAACGTGAATTGATGGTGTCTTAAACAGCATGAGGGAATTAAGTCTGGGTAATGGAGAATGGAATGACAGAGATATGTCGAAGGGAATGACAGCAGACTAATTGGCCGTAGTAAGATGTTATGAAATCTGGCAATAATAATATTAATAATAATAATAATAATAATAATAATAATAATAATAATAAAACATATGAAACCAGGAGGAGATGAAACTGACTGCATAACCTATAGGGGCATTTCATTATTTTGAACTTCGTACAAAATTCTGACGAATATGTATATATAAGTATCCAGACTTACTCCTTATACTAACGCCGTCATAGGTAATCAATGTGGATTTAGAGGACGTAGGTCAAGAACTGATCAGAAATATTAATATAACCATATTTTATAAACTAAATGGGAATATGACGTCACTGTACATAATATTATAGACTTCAAGGAGGCATACGAGTCAATTAAGAGGGAGAAGTTACACTGTTGGAATTCGGAATCCTAAAAATCTAATTAATTCGAATGTCTGCGGATAGCTAGCGGAAAGTAGATCTCATTCGCACAGCAGTACCCGTAATGAATAAGGAACGGATTTTCACACACTTGCATGTTCATATCCAGGACTGACAACGATAGGCACATGCATTCATTACCTTTACGAACATTGCTTTTTGTGAGTTTGTTAAAAATGGTTTTGTATTGCATATAACTGTATAAAGTGCGCTTGCGCCATATTAACAATGCACATCTCACTCCTATTACACAGCGAGATACCAGCCCAGAACTCTGTGCCCAGTAACCTGAAGTTACATTATACAGAGTGAAAATTATTTAAACCGACAAACTCTGGGAGGTTGTAGGGGACACCAAAGCAAATATTTTTCCCTAATGTCATTTTTTTCCTATGAGGATTATTTAAACCGGTAGAGGAAGATTTCTCTAGCGGCAAATTAATTAAATCAACAAACACTTTTTCATTTTTTATTACCAAGAGACAACACATTAACACAACGCAATTACAGTAGAGGTTCAAAAATGCCTCCATTGACATGTAAACAAAGGTTACACCTGCGGATCATGTACTGTCTAACACGGGCAAAAACCCCAGGAGTATCGCTAATTGCTCCTGCTGCTGCTACTATCCGGGCAATCAGATCTCTTTCTGATGCAACAGGAGTTGTGTAAACAAGGCGCCCCGTCATCTTGGAACCACATGCGTTGTCTTGTAGGGAGCGGGACGTCTTCCATCAATTCTGGCAATGCTCTGGCGAGAAAATTGTAATATTGCCTGCCATTTAATGGCCTAGGTAGGAGATATGTCTCAAATAAACGGTCCCCCAACAACACCGGCCCACATATATCAGTGTACTCACTCCAGGTGTATCGCTATACAATTCACTACTACACTGGTGGACAAAACAGTTCCTACCATCAATAGCAGTTCCAGTCATGACAACTGAAGAGCGTAATACGCCTTCTACCGGTTTAAATATTCCTCATAAGAAAAAATGACATTAGGGAAAAACATTTGTTTTGGTGTCCGTCGGTTTAAATCACAGAGTACCAGAGAATAAAGTGGACAAGTTTCGCGTACATGGCATAAGCGGCGCTAGTGTAGAACAACTAAAGTCATCTACATTTTTTCGATTTTTTTCTGGTACTAATGTGAAATTCAGCACTGCCTGGTGGTAAAATTACGAATTATAATTATATAACGCCATCTGGTGAATAATCATGAAATTGAACTTTTATAGGAACAAATAACGTATTAATTAATCTTAAATTATGGAATTATTTGTACCCAGCCTCTTAGACCTAAAGATTTTATTTAATTTTAACAGAAGGGAAGAATGGAAATAAATAAAACATGTTAATTTATTTTCGATTATTAAAATTTGAAAACGTGCATTATGAGCTCTTTTAATAAATATGTACAATTGATCTACCCCCTTATTCTCACATACATATTTTATACAATATTTATTAAATAACCTTAGCCATGTCGTACATCTGAAGTCCATTATAAAGTCACATTTTCAAAATGTTTATTAGAAATGGCTGTACACTAACATCACTCTTCCTAACCTAACAAATCTTAGAATGTTATCACTTCTAGTAGGTTTATCTTTTAAAATAGATTCACATTAACCCTTAAATTGGCAAGACACAAATTTCTTCTGTTAGTTATTTAAATGTGGCGGACCGCAGTGCAAACGGAATCTTGTATAACTTATTATTAGGTATATTGTATAATTAGACACACATTTAAGTTGTTTCTTTTCATTCGTTTTCTTTTGATTTATTTACAATATTAAATTAATTGAACCAACTGATGTATCCAGAAGGATACATTATGAATTTAAGGGTTAAGAACGTAAACAAGCTTGAATTTACTTACAAATTAGAGTAAAATAAAATCTAAGTAATGATTTTAACTATCGATAATATATAATTTGTACAGTACCGTCAACATAGAACGAAAGGATAGCAGTTAAAATATTTAAATTTACAAAATGGCTAATTTCCCATAATCCCGAGTGAACACGCCGTATGCCTTGCATTTGTTTTATTTAGTTACATATTCTGTTACTACGAAACAGCGCTACCATTGTAGTTTGCTCATTGTAGTTCATCGTAAACGACCGACATTTTTTAAATGTCACTGTACTCAGTTTTCCCTCTATTCGAAGTTTCTCTATGGGTTTAAATAATTTTCACCCTGTACAAGGTCAATCCACATTTAGTTCTGTGAGATATTTATAGTGATAGTGCGGGCCTAGTTGAACGTACTCAACTGCATGATGTATGACAGTGATATATGATAACTAGGTTATTAAGCGACATGTAATATAGTAAAAGTATGGCCGCAGCTGCAAAACTAGTTATATCCAGTTACAAAAACACAGTTGCGAATATCTAGCAAGTTAACAATACTGGACACAAAGATACAAACCAACGTTTTCCAACAATGTGATGCATTCACTAAGATATTCTTGAAACACACGTCACCCGCGAGTTCACAGGACTCGAAATATTCGCATTATTACCGCAACAAAGGCATGAACGCTAATGTCATCTGGGGTGGCAGGGGGTGAAGACCAATTGGGATTTCCTACTAGCTAGCCATATTGATTAAACAACGAATGGCAGATCTTGTTCAATAACACAACTGACGCACGCAAAACTCCGCGAGGACATATTTATTGAAGTTAAGTTGTGAGGTCAACATACTTTGATGGACAGTGAATATTTATTTTTAGATCTCTAATACCTTTCTATATTAATAAAGGTCGCATACAGAAGTACGTCATGAATTTGACCAGTTCCCGAAATGAAGTGATTTATTACAGAGGTCACTTCAGGAAGCCTTTGATTTCTAAAATTGTTAGAAATCCATATAACATTGCATAGTTAAGCCGTCCGTCGTCGTGGCGTAGTCGGTAGAGTCCCTTACCTTCCACTCCGGTGACCCGGGTTAGATTTCCGGAGGGGTATGGGATGTTTAATCTCCATCTTGGGTCTGGGTGTGTGTCTTGTCCTTGTGTCTATATGTGAGAATAACAGACAGTTAATAAAAAGGTAAGACGAAAAGGTAAAAACAAGAAGGAAAACAGTGTAAACGAAAAGAGGAAAAAAAAAAGGCTAGGAATAATAAACATATAAAACCAATTTATTATTATTATTAATTTACTTTAATATACAAAGACTTGCTGAAATGAGATGTTCAATGGACTGCAGGATTCGCATTACTAGATCATAAAAAAAGACATCTTAGAAATATTATTCTGGAATGATAGAAATAAATGGAAATTGAAGACGGCAAACCTATAAGTGGGGGAAAAGACGAGGGATGAGATGAATCCCCTATATTTATAGAGGTCTGCGAACGACAAGGGCGCCGGTCGACCACTCCTGATGCTCATCACAGGGGCGGACGAATGAAACGGATGAGATGAGTATGGAGAAATGGTGGAATGAAATTTGAGGCAGGGGGAAAGGGGAGAATCCCCGAGAAAAACCTGCCCAAGCTCCGTTTCGTCCATCACGAAACCCACGTGGAGTGACCGAGACTCGATCTTGGGATCCCAGCGGTGAGAGACGAGTGTCTAACCGCTTGCGCCGAGGAGCCACTTAATACTTGTTTTAACCTTGGAAATTCAACTGTAATTAAACCTTGAACTTGACATTGAATATCATTGCTAACACGTGTTAGTAATTACACTTCTAAATAATGTCTTATGGATATTATATATTAAAGTTCTTCCACATAAATTTACTATTTCTTTTTATGCAATACTAGCTAATACCCGGCGTGCGCTGCTACGCCTAAATGAGTGGACATTAGTCTGCTTTTATGTTTAGTTGAATAAATAAAATGAAAATGATTATAAATATATATCGTAATTATTTTAAGATTCCCCGTGCTGATTACCCGGTGTTGCCCGGGAATCTACTTCTCTTCATCTTCTTGGCATAAATGAGCTAAAAGACAAAATTAGTTTTTATGAGTTATCCGTAAAAGAATACCCGTCATGTGCTGCTATGCTTGCACAGGAATCTACGTACTTGCCTCGATCTTCTTGGCATCAATGAAAGACAAAATTGGTTATTGTGAGTTATCCGTAAGAGATAAACATATGCTGTCGCGGACTTTTTTTGTAGAGTTTTTTGAGATATTCATTTCTGTGTACATTAATTTGGTGTATTTCTTATGGTTTAGGTAGCGTAAGTCATTTAAGCGTCCAAAGAGTTACTTTTTTTCACGTTTCCCACTACAAAGGACGATTTTTAAGGGTAAGAGTTGAGTATCACAACTCTCTTATAGCCTATGTTCATCCCGGGAATCTCCTGAACATTTTGCAAAAAGCCCCATCACAATCGGATCAACGGTATGGCCGCGCATAAAGTACGAACAATCCAACAAACAAACATTCATTTTTATATATTAGATATACCCTTAATAAATTGTAATATTCCTATTACCCCTAGTAACTTAGCGAATTGTAATATTTCTAAGGAAGGCCTAGTACTACCTTGTTTTCGTTGATGTCAGTATGAGGAGGAACGCTGACCATGGACCATTCAAATGACATCTTTACGAAAACAAGTGTAACTAAATTAGCATGCTTCAAATTCTTCCCTGTAGGGGTAAAACGCCTAAATATCTGTTAAGGGAAACATTGGCTTACAACAATGAAACAAATACGCGGTAGTTATTTTTATCTTAGCCGCGAGAAGTTGTAAATAATAATACTGGGTTGAAGTGCAACCAGCATTTTTACTATCGCCTCACAATGGTGGTTGTCCGTTTATATAAAAGCGGGTGCCGCTCGACAATGATCAACATGCGGAATTATTATAATGGCGGTAGTCGGCATCTTTGTATTTAATTATATGTAACAGCTGCGGGGAACAATCATAGTGAGGCTACACTAAATTTAATTTGTAAATTGACGTACTCAACCAAATTATTTTATTAATATTGTTATTATCATCACCATCTCTATTATTGTTTATTTGTATCAAAACGAAAACAAAATAGCAAAAAATACAGCAGCAGTAAAAAAAATAAATACAAACTTTTTTATCATATCATATAATATCACACATCATCGACTAATTATTTATCACGCCGCTTCATCAGACTATCCGACACACATAATCTTGACATTCGATCCCATCAGCACATTGTCCTTTATATCCATCCTCATCACACTGTATATTATTCATTATGTTTTACGGTATCACTTACCAAAACTTGGAATTCCCTTCCGCCCTATGTTAGAGACTGTCAAACTATAACATCCTTCAAAAACAAACTAAAGAATTATTTAATAACAAACTAACTTATACACCTCACTGATAGTATTCTTTTAACCATTAATAAATTCAAATATGTATGAAAATAATATTAAGATTAACAAATATTTTCTTTTGCTTTGTTTTAAATATTGTATAATCGTAAAATTAGGTTTCTGTATCTCATCATTTTTCATTGTTTTTAATATACATTAGACAGGAACAATTTAATATGTCTTCCTTGTATACATTTTATTATTAGTTTTAGTCTTAATTTTAACTAACATTAACTGCTTGCATTATAGATCGTAATATAATATATATTATCTTTTTGATCAAATTTGTATTTAGTATTTAATATTAGAGTTCATTGTGATTGTTATATTCTGATGTAATATATGTTTGTCCTGGTGAGTGGAAGACAAGGCCACATGGCCTTAACTCCACCAGGCTAAATAAATCTAAAATCTAAAAATCTAAATATCAACAATTATAAAACAATCAATTGAGTTGGTGTTTACTTGATGAAAATCCATATTTATTAATTAAATAAAAATAAAACGTAGTTTTATTTGATTTTCATATTTATTATATAATTCAGTGACAGCTGTTTCGGTACACTGTACCTTCTTCAGACATGTTAACAAATTATGAATTGTGTTCCAACTGATCTAAGCAACAATACAACAATATTTAATTTTTTTAATTTAACAAAGGGGATTCATTCAAATCAACTTGAGAATTTAACAACTTTTTACTACTTTTAAATTTATTAATTTCTACAGCCTCCAAAAGATCTAACTTCTTACCCTTATCACAAATATGTAAAATTTCACATATATGTGATAAGGGTAAGAAGTTAGATTTAAATTTTATATATTTAAATTAAATTTTACATATTTGTGATAAGGGTAAGAAGTTAGATGGAGGCTGTAGAAATTAATAAATTTAAAAGTAGTAAAAAACTGTTAAATTCTCAACTTGATTTGAATGAATCCCCTTTGTCAAATTTAAAAATTTAAATAAATATTGTTGTATTGTTGCTTAGATCAGTTGGAACACAATTCATAATTTGTTAACATGTCTGAAGAAGGTACAGTGTACCGAAACAGCTGTCACTGGATTATATAATAAATATGAAAATCAAATAAAACTACGTTTTATTTTTATTTAATTAATAATTATAAAACATATAGATTAGCTACAAAATAATTAACATTCCAATAAGAATTAAATAGTAAATGCACTATGTAAATTGTGCTTAATCATTCTTTTGAAATACTTTAATATCAACCGTGAATGCAGGGAACACTGCAAACAAGCCCACGCATGCTACTTCTTTACCTTGAATGTACCACTTAATGGATATACAGAAATCCGGTGTCCTACTTTCAAACTGTAAGTGTATGCTCACAGTCTGAACGATTTTATTTCATTTCAATGGGAGACCAATTCACTGTTTATTTTTTAATTCGGCCTATACATGGAATCATCATAAGTTAGTATTAAGTAGACGTGAGACGTGCAAAATAATAGGACTAACAAAAGGCTTAGTTCTAAGGCCAACCTTATTTACCAATGTTTAATATGTAATTTATATTAGAAATGTTTTTGTGTTGATCAATAAAATATACATAAAGACTTTATTAGACTAAAAGTAAGATACATACAATGTTATTTACATATATGGGTCGCACGGGCAATAAGCCGTACGTGCTGTTGACAGTCCGTTATAATAAGTTGATGTTTGGTAATAATATACTTAAAACAAAAAAAGAAAATAATATTACAATTAGATAGCAATACAATTATATTATACATTAACTTAGTTATGTAGAATTATTAAGAATTAATGGTATTGCAATTTGTTGACATATTTATGTATTCATGAATGTGTGTTGTTTTTATTTTCCGCGTTTTGTTCAGAAATCTACCCAAGTTTATCAATTTTTTTTGCTTATCAATAACTCGTAGCATGCCAATCTTTCATGATTTGAATTTCGAAATCTTTCCCCATATCCGCGTTTCTTGAAGTCTGTACTTTTACGGTGAAAGAATGTCACTCTTTCGACCAAGGGAAATTGAAGTGGCTGGATTCAAATACCTAGGAACGATAATTAAAAACACGAATGAGATGCACAAACAAATTAAAGATTATTCAATCATGGAAATGCGTGCTGTTATGGATCGTAGGGACTTCTGTCATCCCACTTCTTTGAAAAACAAACTGAAAATATATAAAACTATTTTTCTCCTAGTTATATTATATGGATGCGAAACATGGACTCTTACTTTAAGGGAGGAAAAAGGATTACGGATTTGAGAATAACGTACTTAGGGCTTTTTCTTAACCAAAGAGAGAAGTAAAGACTGTAAATGGAGAAGACTACATAACAGTGAGCTACACCTTCTTTATGAGATATAATAAGAAGAGTTAGGTGTTTTAGACAGCGATGGACAGGACATGTGGCACAAATGGGGATGAATGTGGCGAATGGAAACTCCTTGTACGAAAACCAGAGGGAAAGCGGCCAGTAGACAGGACAAGAACGAGGTGCACGAATAACATTAACCATGATTTAAGGGAATGAGTGGAAAAAATTAGCTCAGAATATGGATGTATGTTCACGCGGCCCTGAACCTACGGGTTCGATAGTGTCAGTGAGTTGGTTATTATTTTCTCAATCATTTAATCGTATGGAAACCGCGAAAAATAGAGATAATCGGACTAGCTGTTACCGCGGTTTTATTTAAAGTACCGGTTCCTAATACAGTAAAACTCGTAAAGTAAAAGTAAAGTGATCCCACAACAGACCCGGAGGCCCTTGGGGTAGTAGGAGGTTAGGGCTCCCACTTTTTCTAGACAATCGGCACTTTATGTCAGCCGGGTTGTCAGCCCTGCGTGACGGCCGCCTTTACCCCCAGAACAAGCGTCTGGTACTCATTTCCGTTAGAGGCTGAGTCGACCCCAGGGCCATAGTGCCGCCAGAGGGTTTGGGTCAGTTTAAAAATCCTGACCCCAACGGGACATGAACCCTCGACCCTCCGGCTTGTAGCTCAGTGCCTTAACCACTACGCTACGGCGTGCCCCCCGGAGACCCTTGGGGTAGTAGCAGGTTAGGGCTCCCACTTTTTCTAGACAATCGATCCTTTATGTCAGCCGGGTTGTCAGCCCTGCGTGACGGCCGCCTTCACCCTCAGAACAAGAGTCTGGTACTCATTTCCGTTAGAGGCTGAGTCGACCCCAGGGCCATAGTGCCGCCAGAGGGTTTGGGTCAGTTTAAAAATCCTGACCCCAACGGGACTTGAGCCCTCGACCCTCCGGCTTGTAGCTCAGTGTCTTAACCACTACGCTACGGCGTGCCCCCCGGAGACCCTTGGGGTAGTAGGAGGTTAGGGCTCCCACTTATTCTAAACAATCGACCCTTTATGTCAGCCGGGTTGTCAGCCCTGCGTGACGGCCGCCTTCACCCCCAGAACAAGAGTATGGTACTCATTTCTGTTAGAGGCTGAGTCGACCCCAGGGCCATAGTGCCGCCAGTGGGTTTGGGTCAGTTTGAAAATCCTGACCCCAACGGGACTTGAACCCTCGACCCTCCGGCTTGTAGCTCAGTGCCTTAACCACTACGCTACGGCGTGCCCCCACAGTAAAACTCGTTCAAAGCGGAATCGCACGGGACCAATTTTTTTCCACATTAGACAAAAATTTAAAAAAAATTAACAAATCTTAGATTATAGAATACTGTATGTCTTTCTTGTACCTTGGATTAATTGTAGTTCCGCTGCCGTTGGAAAGTGAAGTATAGTACGTACGAGCGATTTTGACGGTAACGCGCAAAAAAAAAAAATCCCGTTTCGTGAGCGTTAAATATATCTCTTAGGCGCGTATCCCGAAATTAAAGTATGCAGTTTCGGTTTCCTTTGATTTCCCGCAAATTTCATTCCACACTACATTGTGTCGTCTTTTAAAACTGTACAGCCAACCTGAAGATGTCTTGAAACCGTTATTCTCTAGGGATGTAGCAACAGTTAGAGCTTGACTTTGGATCATCGGTCCGGAAATTTGGAGATTTTTTGATCGTGCAATCGGAAAACATTCCCACACTACTTCCTTGATTTCCTCATTTATATTATTTATTTTTTATGTATTTGTTTGTTTATTTATTTTTGTTTTCGTCTTCGTTTGCTCATTTCCTTGCGTCCATTCATTCATTGTTATTTTTTTCTTTGTTTTAAAATCTCAAACTTGGGGTTTTCCACATTTAAATTTAGTCATTATTTCGCGTACTGAGAGTCTGTTTTTCTTTTATCTTCAATCACTTTCACTTTTTCGTTTATTGACAATGATACATACGATTTAGCCATCTTTATTTCTTAAATTCAGAACACTACCTGTGGAAGATAAGTACACAATCCGTCTCAGATCTTAAACTAATTTAAGATTTTACAGTGCACTGGTTATTTGTAAGACAGATATCACCCGCCAAATATATTGTTAAACGAACCTGCATTTCGCATAACAAGTGTGCAGTGAGGCCGAAAGAGAATTTCGGATACACGTAGAAAATCTACTTCACCGGTGGCAAAAATCATCCCTTATTTTTATTTCGCCTAATGGGAATTCAATTAAGTTGGAACTAATTAATTTCTCTCTCCGTATTTCCGCCTATTAAACATTTTGTTCATGAATTGTGTAGAAATATCCTTCCGTTTCCGCATTGGACAGATTCCGTTTTATACAAAATAAATACTTACTCACTGGCACTATCGAACCCGTAGGTTCATGGCCGCGCGGACATAAGCTCTCCATACATCCATATCCTGAACTAATGCTTTCCAATCATTCCCTGTATAATCTACTTCCCTCAAATCATAGTTAATGTTATTCTCCCACCTCATTCTTGGTCTACCAACTGGGTGTTTTCCCTCTGGTTTCCCTACAAGAAGCTTCCATGCAAGTCTTTCATTCCCTATACGTGCAACATGTCCTTCCCATCGCAGTCTACGAGACTTAACTGTTATTATATCTGGCTTCCTATAAAGACCATGCAGTTCATCGTTATGTAGTCTTCTCCATTCACCTGTCTGTTCATGTCTCTTTGGTCCAAAAATTTTCCTAAGTACTTTATTTTCAAATACTTGTAATCTCCTTTCCTCCCTTAAAGTAAGAGTCCATGTTTCGCATCCATATAACTGGTAGAATAATAGTTTTATATATTTTCAGTTTAACGTTTTTTGAAAGGAGTTGTTCACACTGGACAGATTTTCGCATTATTCACGTTCCGGATTAAACAAGTTTTACTGTATATAAAAACACCTCTCTAAATTCATTATTTGGTTAGTATTAAATAATACATACTTATATTTACCTCATCATCTTGGCCATGTTTCTATGCAGGTTGGCTCGAAGTTGAATTCGAGTGTACCGGCCCGGTGTTGCTGATGACTTCCCCATTTGGGTTTCAACCGAGGACACTTGTTGATCAAAAGCCATTTCACATGGTGAAAAACACTCGAAACACTGTCACTTACAATCACATTGTGTCTTGTTCGCTCATCTAATGCACTTTCTCTAAGACCTCAGCACTTTATGGTCGCTAAAAGAGTATATAACCTTCATACGCATCAAGCTTTCAAAGGCACCGCATGATTCTCCACTGTGAAAATTCATCCTCTAGCGGCAAAACTGACTTTGGCGAAGGTTATGAACATTTGACCGGAACTTAGGTACAAGGATTGCATGCGTTTAATAGCTTGTGACTTATTTTACGTTTTCCGCTATTAATTTTAGGAAGTTTCGTAACAATCAAATGGGATTCTTATTGTAGCATGCAAGACGTGGTTGGTATTCAAAACACTTCACAAAACCTGTTTGCCTCGACGACTAAGCCCTTAAGGCATTGAAAATAACCGCACTGCCATAATCTGCACGTTGACCCAATTTGAAGGAATGAAGTAATTTCTATCTTTGGTAAAGATGTCAATTCTGTACTAATGCATAATCCACACTGGAAATTTATTGAGAGAACATGCATTGCATACCATAACCCCTTATGAATTAACATGACTATTTAACTCATGCCCCAAATGGGAGTCAATGACCAATCACGTTTCAATGATTCCTGTTTTACAACCAATCAGAGTCGTGTTTCACGAAATATTTATCAGTGTTAGGATTATCATATATTAAACAAAGCTCCTCCTTTTTAATATTCTGAACAGGTCTGACCGTTATTTTGCAGTGACTGAGCCTATAACAAATACGGCTACCAGATTGTATATAATAGTGCTTACATGTCAACATTTGTAGCAATTGATTATACCACCAAAAAAAGAAACCACTGTTTGCACTTTCTTAAATGTATTTTTCCCAGGTAATAATCGAGAAAAATATAATTGTCATATTTACATCATACGACATCAAAAATGAATTAATATACAGATTGATGTGTTTCATTTTTTCTCCACTAGAGAGCATTCTTACAATATTGCGTTCCTTTGGCAATAAATAGTATGATCTGGTTGCAGTGATAAACAAAAGAAGCAGTAGAAGCGTACCTATCGTTTCTCATTTGTTTTCAAACATCGCCGTTTACATTAAATATATAAATATTTTAAAATAACTATAGTTAAATAATGATTTGTGAGTAAACAGCTTAATTTTATTCGTTAAATAGTCCTAACAAATGCCACTCTTGATTTCCAAATTCTCTAGATAAATTCACTCCTCACTTCGTGAGTCGTGAATTTATCGATAATTTGGAAATCACTCGTGGCATTACTTATGATTATTTGATATACAAATAACAACAACAAAAAAAGACATTTTGAAGTAAGATAATAAATATAAAATTGGTACCTGATAAGTCAGTCGTCCTCAACTAAATTATTAAACTTCATCAAGTAATTCCAATATGGAGGCCTTTCAAAAATAATGTTTCATCTTCTGCAGTTTAGCAGTTAAAATGCAGATGATGAAACATATCATATGTTAAAATTGAACATATTAATGGCAAAGTAAATAAATTAACAAGAGTAAAAGGCTGAACTAGAATGGACCAGATAAGAAACGAGGATATCCGTGAAGAACTGCAGATCTACTCCATAAAAGAAAATATATTTAACAACAAGATACAGTGGAAAGAACATGTAGAAAGAATGGAAGAAAGTAGATTACCAAATGAAATCTTCCATTATTTTCCAAGAGGAAGAAGAGATGTCGGACGTCCTCGGAAGAGATGGTCTTAGATCTATTAGTGAAGACGGAACGGGCAACTCTTGCCTAAACCAGGAAGTGAAGAAGTAGAAGATAAATATATTTGATCTAATGTGTGGCACTATTAAAATAACCCTTAAAAACACAACAAAAGAAACAAAAATTAAATTTTATAAAGTAATGGCTCTTCCTGTATTGATGTATGGATCAGAATGTTGGACGATTACTAAAACACAAGAACAAAGATTGGAAGCGGCTGAGATGAGATTTTTAAGAAATATAGCAGGATATACTCTGCTGGATAAGAAAAGGAATGAAGATATAAGAAAGGAACTGAATATTTTCAAACTTACACAGACCGAATAATTAAATATTGGAACGACTGCAAAGAACATATTGATAGAATGCCAGAAGAAATATTTCCAAAATTATTGCTAAATTATAAACCGTACGGAAGGAGAAATGTTGGACGCCCACACAGAAGATGGTCTGAACAATTTTAACAATTCTAGCTTTCAACAGGGTTAATCCCTGCATGATGATGATGATGAAACATTATTTTGAAAGGCATCCATATTGGAATTATTTGATGAATTTTAACAATTTAGTTGAGGACGACTGACTTACCAGGTAACAATTTTATAATTATTATCTCATTACATAACCTCAACGGTGCTTTAATATAAAATTTTTTAAAAAAGTATTGATATTACTGAAGAAATTATTCTAAAGTTAATGACAACTAATTGAAACAATAAACTGACACACACTCTGTGATCCACTTGCAACTACAGTAAGGATTTTTATATACAGTAGTAAAAGTTAAGATTGCAACTTAATGTAATGAGCAGTTAGACTTAAGACTGTCTTTTGTTTTGGTTTCACATATAAACAGTTGAATAGTATTATGAGAAGTAAGATTTCTGACTGTCTTTTATCTTGGTTTCACACAAACAATTGAATAATACAGCAAAAGCTTCTTATCCACGGTTCCGTTAATCGCACTTTCATTACTTTCGGCTTTAAAAACTGGAACACAGTTCCTGTATTCGCGGCTGAAATTTCTTTATACGGGGATCCAGTCGGTATATTAGAATGATTAGGTATTCACTAACGCATCGGCATTTTTTTTTTTTTACTGCAGGCACGTGCCAAGGCGGCTTTTACAAAGAGTGATTCAAACCAAATGGACAAACAAAAATTATACTAAAACATAAAACAAACATTGTCACTAAGCCTAAAGTCCGTTGTTAAAAGCTGCCGTTGCCGTAATTCACGTGCCAAGTCCTTTGATAAATGTCACCCTCGCCACGATCGGTGTTTCATTGTTTCAACTTGTCATTCGTTGCAATAATTTTGATTGAAAAACACGTGTCCCTTCTGCTTTGATCCTAATTTATAATGTCTAGTAAAATGAAAGAAAAATTAGTTCCGAAGCGGGAAAAAAAAAGCAATGGTGCCGCTTAAACTAACATTGAAATGTTTGACCGTTTACGCGTCAGCGAATCGTTCAAACGGCAAAATAGGAAGAAAAAAATACTAAGTGCATAATAATTAACAATAATTATTGAAAATATCTTATTGAATTCATTTTATGTTGATAATTTTTATTTTATTATGGAACCTTAGATGATATCCGTATATCTTCTTCTACTACAAGGTTTAGGCTATGGAGCCTGTTCCGGCGAAGTTAAAAGTGGAGTCCATCTTCTGCGTGGTCGGCCAACATCTCTTGTTCCTCTGGGATTATACAGGAAGGTTCTTTTTGGTATTCTTTCGTTGTTCATTCTCATTAAGTGTTCTGTCCATTTCTTATTATTTTCGCTGATTTTATCTTCAATTTTATATATATATTTAATTCTTCTCGTATAGTTTCATTCCTTATTCTATCCGCTCTTGTGCATCCTTTCACATTACGTAAAAACAGCATTTCCGCAGTCTGTATCCTGCTTTTATCCCCTTATTTCATTGTCCAATTTTCACTTCCATACAACAACAAAGGAACAGCCATTGTTTTATATAATTTAAGTTTCGTATCTTTCCTTGTTTTCCGACCTAAGGTTCTTTTTATGGTTCCACAAATAGCCTGGAATTTATTTACTTTATTTTCTCTATAAGTTATATCATCATCATCAACCGGTATCATGACAGCTGCCGCCGTCTTCCGGAAACCAAACGCCATTCCTCTCTATCCATCCATTGATCTTCCTCCATTCCTCTGATATTCATAGCTGCTTGTACCCCTTCTATCCAAGTTATATCACATCCTAAATATTGGAAATGTGATACTTGTTCTATTATTTTGTTATCCAGTACAATTTTTGATCTAATTCCATATTTACCAATAAATGTCATTACTTTTGACCTATTTATTGATATTTTACAATTATATCTATTGGCTATTAATTTAAATTTATATGCTAACATTTGGAGCTCATTTTCAGATTCTGCTAAAAGCACAACATCGTCAGCGAATAATAAAGCATTTATTTTATCTTTATTATCAATTAATATTCCTTCATTAGTTAAAACCTTCTTCCATTCTTTTAGGATATCGTCCATATAAATATTAAATAATGTAGGTGAGAGTGAACACCCTTGTCGTACTCCTTGGTTTATCACCCCGTATATACCCATACAAATTAACATTCCACATTCAAGGTTTCTCTGTTAGCGGCATATTTACGGAACATATTCCCCGCGAATGAGATTTTACTGCATATACTATCTGTATTGCAATCTTATATTTTATTATATAAAGATCTTGACTCAACTTATAAGTAAAATAAAATAAATATATAAACTTTCAAAACTACGCATCCAAAATGACTAAAGTTGGTAACATTTGAAAGAGGAGTTTTGGACATTCTAATTTAATGTTATGCTAATTCTAAAAGGGTCACGCATTGTGCAGATGCGCGGAAATCTATACGACAGACTAGCGTGCAGCTGTTTCTCAGATGAGGCAACCTTCCATTTTAGTTGAAAAGTAAACAGACATAATTGTCGCATTTGGGGATGGGAATATCCGCGTGTCGTGACTGAACATCAACAGAATGCTCCTAAATGGAATGTTTGTTGTAGGATCATGAGTGGCAGAATCCCCATTTTTATTCAATACTAGTAAAATTCATATCAAATTCCCATTAAACGAGATCGTCAAAAACAAGTCAGTTGCTGCTACAAACAGTTGGAGTATGCATCACCGTACACAACAAGTAATGGAAACTCAACCTACAGAAGATGGAAGGTAACTTCCGGTAGCGCTCCAGTTAATTTTATATACAATATACTAACAAAGTTGAGGACGACGGCACCTACCAACAGGTTAAATTTAATTTTTAACTTTCATCCAATTTTTATTGCTCAGAATATTGCTACTGCAGCCACATATGTGGATATGGTGAAGCCTCAACTGCTTCATAGAACAATTTTCCAGCAAGATGGGGCTCCGCACACTTTGCCAATATAATTCGTATAGTCTTAGACGAACAATTTCCTGCAGTTGAATCGGAAGAGGATCACCCGACATAACACCACTTCGTTGTTTTTTTTGTAGGGGTATGTTAAGGACAGGTTTACACAGCATCAGAAGGTGATTTGGCATACTTACAACAAATAATTTATGCTGCTGTCAACAAAGTAACATCACAGATGCTTCATAACATATGGGTAGAGATTGAATACTAGTTGAACAATTCCCTAAGCACAAAAGGAAGCCATGTTGAGATTTATGGGGCATGAAGTAAAAACATTCCCAGTTTTCACTCATTATTGCAATCGGTTTCATCTATAGATTCATATAACTATAACTCTCTGGCACTATCGAACCAGCAGGTTCATGGCCGCGCGAACATAAGCTCTCCATACATCCCCATCCCTATCCTGAGATAATGTTTTCCAGTCATCCCCTGTATAATCTACTTCCCTCAAATCATAGTTAATGTTATTCTTCCACCTCATTCTTGGCCTACCAACAGGGCGTTTTCCCTATGGTTTTCCTACAAGAAGCTTCCATGCAAGTTTTTCATTCCCTATTCGTGCCACATGTCCTGCTGATCGCAGTCTACGAGACTTAACTGTTATTATATTTGGCTTCCTATAAAGACCATGTAGTTCACTGTTAGTAGTCTTCTCCATTCATCTGTCTGTTCATCTCTCTTTGGTCCAAAAATTGTCCTAAGAACTTTATTCTCAAATACTTGTAATCTCCTTTCCTCCCTTAAAGTAAGAGCCCATGTTTCGCATCCATATAATATAACTGGTAGAATAATAGTATAGATTCGCATTAGTTTAGAAATTATAGGCATTTTTTTATTGTAGGCCTACTATACGAGTATTTGAGAAAAAAGTTCTTAGGAACATTTTTGGACCAAAGAGAGATGAACAGACAGGTGAATGGAGAAGACTTCGTAACAATGAACTACATGGTCTTTATAGGAAGCCAGATATAATAAGAACAGTTAAGTCTCGTAGACTAAGATGGGCAGGACATGTTGCACCTATGGGGAATGAAAGACGTGCATGGAGGCTTCTTGTAGGAAAGCCAGAGGGAAACACCCAGTTTGTACACCAAGAATGAGGTAGGAGAATGACATTAACTATGATTTGAGGGAAGTGGATTATACAGGGAATGATTGGAGAGCATTGGCTCAGGATAGGGATGTATGGAGAGCTTATGTCCGCGCGGCCATGAACCTACGGGTTCAATAGTGTTAGTGATTAAGTAAGTATAGGCCTACTCTAATCGGGACACGATGTATTATTGATTTCTAACATAGGGCGGCGATCTTGCATTATGAACTTTGCAGTATCTGCTAGCAATGCCTACATTTCGTAAGATTCAGCGTCCCAGGTTGTCATTTCGAAATTTCTGATGTTCTCTCCTGGCATTGGCGTAATTGTAATCCACTTCTGAGGTTGGGATTACGGCTGTGCCAACGTGATGTGATGATTACAGGTGCACTGGAGAGTCCTCAATCCTACGCTTAGGAGAATATGGATGACAATGTTTAGTATGTTCATATGATGTTCGGGGACCGATTGGGGCTTAAAGATTCCTGACATTTGTCTTACAAGTGAGGAAAAACCCCGATAAAAACCTCACCCAGAAAACTTGTCCCCGACTGGGGATCAAATCCGGGGCCGCTGCGTGACAAGAGAGCACGCAGCCTCGAAACCACAGCGTTGGACCCATAAGAAATGTAATTAATACTAATTAGGGCCCAATGAAGATAGGTACACGTAACTGGCAACAAAGTAATAAATATGTAAAATTGTAAACTTTCGGGGAGGTGTCTTGATTCATGTTTTTCGGGCTAAATGACCGTGGTCTGGTTTTCTTAACACTCAACGTTTCATCTACTACTGCGGTAGACATCCTCAGGAGATACTGCGTGCTCTATGACCTAACTCTTCAACTGTCGGCTGCAGACTGGCTGTACTTTGGAAATCGTGTCCTTATTTATAGGTGAGTGTTGGGTTGTGATGTTTTCTATACGGTCCGTATAGATAAGGACATGATTTCCAAGATTCCACCAGTAATTTATAATCCCCATCTAAATATAATTAATTAATATTATTTTTAAATTTAAATACAATTTCGAAATTCAAAATTCCGCACAATCAGCAGCCTAAATTATCTAAATTAAATCTGGCCAATCCTCTAAACGCAGCTTGCGAGTGGAGCTCCAACAACCAGGACGGCGCACTTTTGAACCACAGTTCATCAGAGGCGCCCTCAGGAAAAAACAATGAACATCAGAGCACTGATCCAAGCTTGATACACCATCGTATTCCATCTGCCCGAAGGCAGGTCCTTCACTGCAAACATAGTATTTTCATGCTATGCTTGCAGCTTTACTAGGGAATTGTAGGTGTGGTAGCTTCCCGTTGCTTTCCACACCGCTGAAGGATGATGATAATGATAATGCTGAAGATGATGATGGCCATATGATTTCGGGGACCGTTTGGGCCTTAAAGTTTTCCTGGCATTTGTCTTACAGGTGAGACCCTATATTGTCAGGGAGATTACAGTGTCACATACTTGGTCAGTCAGTCAACGCACAGCCAATCTGCAGCCGAGAGTTGAAGAGTTAGGAGGTCATAGAGCACGCAGAATCTCCTGAGGATGTCTACCGCAGCAGTAGACGAAACGTTGAGGGTTAAGAAAACCAGACCACGGCCATTTAGCCCGAAAGACATGTATCTAAGTCATAAATAGTTTTAAACCAATAAAAACAATCAAATATTACTATCATCGCATTGATACAATTTTGGTATAAAGGAAAGTAATGTAAAATAAGTCAATGCATTATGAACTTCCTATGTTTGATAGTATATTGGCAAGTGAGAGAAAGGTTCTTAAAATCTAGTTTAAGCTTGTAAGGAAGGAGGCCACACAAATGTGGATTATGTAAGACCTGATATAACGCAAAACAAAACTTCGAAATGTCATATAGGGCAGAAATATATTCTAGCAGAAGATATTAATGTCAAATATTTTGCTACAAGATATTTCTCTAAGAATAAATGCTGCAAGCGTTCATACTTTATTTAATTGTTTTGTGTGCACACTTTCCTAGAATGCCTACCTTTTCAATTAAATCTATAAAATACGCTATAGGCACATCAAAGACCGAACCAATTTTAATAAATACAAGCGTAAGACAAGGGTGTAGTTTATCACCTACCTTTTTTAATTAATATATTAATGACATCATCCAAAATTGGAAAAGTAATGTTAATGTAGGTATAAGAATGGACCATTTAAAAACATTAAATGTTTTAATAGTGGAATAGTGGAATTTCAATAACTAGGAATAAAATAATTCAAACAATATTATATGCTAATGATCAAATAATATCAGATTCCGAAGATAGCTTACAAATAGCAGCGAATCAATTATTCAAAATTGCCAGAAAATATAATATGAAAATTTCCACTTCAAAATCCAAAACAATGGCAATGTGTGGAAAAAAAAAATACAACGGGTTAAAATTGAGATTGATGGAAAAATTATAGAACAAGTGTCAGATTTCTCTTACTTAGGAAGTGTATTTGCAGAGTATAAGAGTGACATTGATTCAAAATTACAAAAATATAATAAAATGAATGGGGTAATACGAAGACATTTTGGTAAACAGATGAGGACAGAGACAAAACTAAGATTACATAACATCACATCAAAAGCTGCTCTAAAAATACGGAAGTGAAATTTGGATTTTAAATAAAAGAAACTCTCATAAACTTCAACTAAGCCAAATGCTCTTCTTACGATCATTGTTAGGAGTTAATAGACTGGATCACCAAAGGAACACTATTATCAGAGGAAAACTTGGAGTAACAAGTTTAAATGAAGATATACAAAGATGCCAACAAGAATGGAAAAATCATCTGAGGAGAATGGCAAGAAATAGACTTTCAAAATTGGCATTCCAATATACCCCAACTGGATATAGGGACCAAGGAAGACCAAAACATCAGTGGAAAGATCAAGACCATCTTCGCTAGGTGTACCGTACAGGCCACATGGCCTAAAACGAATTTGTTCATGATGATGATGATGAAATGTTTTAATGTATGCTGACGATGTGGTTATTATTCAAGAAAATAAAATAATTTGCAGTACTCTTTACATCAATTAAATCAGTTATGCCAAGAATATAATTTTAAAATATCATTGAAATGTGATCGGTCATTGACTCCCATTTGGGGCATGAGTTAAATGGTCAAAATTATAACACAAGCTTGCGAATTATTTAGCAATGAATTGAATAAAATATCGAAGTATGTTTGTATATTAAGTTCAACGAAACATCTGTTAACATCAAAATGTCATCAAGGAGAGAAATGAGCATATAAATAATTTTGAAATCTTCGTTAATTTTGTGTTTCGAAAATTTTAACTTATGACTAACGTACTCCAGATCTGCCAAACTTCTATTTTAAACATGCTTTCAAAACAAATCGTTTGCATATCAACACAACAAACAAATCCTAAAAGTTCTTCTTCTTCTTCTTCCCTTCACGTGATAGACCTAGTGGTCTGTTACGGTCTCAATCCAAAGTTTGAAGGGTTTGCCCAAAGATCTCTTGCCTGGTGGCTGGTAATTTAAGATTTGACGTTGTTTTCTTATTCTGCTCATTCTTCTTACGTGAGATTTCCAGTTGTTTCTGTATTTTTGTACACATTCCATGACTGATTCTGTTTGTAATTCTTTGAGAATCTCAGAATTCCTTTTATTGTCTGTTCTTGAGTAACCTGCAGTACGTCTCATAAATTCTATTTCTGCCGCAGTTAGTCTTTGTTCATCTACACTGCGAATTGTCCAGACCTCACTGCCGTAACATAATATGGGTCTGGCCAGTGTTTTATAAATTGTAGTTCGTGTGTGATGCTGTACTGTGTTGCGCTTGAAAATGTAATTTATAACTCCTGTTACTCTGTTGAATTTTATAATTTTTTAATAAAATATTTTTCCTCTTCGTGTGTAGCTTGGTATCCCAGATAGCTATATTTATCCTAAAATTTAAATCTTCATATTTAGCAAAACAGGTACATACTCATCAAAAAGTTAACTATATCGTGCAATTTCAACTTATCTAGCTCCTATTGCAGCATTATTTGCCATCATACTTTTCAATAATTTTGTACTGGAAGCAGTAGAAAATACAATTTTAAAGAATAGCTACATTTCAACTTTTCAAATTTCCGAAATTTTTAAGATGTAGGCCTAATTACAAGCACGTCTTTCATTCGCCATTCGTGTCACATGTCCTGTCCATGGAAGTCTACGAGACTTAACTGTTCTTATTATATCTGGCTTCCTATAAAGACCGGGGCACGCAGTAGCGTAGTGGTTAAGGCACTGAGCTACAAGCCGGAGGGTCGAGGGTTCAAGTCCCGTTGGGGTCAGGATTTTTAAACTGACCCAAACCCTCTGGCGGCACTATGGCCCTGGGGTCGATTCAGCCTCTAACGGACATGAGTACCAGACGCTTGTTCTGGGGGTAAAGACGGCCGTCACGCAGGGCTGACAACCCGGCTGACATAAAGTGCCGATTGTCTAGAAAAACTGGGAGATTTAACCTCCTACTACCCCCAGGGCCTCCGGGCCTGTTGTGGGATCACTTTACTTTTTTTCCTATAAAGACCATGTAGTCTTCTCCATTAACCAGAAGGAAAAGGCCCAGTTGGTAGACTAAGAATGAGGTGGGAGAACAAAATTATGATTTGAGGGAAATAGATTATACAGGGAATGATTGGAAAACATTAGCTCAGGATAAGGATGCATGGAGAGCTTATGTCCACGCAGCCATGAATCTACGGGTTCGATACTGCCAGTGAGTTAGTTAGGCTTAATTACAAAAAATAAACAAACAAAACAAACGAAATAATAAATAATATAGCCTCTTTATAAAACATCGATTTAAAGAGTAAATTTTGAAGATCTGCTCTACTACTTAATTTTGTACTAGAGCATGCCATCAAATCTTTAGAGAATGAGGAAGGCTTACAACTCAATGGTATTAATAAGCTGTTAGTTTATGCTGATGATATAGTACTACTGGCCGATAGCGAGGAGATACTAAAGGACAACACGCGCACCCACTATTGAGTAACACTAAGGAATTAGGACTGGAAGTAAATATCAATAAAACTAAATATATGGTCACACGTAGAAATGCATTACATAATGGAAATGGACAGCTAATGACAAATGAGGGAAATTTTGAGGAAGTGGCTGAATTCAAATACCTAGGAACAATAATCACAAATAGGAATGAGATGCACAAAGAAATTAAACATAGGCTCAATTCTGGAAATGCATGATATTATGCATTGCAGAGACTTTTGATGTCCCAACTCCTTTCAAAAAACGTTAAGCTGAAAATATATAAAACTATCATTCCACCAGTTATATTATATGGATGCGAAACATGGGCTCTTACTTTAAGGGAGGAAAGGAGATTACGAGTATTTGAGAATAAAGTTCTTAGGAAAATTTTTGGTTCAAAGAGAGATGAACAGACAGGTGAATGGACAAGACTACATAACAATGAACTACATGCTCTTTATAGGAAGCCAGATATAATAAGAACAGTTAAGTCTCGTAGACTGCGATGGGCAGGACATGTTGCGTTTATGGGGAATGAAAGACGTGCATGGAAGCTTCTTGTAGGAAAGCCAGAGGGAAACGTCCTGTTGGTAGACCAAAAATGAGGTGGGAGAGCATTAACTATGACTTGAGGGAAGTAGATTATACAGGGAATGATTGGAAGACATTAGCTCAGGATAGGGATGTATGGAGAGCTTATGTCCGCGCGGCCGTGAACCTACGGGTTCGATAGTGCCAGTGAGTAACTAAGTAAGTACATTTTGAAGATCTGCGCAGAAGATAGGCATAATCCTGGGTCCAACTCGTTCTAAAACAATGCTGCAGAACACAGGTTTTGTTAGAAGTCTTCAACATAACGTTAAAAATAAATTATATTTTATCTGAGTAATATCACAAATTTGCATTACAAAAGGTACCAAAATAACTGAATGAGAAATATTTTGTTAATCCGTAGCATAAATTATAGAGCGCTTAACATGAAAGTAATTGCTCTTGTAGTTCTGATAACGAAACTAGTTTTATCACTAAATATCTAGTTATAACCAAAATACATCAGGCAGTTTAAATATCAAAGATAGCTGTTCCCGTTCAGTTGCCAGAACGAACTCATGTCAGTACTTTTCCACCAATAAAACAGTATCTCAAACCACATTACCTATTACTTAGATTTCTCCAAACAACTTCTTCTTCTTCTTCTTCTTCTTTTCCAGGATTAGGTCAATGCGACCTGTTCCTGTCTCAAGTCCATCGTTTCCTTGGCCGACCTAAAGATCTTTTTCCATGTGGTTTGTAGGTGTTGATCTTTTTGGGTAATCTTGTATTGTCTATTCTGTCTAAATGTTCTTTCCATTGGTATTTGTGCTCTTTTAGTTTGTTAACTATTGAAAATATCTCCAGTTCATTTCTTAACGATTCATTGTGTAATCTATCCATGTGTGTACATCCTTTTACGGATCTTAAAAATTTAATTTCAGTGGCTTGAATGTGTGAAATATCTTTTTTTGTAAGTACCCAAGATTCAGATCCATATAAAAGAACAGGAACAGCCATCATTTTATAAAACCTGAACTGAGTTTCTCTTCGAGTCTTTCGGAGGGTTCTTCTTATGGTGCCACACATAATTTGATATCGGTTTAATTTATTGTGTATATCCCAAATATGTTATATCTGATTCTCCAAAGATCACAATATATTTTAACGCCAGCAAATGACAGATGTCAGTAAGATGTAACCACAACTTCCAAATTTTTTTAACGTATTTTACTAATTAACTCACTGGCTCTATCAAACCCGTAGGTTCATGGACGCTCTACATACATCCCTATCCTAAGCTAAAGTTTTCCAATCATCCCCTGTATAATCTACTTCCCTGAAATCATGGATGTTATTCTCCCACCTCATTCTTGGTCTACCAACCAGGAGTTTTCCCTCTGGTTACCCCACAAGAAGCTTCCATGCACGTCTTTCATTCCTCACACGTGCCACACTTCCTGCCCACCACAGTCTACGAGACTTAACTCTTCTTATTACATATGAAGTATCTTACTAACATATTAAAATGCAATTGAAATATTTAATTTACATTCTGATTTAATGCAATCGAAGTAATTCATTCGTTACCTAAAATAAAATTCATATTCAATATTGCAAATAGGCCGGACGCGGTTCATATTACATTTTTGGGTTTCAATACCATAGTTAATTCTTTTGTAGAGATCATATATATATATATATATATATATATATATATATATATATATGATATGAAAAGAAAAAATAATGCTTGAGTCGGGATTTGAACTCGAGTATCTAAAGTCTGTACCTTTAGCGCTCTAACCAACTGAGCTACCCAAGAATTCCAATACAAGCATACAATTTTCTTATACATGTAGTATTCTCAATTCACACAAGAGGTAGCGGAAATTTATTCCCACTGCCATCTCGCGGCTAACATAACAGTTAAGCAAATTTTTTTAAAGAGAATATTTACTTTATAGCAGTAACGCTTTTATATATGGCAATGAAGGCAAATATGATATGAAAAGAAAAAAGAATGCTTGAGTCGGGATTTGAACTCGAGTATCTAAAGTCTGTACCTTTAGCGCTAAAGGTACAGACTTTAGATACTCGAGTTCAAATCCCGACTCAAGCATTCTTTTTTCTTTTCATATCATATTTGCCTTCATTGCCAAATGTCAAAAATATATTTATAATATCTATATATATGCCTATATATATCCATCCACAGTAATTCTGCCCGAAGACAGGTCCTTCATTGCAACCATAGCATTTTCATGTTATGCTTGCAGCTTTACTAGAAAATTGTAGGTATGGTAGCTTCCCGTTGCTTTCCACACCGGTGAAGGATGATGATGGCCATATGATTTCGGGGACCGTTTGGGCATTTAAGTTTTCCTGACCTTTGTCTTACAGGTGAGGAAAAACCCCGATAAAACCCTCACACAGAAAAATAGCCCCCACCGGGGATCGAACCCGGGCGCGCTGCGTAACAAGGCAGCACGCTACCTCGAGACCACAGCGGTGGGCTTATATATATAGTAGCTGTTCATATTTAATATTCATAGAATGCTATAACGGCTGTGATATGTGGAAAACAATCAGCAAAAGTAAAACCGTAAATTTTACAAATGCACCTCTAAACGGACGGATTCTAAGCTTAGGAATGGAACAAAGAATTTGGATACTGGTACATTCCCCCCCCCCTATTAAACGAGCATTCTTATTTTTCTAACAACTATAAATGTATGGGCCTCGACCCGTCGGGGTTTGCGTTTTCCTCTTGGCTATCGCGGACGACGTGAAAGAAGCACTAGTGACTAGTGACTTTATCTGGACCTTGTCAGGGATCGCGGACTGTCATTTTGCTGGGGGGAGGGACTATCTGAAGCTTGAGAAGGGGGAGCTTCAAATTGAATTAATATTCTCGACATAATTTCATCCTGGGCTGAATAGGGCAGTTAAGACCCTAGAGCACACTGGAAGCGGCGAACCTTATCTGCATGAGGGGAGAGACTGTCCTTCTGACCACACATATAGTGGGATGTGAAGTGTTGATATATCCATCCATAGTAATTCTGCCCGAAGGCAGGTCCTTCACTGCAATCATAGCATTTTCATGTTATGCTTGCAGCTTTACTAGGGAATTGTAGGTGTGGTAGCTTCCCGTTGCTTTCCACACCGGTGAAGGATGATGATGATAATGATAGGGATGATCATGATGGCCATATGATTTCGGAGACCGTTTGGGCCTTAAAGTTTTCCTGGCATTTGTCTTTACTCCTGGCGCGACAGGCCTACAAGGCCCTTAGCCTACCAGCCACCTGCTGGCCTCACATCCACATGTGTCAATTACAGAGGTATATGATAAACAGCCAGTGTAGGGGTGACATGTGGTCAGCATGTCGAGTCCCCCCAGCCGTTATAGCTGGTTTTCTCAACCTGGAGCCGCTACTTATTGTAGCTACCCAAATGTATCACGATGCTGGGTGTGCACCGGTCCCATACTGGCCGAAATACCATGAGAAAATGTCTTCCCCCACGGAGACTCGAACCAGCGCAAGTCCCGTAGCTCTGCGCCAAGGGTTCCTGCCTTAACCACTCAGCTACGGCGCGGGACGGCATTTGTCTTACAGGTGAGGAAAAACCCAGATAAAAACCTCACCCAGAAAAACTGTCCCGACCGGGGATCTAACCCGGGCCCGCTGCGTGACAAGGCAGCACGCTACCTCGAGACCACAGCAGTGGACGTGTTTATATATAAACACGCAGAAAACATGTTCACGTAGGCAACAAGATATTTTGAAAACTATTTAGAGCCAGTTCCGCTTGTAAGCGAAGGAACAATCCCCCCTCCAAACAAAGAACTGGAAGCTACTAATAAAAATGTATATGGTATATTTTATAGAATAAAATATAATTTTATTTTGCGATTGTTTAAAGTAGCTTTAACTGACAATGGTCATTGTTATTTTTATCAATAGGAATGCGATTTATTTTATCAATAGCAATGTGGTTTCTAGAAATGTATGCATTTATGGCGCTCTCTCGATTGTAGAAACTCAGAACCAATTGGAATGAGTTAGGTTTTGATTTATACAAGTGTTTCGAGTACACCGAAGAGTGTTGTTGGCAACGAAAGCTAACATGAACAGGATTATGTTTTCATTCATAAGTTAAGGGGGGGCACGCCGTAGCGTAGTGGTTAAGGCACTGGGCTACAAGCCGGAGGGTCGAGGGTTCAAGTCCCGTTGGGGTCAGGATTTTTAAACTGACCCAAACCCTCTGGCGGCACTATGGCCCTGGGCTCGACTCAGCCTCTAACGGAAATGAGTACCAGACGCTTGTTCTGGGGTAAAGGCGGCCGTCACGCAGGGCTGAAAACCCGGCTGACATCAAGTGCCGATTGTCTAGAAAAAGTGGGAGCCTTAACCTCCTACTACCCCAAACGCCTCCTGAGGCCTGTTGTGGGATCACTTTACCTTTACCTTCATAAGTTAAGGTAATGATGATGATAATTCCGATTGAGGGTCTTTCCACTTTTCAGCGGTTGCCCTTTTACCAGCCGGCTGCTGGCCCTTCACATCCACATGTGTTAATCACAGAGGTAGATGATCAACAGCCAGTGTAGGGGTGACATGTGGTTAGCATGTCGAGTCCCCCAGCCGTTATAACTGGTTCCTCAACCTGGAGCCGCTACTTACTGTAGCTACCCAATCGCCTCACGATGCTGGGTGGGCACCGGTCCCATACTGGCCGAAATACCATGAGAAAATTTCTTCCCCCATGGAGACTCGAACCAGCGCAAGTCCCGTAGCTCTGCGCCAAGGCTTGAAAATAATAATAATAATAATAATAATAATAATAATAATAATAATAATAATAATAATAATAATAATAATAATAATATGTTTGTATTGTAAGCCTATGTTTTCCCTTTACAGAGATTTAGGCGCTCTCCCCCTATAGGGAGCAATTTGAACCATACTAATTTAGTTACACTTGTTTTCGTACAGATGTCATTTTGAGTGGTCAGCGTTCCGCCTCATACTGACGTCTAGGAAACCAAGGTATTACTAGGACGGGAAAATTGGGTAAATTTCGCTTAGAGGCCTTCTCATTCAGGCTTAAGGACTTTTTACCAGGCTGAAAATCTTCAGACTCGGGACCCACGGCTTAAAGTCCCTCCCGGAGGACTTGCTCCTTGGATTTTTCCGTCTTAAAAATCCATCGACCCCGGCCGGGTTTGAACCCGCGACCCTCGGGACCAGAGGCAAGGAGCTTAACCACTAGTCCACCGCGGCCGACAATAATAATAATAATAATAATAATAATAATAATAATAATAATAATAATAATAATAATAATAATAATAATAATAATAATAATAATAATAATAACGATAATACAAATTACTAATATTATGGGAAACAAGTTGAACTTTTCCATCTGACTTTGGTGTATCGTATTTCAACTAACACTGGTCAACATGATTTTTGTCTCATGAGCACCAATAGGTGTACTTAATGCAGTTTTTATCGTGTTTTCAAATATGTATTCGGAATTTCTTCATCACCCACAGTTTTTTTATTACAATTTCAATTAATGGATTTAAATAATTATTTTTAATAATCGCTTTTTCGTCCATTTGTCCATTGTAAAATAAAACCAAATGAGCTAACTCAGGAGATTTCAGCTATGAAAAAGATATATCAAGGCAAATGGAATCCTAACATGCTGGCCGATTATTGTTGGACTGTCAAGAGGGATGCTCCACAGGCGAAATATAGCAGAAAATCGTAATTTCTTACTTTCTAGGGGACTCCGAATGTTCGAATATTGTGTAGTTACAAATGTAGAAATATTAAAGTGTTTGAAATTATAAATGTCTGTCTCTCGGAAACCTAGTGTGATGGAGAAAAACCGATATCATATTTGAATTCAGAAGAAAAAATACTATCAGAATCACATATATTTCTTTCTGAAAAAAAAAGTTTCTTTTTTGGGTGTAATCATCTGCTACATTATTATTATCCATGCAGATAGATTTTCTGGGATTTTAATCCGTGGATATTTTAAGAACCAGGCAGTTTTATCGCGATTAGAATATATGGATATACATCAAGCTGACTATTAATTTGTCAATTTCTATATATAACAAGTAGAGTGTAAATTATCTAATGGTATCACTGCGTTGGCGATTCTATGTCTTGTAAATAGTTAAAAACGTATTAATGACTATTTACCTCATAGACCGATAATTTTACCTCTTCCTGTTGATAAAATTGCCTCTTCCTGTTCGTAATGAGAGATATCTCCGCAAATTAACTTCTTTGACAAGGATATCGATTCAACAATGTACGATCGATACGGTACAGCAAGAAATGCTAAAACGAAACAACTTAAAAAATTACCAAAAAAAGTTAGTTCTGTTGCTCTAAAAGATTTATTAAATGTTGTTTAAAGTATCTGCATTATTGTTAATATTCATTTCTCATACAATAATGTGTTATTGATTTTTTCCCAAGCCCAAATTAATTTGACAGTAAATATATTATGATATTTATAACTATCCAGCCAGCTTAGTAATCGCTCGGAAGTAAGATCGGGATACATAACCTCACATTTGGTAAATATTAAACAATGTAATTATTTTTAGCTTCTGATGTTGTATTATTCGCTAAATAGTCACTACAATCCAACGCGAGGTTGAGTTTTTCATTAGAATAAATAATAGTTTAAAAAAACTAAAAGAACACGCTTTATTAGAAAACTAAAAAATGAAAAATAATTTTAATATCCAATACTCTTGGGATAAAATTAAAGTGGTCAACAAAAAAATCATCTTCAACACATATAGAATAAAACTAGAGTTATCTACAAAAAGAAAATAATTTTACCATCAAAAGCGTGGGGTGCTCTATATCAATTAATATATTTGCTAATAAACAGATATTGGTAAAAGTAAGCTCTCTAAGAATAAAATGTAAAAATCATAAAAAGCACCCCACGCTTTTGATGGTAAAATTATTTTCTTTTTGTTGATAACTCTAGTTTTATTCTATATGTGTTGAAGATGATTTTTTTGTTGACCACTTTAATTTTATCCCAAGCGTATTGGATATTAAAATTATTTTTCATTTTTTAGTTTTCTAATAAAGCGTGTTTTTAGTTTTTTAAAACTATTATTTATTTTTTATTTTTTAGTTTTAATATTTTACAGAATAAGATAAAAATGTAAATATCTTTAAATTCGATACTATTGTAGTATGAGCTAAAAGTAATACTCTTCTACAAAAAAAACCCTCCCAGCGACGTATGGATTACTGAAATTATATACCACTAAGAGTTCACTGCTCTACCAACTGAGCTCTTACAACGATTGACTAAAAAGTCGATAAGTCCGCAACCTATTATACCAGTTTTCATTTTTTTTTTATTTTCGGATGATTCTGGCCAGGATTTTAGAAACAAAATATGAAATTATTGTATTGTCACGGGTCCTCTACACGTATACAAAGTTTCAAGTCGATCCAATGATTTTAAGTGGGTGAAAATCGCGTTGAAAGATTCCGTTACATAGATAGATACAGGTCAAGCTAATATAAAGGGTGTAAAAAACACTCGTGACTTTGTCGCTCGTGAATTTTTCAGAAAACACAACATCTTGTTAGATTAGTGTTAATAATTCCCTTCTCTAAATCATGTAAATTGAAAGTTTGTGAGCTAGTGTGTTGTTTCATAGAACAATAGGCACATTTATCGCTTTCTCTCCTCTTCCCTTTTAACTGTAGTCTTATGGCAAGAACACGTTTTGTATTATTTTGTTCAGAGAATTGTATAGTATTTTTAATTAAATAAAAATAAAACGTAGTTGGAACACAATTCATAATTTGTGTACCGAAAAATCTGTCACTGAATTATATAATAAATATGAAAATCAAATAAAACTACGTTTTATTTTTATTTAATTAATAAATATGGATTTTCATCAAGTAAACACCAACTCAATTGATTATTGTATAGTATTTTGTTTATTACTGTGTAAGAAGCTTTCTGATCCAGATATCACTCATAGTACTAAATTATAACTAACCTGGCTTTCACATGCTTCACAAGTCAGTTTTTAATACCCACAAGGTCAAGATCTCGGGTTCTATTACTGAGGGATAGGATATTTTTAATTGGTCTAAACCTTCTGGCGGCACCATAACTCCGAGATCCTGCCACCCTATAAAAATAAGTAGGCTGTACCAAGTTATGGCTGCAAAGGCGACCTTCAAGCAAAATTGGCATTAGTGCCGATTGTCTGTCAAAGTAGATGTAAATCTTGTCTTGCCCCAAGAGCCTCCTAAAGCATGCATTACACATCCAAGTTAACTGTTCACGGGCGGAGGGGAAGAGTTTTAGCGCTAGTGTCGCCGATCTACTGAATCTGTGGAAGGAATGTAGGAGAAAACTGTACATCCGATCATGTATTCAAATGTTTCAACTTCAAATGTGGGGGGAGAATCTCTAAACACATGTGAAAGATCTTAACATGGTTGTCAAATTAGTCATTTAAGCACGGAACGCTCAAGCGGTCGGATTATTTAAAATCACGGTATAATATCATTGGAAGAATTGAACAATAGTTTAAAGAAATTAAAAAATGGGAAGGCAACTGGCACAGATGGTTTGAATTCTGAATTTACAAATATGCAGGCAAACAGTTCCATGAAAGACTGTTGTCCTTCTTTAATAATGTATTCAAAAATGCAGATATACCACAAGAATGGAAGACAAGCATTGTTATACCCCTGTTCAAGAAAGGAGACAAGAGAAAAATGGACAACTATAGGGGAATCAGTTTGTTAAACACATGCTACAAAATTTATGCACACATTTTAAATGGAAAATTGAAAAGTTTCAGTGAAAAATTCCTTATGGAATGTCAAAATGGATTTAGGAAAGGACGATCTTGTATTGATTCAGCATTTTCTGTTAAACTATTGCTTGAAAAAAGAAGAGAATTCAACTTAGAAAACACATTTTGCTTTCATAGATTTTGAAAAAGCATTCGACACAGTCAAGAGATCAAAACTCTTAAATATATTGGAAGACAGAAATATACCAAATTTACTTCGGCAGAACATACAAAATATTTACAAAGACAACACCATAAAGATTAAATTAAATAACAGATTTTCTGAAGAAGGAATTATAAATCGTGGTGTGAGACAAGGCTGCCCCCTATCCCCAACACTCTTTGCAATTTATATCAATGAAGTAATATGTTGCTGGAACAAAAAATATAAATTTGGAATAATAATATCAGAAAATAGAAAATTAAACACCCTATTGTTTGCAGATGACCAAATAATAATAGCAAATTCCGAAGATAATCTACAGAAAGGTCTGTATGAACTTAACAAAATTACAGAAGAATATGGATTAAAGATATCTACAGAAAAAACAAAAATTATGGCATTTCAAGGTGTAGATCCTGTCAGAAGTAAAATTGTACTGGACAATAAAATTTTGGAGCAGGTGAATAATTTTACATATCTAGGATGCAATATCTCATATGAAGAAGAAAAGGATGTAAATGCAAAAATATCTAAATTTTTAAGAATTTTAGGGTTAATAAATTCTATCTTCAAGCCACAGTTAGTCCAAAAGCATTCAAGACTGAAAGTGTATAAAACACTGGCTCTTCCAACTCTTTTGTATGGTAGCGAAGTATGGACGTTGAAACAGAAGGATATACAGAGACTTAGATCTGCTGAAATGAGATATCTTCGGAGGACTGCAGGATACACACTACTAGATCACCAAAAAAAATGAAGACATCTTAGAAGAATTACACATGGAATCTTTAGAAAACAAAATTTCTGATTATAAGTCAAGATGGATACAACATGTTCATCGAATGGAAGATCACAGAATACCCAAACTAATGTTAAGATATCAACCTTCAGGAAGAAGAAGACCAGGACGTCCACTCAAAAGACTTCTGGATGGTGATTCTCTTGAGGCCGAAACAGGTCAACAAATGGCCTAAATTCGTGAATGTACTAGGATGATGATGGTATTTGTCGTCTCTCTGTTACCAGCCTCACAATATATCACAAGTGGCAACATGTAATGAGAAGGGCAAGGAAGGGACAAGTCATTCCTAGACGTAACCCCAAAAGTAACAGGGTTGTCAAGTTAGTAATTCTACCACTGACCGCGCAGAACGACGGATCATTAAAATAAATAGTATTTGTCAGCTCTCTACATGCCAATCAAACAACATAATACAAAGGACAGGAAGTGGCAACATAGTAAGGAATAGAAAGAGAAAGACAGTTCGTTTGTTAACATATTTTCCGCCTGCACAAAACACTTGGATGGGTAATAGTGGCATAATTTTACCTTTGCCCTTTATTCCGTTACAAAAAATATGCATTACCTTTTTTTCAATTAACATATTTGTAATTTGTGGCTATGGTCGCAGGTATACTTGTGGGAGAAATAGCAACAAAACAGTGATTTGTTCAAAATGTGAACAGAGATCCGAGGAGAGTGATGAGTGACATATACATACTACCATCAATGATTAGATTTGGGTATTGTCCTGGAATTATTGTTTCTACGAGTATTAATAATGAATTCGCACAAATGTTCTACTTATATTAAGACACAGACAACTATATCAGTTTAAATACATAATGTCATTAGTGAAAAGTCTGCCGCGGTGGACTAGTGATTATGCTCCTTGCCTCAGGTCCCGAGGGTCAGGGGTTCAAACCCGGCCGTGGTCGATGGCATTTTTAGGACGGAAAAATCCAAGGAGCAAGTCCTCCGGGAGGGACTTTAAGCCGTGGGTCCCGAGTCTGAACATTTTCAGGCTCGTAAAAAATCCTTAGGCCTGAATGAAGAGGCCTCTAAGCAAAATTTACTGAATTTTCCCGTCCTAGTACTACCTTGGTTTCCTAGATGTCAGTATGAGGCGGAACGCTGACCACGGACCACTCAAAATGGCATATATACGAAAACAAGTGTAACTAAATTAGTATGGTTCAAATGCTTCCCTGTAGGGGGAGAGCGCCTAAATTTCTGTAAAGGGAAAACATAGACTTACAATACAAAACAAAGATTAGTGAAAACAAAATGTAAAACTATGTTAATATTACATAAATAAGCATGGCATTCAATAGTATTTAATTTTAAAACAAATATGTTTAAATGTGTTTAAAAAATTACTCCTATACATTGTTTAAAGTGGTGGCCATAAAGTATCCCCCCGTTGGTAGTATAAGTTCTGTAATATGGGTTGGAATTGCTAGGGTTACGATGCAAGAATCCTAGAATGCAAGTGACTGCCAGATTGCATATACAGTGCACGAATGTAAACATATACTGCTTGCGGGATATAACAGAAAAGCATTTATAGCAATTGATTATACCACAAAAAAACACTGTTTGCACTTTCTTAAACGTATCATTTCCCAGGAATTAACGTTGCAGAAAAATATAATTGACATATTTGCATCATAGGACATCAGAAATTAATTAATAACCTATAATGTTCGTTATAAACAGTTTGACGTGTTTCATTTTTTCTCCACTAGGGTGCATTCTTACAATATTGCGATCCTTTGGCAAATAAATAGTATTATCTGTTTGCAGTGATGAACAAATGAAACATAATAACCGTTTCTCATTTGTTTTCATACATCATTACATTAAATAGGCCCTATATAAATATTTTTAAATAATTATATTTAAATAATTATCTCTGTGTAAACAGCTTAATTTTATTCATTAAATAGTCCTAACAAATGCCACACTTGATTTCCAAATTATCGATAAAACTTCCAATCGACTCACGAAGTGAGGAGTGAATTTCATCTAGAGCATTTGGAAATCACCCGCAGCGGAATTTGTTAGGACTTAGTAAACGAAATAAAAGTAAGCTGGTTTTTTACTCACAAATCATTGTTTCACTATAGTTATTTTAAAATATTTATATATTTAATGTAAACGGCGATGTTTGAAAACAAATCAGAAATGTGAGGTTATGTTCATTCACTGCTGACTTGATCAGCGTATTCCAGTGCCAAATATAATGCATCGCAATATTGTTAAGAGTGCACCCAAGTGGAGAAATTAACTGACAAACATCAAACTATATATCATAATCAACATTACGGGTTATTTATTTGTTTATTTATTTAGTAAACAACTCAGTAAAATCAAGGAATCTTTTCATTATTTGCTATATTCAATGCATTTATTGGAGAAAAATGATTTGACCTGTTCAGAACATTAAAAAGGAGGAGCTTTCTTTATCACAAAAGCAGGAGCTGATAAAGAGAAATCGATAAAGAGCGAGGTGAAACACGACTGTCATTGGTTGTAAAACAACATTCATTGAAACGTGATTGGTCACTGACTAGCATTTGTGGCATGAGTTAAATAGTCTAGATAAATTCACTCCTCACTTCGTGACATCGTCAATTTATCGATAATAAGGAAATCACTCGTGGCATTACTCATGATAAAATAAAATAATAATGAGGCAATGATTATCAAGTAATAATAATGTCTCACACTGTTTCACAAAATATTAAACGCACGTCATAAATTAGTGTTTTAGTACACCTTAAAACCACTTCACTCCGCACACGTCGTAACGCAGAAATTAGTGGGCGAGGTGCGAATTGGGGCAGCTCTGTATTGGAGACCGGCGTCGCCTGCACTACTTCCGACGTTTGGCATCGTCCGTGGACGCCCGCTATCTTAGCAGTGGGGAGTGGGAGGAAAAGGAAGTTCGCTTTAGAGCCAACAAGTCTTGCAGGTGTAGAACGCGCGATGTATATGCTAACAACAGCAGGTACTGTCTGCTTGCACATACTGAATACTAAATCAATATCAAATGAGAAATGCATACTATTACACCGTCTGTTTAGATATATAAAAAAAGTGGCGTAGTACAGTGTAAGAATCGCCATTGTCATCTTTGAAACTTTATCATATTTTGAAAGTTAAAAATTAAATTTTAGTCCCGCGCCGTAGGCGAGCGGTTAAGGTAGGAAGCCTTGGCGCAGAGCTACGGGACTTGCGCTGGTTCGAGTCTCCATGGGGGAAGAAATTTTCTCATGGTATTTCGGCCAGTATGGGACCGGTGCCCACCCAGCATCGTGAGGCAATTGGGTAGCTACAATAAGTAGCGGCTCCAGGTTGAGGAACCAGCTATAACGGCTGGGGGACTCGACATGCTAACCACATGTCACCCCTACACTGGCTGTTCATCATCTACCTCTGTGATTGACACATGTGGATGTGAAGGGCCAGCAGCCGGCTGATAAAAGGGCAACCGCTGAAAAGTGGAAAGACCCTCAATCGGAATCGGAGGAAAATTTTTGGACCAAAGAGAGATGAACAGACAGGTGAATGGAGGAGACTACATAACAATGAACTACATGGTCTTTATAGGAAGCCAGATATAATAACAGTTAAGTCTCGTAGACTGCAATGGGCAGAACATGTTGCACGTATGGGGAATGAAAGACGTGCATGGAAACTTCTTGTAGGAAAGCCAGAAGGAAAACGCCCAGTTGGTAGACCAAGAATGAGGTGGGAGAACAATATTAACTATGATTTGAGGGAAGTAGATTATACAAGGAATGATTGGAAAACATTAGCTCAGGATAGGGATGTATGGAGAGCTTATGTCCGCGCGGCCATGAACCTACGGGTTCGATAGTACCAGTGAGTAAGTAAGTAAGATAACTCTAGTTTTATTCTAGATGTGTTGGAGATGATTTTTTTGTTGACAACTTTAATTTTATCTCATGTGTGTTGGAAATTAAAATTATTTTCCATTTTTTAGTTCGGTTTTCTAATAAAGCGTGTTGTTTTACTTCTTTTAAACTTTTTATTTTATTTTTAGTTTCATTGTTTGTCATAAACCGGAATCCCATGAAAATTTAATTCCTTACGATATTTTTAGTGTCTAGGCACGAATATAATTAAATATATTTTAAAATTATTATTATCTAACATTATTATAACATTTTTGAATATTTTAATGTAGATAGATAGTTACAGTTAATCGTATCATACTCATATTTTTTTGGATAAATTACATTGTGGTAAGTTTACAAAATTGTCATTAATATTTTACAGAATAAGATAAAAATGTAAATATCTTTAAATTCGATACTATTGTAGTATGAGCTAAAAGTAATACTCTTCTAAAAAAAATCCTCCGGGCCGGATTTGAACCAGGGACCTACACAACGATGGACTAAAAAGTCGGTAAGTCCGCAAATTATTATACCGGTCATTATTTTTTTTGATGTCCTGATGATCCTGGCCAGGATCTTCTAAAAAATATGAAATTAATGTATTGGCATTGGTCCTTTAGAAGTATACAAAGTTTCAAGTCGATCCAATGTTTTTAAGTGGGTGAAAATCGTGTTGAAATATTTCGTTACATAGACAGATACAGGTCAAGCTATATAAAGCCTGTAAAAAAAAGTGGCGTAGTACGTGTGAGAATGGCCATTGTCATCTTTCAAACTTTATCATATTTGATACCACTTATATATCTATCTATCTTCGGGTTTTTACAGCTGCTGCCGTCTTCCCGTGCCAAACCTCCAAAGCCTACGATCTTGGGCATTCTAGCTTGCATACTGTCTTCATGTTTTCCTTCCATGTTAACCTTGGTCTTCCTCTTTTCTTCTTTCTGTTCGGATGCCATTCATATAGTTGCTTCGGCCATCGCTCATCTTCCATTCTTAAAACATGTCCTAACCACTTTAATTCCTTCTCCTCAATTCTTTCAATTATGCTTTCTTCACTTATATATCATCAATCAAGTTTCCATTCCATTGATGAAGTTTAGCTATGACAATCGTATATGAAGAAAATGGCCTTACAAGAAGATGGGCCTAATATGAATGTGGGTTAAATATTCTGACCTTACTGTTATAGAGGATGAAGACCCTCCGGCAAAACATCAAGAATCTTACTTCACCATGTCTACTCTACGAGAAACAATAATGGAAAAAAAATTATCATAAGTAATGCCACGAGTGATTTCCAAATTATCGATAAATTCACGACTCACGAAGTGAGGAGTGAATTTATCTAGAGAATTTGGAAATCAAGAGTGGCATTTGTTAGGACTATTTAACGAATAAAATTAAGCTGTTTACTCACAAATCATTATTTAACTATAGTTATTTTAAAATATTTATATATTTAATGTAAACGGCGATGTTTGAAAACAAATGAGAAACGATAGGTACGCTTCTACTGCTTCTTTTGTTTATCACTGCAACCAGATCATACTATTTATTGCCAAAGGAACGCAATATTGTAAGGAGGAGCTTTCTTTAATATGGTAATTATAACACTGATAAATATTTGGTGAAACACGACTCTGATTGGTTGTAAAACAGAAATCATTGAAACGTGATTGGTCATTGACTCCCATTTGGGGCATGAGTGAGGAGTGAATTTATCTAGAGAATTTGGAAATCAAGAGTGGCATTTGTTAAGACTATTTAACGAATAAAATTAAGCTGTTTACTCACAAATCATTGTTTAACTATAGTTATTTTAAAATATTTATATATTTAATGTAAACCGCCATGTTAGAAAAAAAAAATGAGAAATATGAGGTTATGTTCATTCACTGCTGCTTGATCATATTTATTGCCAAATAAGATCGCAATATTGTAAGAGTGCACCCAAGTGGAGAAATAATGAAACACATCAAACTATATATCATAATCAACATTACGGGTTATTCATTTATTTTTTTAGTAAACAACTCGGTAAAATCAAGGAATCTTTTCATTATTTGCTATATTCAATGTATTTGTTAGAGCAAAATAATGCTCTGACCTGTTCAGAACATTAAAAAGGAGAAGCTTTCTTTATCACAAAAGCAGGAGCTGATAAAAGAAAAATCGATAAGAACCGAGGCGAAACACGACTGTCATTGGTTGTAAAACAAAATTCATTGAAACGTGATTGGTCATTCGCTACCATTTGGGGCAGGAGTTAAGTCTCCAACATTTAAAATAATGTGAGAGCTCTACGTAAAAATATTTAAATATTTAGGAAAGAAAGAATTATTTACAAAAACAACCAAGTCTAAACATATGGAATATGAGACAAAATTATGATTTCAGGTGGCATTGTCTAAAAAGTGGGCATTATCTGATAACTCTAGTGTTAAGAGATAACAGGACACGATAATTTTAAAAAAGATAAGATCCGTCCGTCCATTTTCTGACAGCATTTATTGTCGTCCAGTGTGCTGTTTCCGGGATCTGATAAAAGATAACACTCACTGGTTGACAAAGTTTTCTTCGCTACAAATCTGATTAGTGAATCTAGTGCATTTTTTTTCATATTGAATTCAGGCGATAACACAGTGGAAATTAAAAATAGAATCGCACAAACAAAACAAGCAATAAATGCTTTAAACTCTGTTTGGTGGAGCAAAAATATTACAAAAAATAGAAAATTACAAATATATCAAACCATAATTCACAGCATTTTAACATATGGTGCTGAAGTCTGGCAAATTCCTAACAGGGAAATGAAAAGAATTTTAAGTACAGAAATGGAATGTTTTAAGAAGATCAGCTGGAAAATCTAGAATGGATAGAATACGAAATAAAGAAATGAGGGAAATTATGGGTGTACAAGAGGAGCCGGACATCATAGACTTCATAGAAAAGAAAAGATTGCAGTGGTATGGTCATGTCAAATGAATGCCAGAGCAAAGATTGCCAAAAATTGTTATGGAATGGATCCCAATGGAAAGGAGGAAGAGAGGAAGACCGAAGAAAGCTTGGATAGAAGGGGTACAAGCAGCTATGAATATCAGAGGAATGGAGGAAGATCAATGGATGGATAGAGAGAAATGGCGTTTGGTTTCCGGAAGATGGCGGCAGCTGCCATGATACCGGATGATGATGATGAATTCAAATATGTAGTCAGAATTTTTCAATCAGGCACACTTTTTTTTTTTGTGATAGTTACTTTTTTAAAATTGATTTTAGCATTCTCTTTGACCTGTCATAGGAACCTTTACCTCATATGAAGAGTTCCCTGTACCAGTATATGCAGATATGACCTTAACTCACAACTCTGATTCTGACCTAGTTCAAACTGAAAATGATTCAGATGGAAATAAAAATTATCTTACATAAAATATGCCTGAAAATCACTATCTACCACTTTCTAGGTAAGTCAGAATGAGTTACAGTTGGATGAATTCCATTATGAATTATAAAAAATGTAAATGAATATCACAGAAAACTCTTGCCTGGTAGGAAAAAACTGAAATTATATTTAAATTCAGGATGAAAAATACTTCTAAATCTCATTTTTATTCTTGTGAAAGAAAAAAGTTCATTTTTGTTGACCAGTGTAATCATGTAATGTCGAATTTATACTTATCACTTTCTTTTAAGTCTCAAGATGAAAAATAACGTTCTTATAGGGAAAAATTCCTGAAAAAATACCCTTATAGTAGGGCTACTAATTTTATATTTAATTCCAGCAACATGACACAAAATTAAAAGAAAAATATTCGTTTACGATAGAAAGAAAAAAAATCAATATGAAATATACTGATATCATTAATATATAGACTTAACAACTTTCTTACGAAATTTGAAAAAAATACTAAATCTGATTTTTTTAGGCACTGACAGAGCGTATAAATAGCCATTTTGCTCAAAACTTCACATTCCTTTATTTTTCCTCTTTCTTTTCCCAAGAGAACTGGAAATTAAACAACCCCCAGATTTATTACAATTACCAACTAACTCACTGTCACTATCGAACACGTAGGTTCATGGCCGCGGGGACATAAGCTCTCCATATATCCCTATCCTGAGCCAATGTTTTCCAATCATCCCCTGTATAATCTACTTCCCTCAAATCATGGTTAATGCTATTCTCCCACCTCATTGTTGGTCTACCAACTAGGCGTTTTCTCTCTGATTTTCCTGCAAGGAGCTTCCATGCACGTCTTTCATTCCCCATTCGAGCCATATGTCCTGCCTATCGCAGTCTACGAGACTTAACTGTTCTCGTTATATCTGGCTTCCTATAAATATCATGTAATTCACTGTTATGCAGTATTCTCCATTCATCTGTGTGGTCATCTCTCTTTGGTCCAAAAATTTTCCTAAGAACTTTATTCTCAAATACTCGTAATCTCCCGTCCTCCCTTAAAGTAACAGTCCGTGTTTCGCACCCATATAATGTAACTGGTAGAATAATAAAATATTTTATTAAAATTACCCAGACTTGAATTTTGCAAGCATAAAACAAGGATAAGACCTGCCATTCTTGGGTCAGGTAGCTGTGTTTGTAAATCTTAACAAGTCAGTAAGCAAAGCAGATGACGCAAGGGAAAGCCATCAAGAGCAGTTTAATGGTGGTATGTAAATGGGAACACGCCTTTTAACAGAGATAATGCCGAAGCAAAAATCCAGTAATATATTTTCTTGAACAGTGGATCGAATCCACAATCGAACACACCAAAACTTCACAAAAAAAATCCAAGTCAATTATTTTCCAGGAGGTCCGCGTCCCTGGAAATCACCAATTTTTTTCCAAGTCCAATACTCTCCATCAGTGCCGAGACATAGCTAACCCCTAACACCGCAGGCATCGCCCGCCAACCGCGAAAACGAAGCCCTCGGTCATGAAGAACACCGACCATGGCAAAGGGGGGAAGGGTCTCCGTCCCGACCTCTGGATGGGAGACCATACACGGTTGTTAGATGGGTGACCGTTAACATCTCTCTCCCTTGTTGACAGCTATTGGTGCTGCCCAGTGTGGAATTTTCTGGGACTTTTGTTTGTCCCTTGATGGCAAATTCGCGTGTGTGTATTCAGTATTGGGTTTAGCTGATTGGCCCTAGCCTACACGGTGATTTATTTTAGTGAATGTAATATTGATTTCATATGGATGTTTATTGCCAAGGGGAATTGATCTCGCTTGATTGGGTCATCAGAAACCGTGTCTGTGAAGAGCTTGGCTCGATTCAGATTCGGAATGAGCCACGCCACTCTGTGCTGACCTTTCTGACCTTGGTTATTTCATACTGAGAACTGCTGGTTTATTTCATCGAATATGTTCCTCGCCCACCGACAAACAACAACTTGATTATAACTACCTAACTCACTGGCACTATCGAACCCGTAGCGGACATAAGCTCTCCATACATCACTATCCTGAGCTAATGTTTCCAATCATTCTCTGAATAATCTACTTCCCTCAAATCAATATACATGTGGCACGAATGGAAAATGAAAAATGTGCATGGAAGCTTCTTGTAGGAAAACCAGAGGGAAACGCCCAATTGGTAGACCAAGAATGAAGTGGGAGAATAACAATAACTATGATTTGAGGAAAGTAGATTATACAGGGAATGATTAGAAAAAAATAGCTCAGGATAGGGATGTATGGAGAGCTAATGTCCGCGCGGCTACGAACCTACAGGTTCGATAGTAAAAGTGAGTTAGTTATCACGCTTTTGTTATTTTATTTCGAACTTCTTTCCAAAATTAGCCGGGCTAATGGGCCCAGCCTTGGAATCCGCGGGAACATTGATCAAAATTATCAACTACCCAAATGGAACTTCATAGCCGCCTGCACAGGGCCGCATTTGTCGTTCCAGGCAAATAATAACAGAAACTTTGATGCTTCACAGTGCCCAACCATACATATCCGGGCATTGATTCCCTTTTCAAAAATTACGTTTATTACCACGCCCCACAGAATACCAGAGAAGAAAGTGGACAAGTTTCGCGTACATGCCACAAGCAGCGCTAGTGTAGAACAACTAACGACATCTAAATTTTATTCGATTTCTTTCTGGTACTAATGTGAAATTCAACACCGTCTGGTGGTAAAATTATGAATTATTATATAACGCCATCTGGTGAATAATCATGGAATTGAACTTTTATAGAAATAAATAACATGTTAATTGATCTTAAATTATGGAATTATTTGTACCGAGCTTCACAGACCTAAAGATGTTCTTTAATTTTAACAGAAAGGAAGAATGGAAATAAATAAAACATGTTAACTTATTTTCGATTATTAAAATTTAAAAACGTGCATTATGAGCTCTTTTAATAAATATGTACAATTGACCTACCCCCTTATTCTCACATACATATTTTATACAATATTTATTAAAGAACCTTAGCCATGTCGTACATCTGAAGTCCATTATAAAGTCACATTTTTTTAAATGTTTATTAGAAATGGCTGTACACTAACATCACTCCTAACCTAACAAATCTTAGAATTTTATCACTTCTAGTAAATTTATCATAAGTAATGCCACGAGTGATTTCCAAATTATCGATAAATTCACGACTCACGAAGTGAGGAGTGAATTTATCTAGAGAATTTGGAAATCAAGAGTGGCATTTGTTAGGACTATTTAACGAATAAAATTAAGCTGTTTACTCACAAATCATTATTTAACTATAGTTATTTTAAAATATTTATACATTTAATGTAAACGGCGATGTTTGAAAACAAATGAGAAACGATAGGTACGCTTCTACTGCTTCATTTGTTTATCACTGCAACCAGATCATACTATTTATTGCCAAAGGAACGCAATATTGTAAGGAGGAGCTTTCTTTAATATGGTAATTATAACACTGATAAATATTTGGTGAAACACGACTCTGATTGGTTGTAAAACAGAAATCATTGAAACGTGATTGGTCATTGACTCCCATTTGGGGCATGAGTTAAATAGTCTTTGAAAACAGATCCAGATTAAAAAGTAAACAAGCTTGAATTTACTTACAAATTAGAGTAAAATAAACCTAAGTAATGATTCTAACTTCCAATAAAATTAAATTTGTACAGTACCGTCTACATAGAACGAAAGGATAGCAGTTAAAACATTTAAATTTACAAAATGACTAATTTCCCACAAGTAACACACTTTAAGTATTTAGGTAATAATATATCACAGTTTCATAATCAAAAAGATGTGGAAACAAATTTAGAAAAATATAACAGATTAAATGGTATAATTAGGAGAAATTTTGGAAAACAAATGAGGAAAGAAATCCAATTGAGATTTCATAATGCCATAGCCAAACCTGCTCTACTATACGGAAGTGAATGCTGGACACTTCGAGCAAAAGATAAATCCCGCATTAATAGTTCACAAATCAGATTCCTCCGATCACTAACTGGAGTAACATTAAGGGATAGAATGAAAAGTGATGAGATAAGGATGCAGTGGAATAGTAGGGAAATGGTTGAACATATACAAAATTATCAGATTAAATGGTTCCAACACGTCCAGAGAATGTCAAATTCCCGTTTATCAAAGATGATTTACCACCTCAACCCTAAAGGGAAAAGAGACCTCGGAAGACCCTTCTACCGATGGAAAGATCAGTTTTTGTAGTCGCAGAACGGGGATCATCACCCAATACTGCATTCGGAAGAAGAAGAAGACTAATTTCCCATAATCCCGAGTGAACACGCCGTGAGCCTTGCATTTGTTTTATTTAGTTAAATATTCTGTTTCTACGAAACAGCGCTACCATTGTAGTTTGCTCATTGTACAGTAGTTCATCGTAAACGACCGAAATTTTTTAGATGTCACTGTACTCAGTTTTCCCTCTATTCGAAGTTTCTCTATGACCACGCCCAACATACTAACAGTTGTAGGTATTGCTTTTATACACCCTGTTATCATAAAGATCTTTACCTTTGTATGACTAAGAGAAGTAATTCACGGTTGATTCATTCGTCACACTCAATACTATAAAAGGTGACTATTAAAGCTTCTGTTTTTCGGTCAAAGATCTGGAACAATTGAATTTTAGCATGACTGATGGAATACAATAAAAGTAATGAGACTCTATATGAACGGTTCCTTATTGCGACAGTAATAATTACTTCACATTTCATTTCCTTTTAAAACACCATGACTTATCAAACAACACGCACTGTTACTGGAATAATTATCGGGCAATAAAAATCAGCTCAGCGAACTTTGAACTGCGGTCAAGATCCAACATGCAGTCAAGATCAGAAACCCCATTAAAAAAAATCCATCGCAATATGAAATATATGTCCACTGCTGTGGTCTCGAGGTAGCGTGCTGCCTTGGCACGCAGCGGGCCAGGGTTCGATCCCCGGTCGGGACAGTTTTTTTTCTGGGTGAGGTTGTTATCGGGGTTTTTCCTTACCTGTAAGACAAATGTCAGGATAACTTTAAGGCCCAAACGGTCCCCGAAATCATGTGGCCATCTTCATCATCATCCATCATCCTTCACTGGTGTGGAAAGCAACGGGAAGCTACCACACCTACAATTCCCTAGTAAAGCTGCAAAGCATAGCATGAAAATGCTATGATTGCAGTGAAAGACCTGCCCTCGGGCAGCATTACTATGGATGGATGGATGGATGGATGGAATAATAATAATAATAATAATAATAATAATAATAATAATAATAATTTTAGTAAAAGACTCTCTATAATAAAATAGTTTTCCTATAACCCATTGTAAATTTCACTCCTCCATACATCCGTATTCTCTGCATCACTCTCTCGACACCATAATCCTATGCACTCTTTGAACCCACTGCAATTTTGGTCAGCCTTTCTTCTGTTGACCTCCGCTTCAAAATTTAGCATAATCTTAGGTATGCTGTTATCCGACATCCTCTTTAAGTGGCGAAACCATTTCAGTCTTCTTATTTTTCTAATAAGAATAATAATGATAATCTCATTTATGGACACGTAAGAAGAATGCAGGATGCACTACCAAAGGCCGTATATGCATGGACAATTGAAAGAAAGAACAGAAAAGGAAGACCAAGAAGATTTAAAAAAACGAAACAATTAAAATCGTATGGTCGTCTAAAAAGAATGACAGATTCCCAAGAAGAATACTAGAATGGGTGTCACTTGATAGAAGAGGAGGAGGACGGTCAAAAATAATGTGGATTTATTGATGTTTTGAGGAGCATGAGGGAAAAAAGTATTGGAAAATGGAGATTGGAAGACAGAGAGATGTGGAGGAGAATGACAGATCAATTGGGCACAGGAAGATGTGAAACCCTATAAATAGAAAATAAAAATAACATTTGTAATTAATAGGGGAAACATGGACACTTACTTTATAAGGGATGAAATGAGATTACGAGTATTTGAGAATAAAGTTCTTAGGAAAAATGGGTCCCGCGCCGTAGCCGAGCGGTTAAGGTAGGAAGCCTTGGAGCAGAGCTACGGGACTTGCGCTGGTTCGAGTCTCCATGGGGGAAGAAATTTTCTCATGGTATTTCGGCCAGTATGGGACCGGTGCCCACCCAGCATCGTGAGGCAATTGGGTAGCTACAATAAGTAGCGGCTCCAGGTTGAGGAACCAGCTATAACGGCTGGGGGACTCGACATGCTAACCACATGTCACCCCTACACTGGCTGTTGATCATCTACCTCTGTGATTGACACATGTGGATGTGAAGGGCCAGCAGCCGGCTGGTAAAAGGGCAACCGCTGAAAAGTGGAAAGACCCTCAATCGGATCGGAGAAAAAATGGACCAAAGAGAGAACATACAAGTGAATGGAGAAAACTACATAACAATGACATATGGTCTTTATAGGAAACCATAAGATATAATAAGAACAGTTAATACTTGTAGATTGCGATGGGTAGGTCATGTGACACTAATGGGGAATTAAAGAAGTGCATGGTAGCTTCTTATAAGAAACCAGAAGAAAAACGCCCAGTTGGTAGACCAAGAATAAGGTGGGAATAACATTAACCTTGGTTTGAGGGAAGTAGATTATATAGAAGATGATTGGAAAACATTAGCTCAGGATAGGGATGTATGGAAAGCTTATGTTCGTGCGGCCATGAACCTAAGGGTTCGTTAGTGGCTGTGAGGAAATAGACAAGAACCTGGTAATCACCTGTCCAACAAAATTGATTTATCAATTATTTTTTTATATACACATTTTCAATGTTTACACATCTTTCTGTGCCAAAAGTTTTATTTTCCTTCTCCGCTCGTCTCTATCCAACCACTCCATTTCCTAGAGTCCTCTTAATTATTTAATGTCAAGTAGCGGTAAACTAATTCGCAAAGAATTCAGTTAAATTGCAAAGTATGACAAAGTGGCTTGGTGAGTGCAATGACAGAGCAAAGAGACGATGTGACATTTATATATAAATGGCGAACTGGTCGCATGGCACGGGGCCGAGATAGGGTGTTAAGACGTGGTCACGCATCATAATGTACCACAAACTTGGACACTTGACAAAACTGGCGACCGCTTTCACACTCAACAGTAATTGCAGTCCACAACTACATAATATACAATAATTAATATAAAATAAATATGCCATTTGTAAAGAAACACTGGTTTTCCAACCCTTTTGTACGGTAGCGAAGTATGGACATTGAAACAGAAGGATATACAGAGACTTAGATCTGCTGAAATCAGATACCTTCCGAGGACTGCAGAATACACACTACTACTGTCTACAGACTACATTGTCTCCAATCTGATATAGAAACAGCCATAGCAAACCCTGGAGAAAAGCTACATGCATATTTATTGACTACTCCAAGGCGTTCGACACAATAAATAGAACCATGGTAATGAAGAAATTGGAAAATGCTATAGGTCTAAAACACTGCCTACTACCGCCTATTAGAGACCTACCAACAACTGGGTGGAAATAGGTGAGGGTATAAACAAATCGAACATGATACAGCAAACTGTTGGGGTACTACAGGGGGACCCGTTAAGCCCCTTGCTGTTCATTTTAGCTACAGCGGACATCAACAAGGCAACGTAAACCTGCTTATGTACGCAGATGACATGGTATTGACCTCAACTTCGGAAAGTGATCTGCAGAAAGCCTTCAACCAATTACTAGACTGGGCAAAAGAAAACGAACTGACACTAAATGAAGAGAAAACAGTCTCCATGACCTTTAGAAAAGGGAGCAGACGACGCATTTTCTACATTGGTGAAAAAACATTAAAATCAGTACCTAGCCTCACGTATCTGGGAGTCACTTTCCAAACACAGGAACGCGTGTTTACACACCATGTAAATGACAGAGTAAATGCTGCGATAAGAGCCATAAGCGACATTAAGTCAATAAACAAACTCTCACTAGAAACAGCCCTACAACTTTTTGAACTTAAAGTTGATCCCGTTGCAACATATGGGTTAGAGAACATATGGGTCCATTTAAAGAAACCGAACCTAGAAAAATTAGAGAAACTAAAAGCAACATACCTAAAAAGGGTGGTCTGTCTCTCCAAATACACGCCCTCACGACTTGTTTATGAACTCTCCAGAGAACCATTCTACATAGAAGAGCTGAGGCTAAAGTTCCTACTACCAGTGACACCAGCTTACCAGGACTTCCTACAAGAACTCCACGAGAAGAAACGCAAAATATGGGAAGAATTCTATATTACTGACGCCATGACAAACCGTGAATGGACTCAGGGAGGATATGAATTGCGCCACACAGTGTCCTGACTCGCTGTGCATGGATTTCACCACAAGCTGTGCAGCAACCAGAGATTCCACGAGCCCGGACCAGACTGCGTGTGTGCAAGATGTGGCGAACAGTGCGAGAAATATCTTGTGTTAAACTGTAGGATGAGATCAGAATCGTTGCTGAAACTCTGCAGCGACTAAAAACAATCTTCCTTGCACGATGTGCGCATTTCTTATTTTATTACTGTCTACAGACGAGAAGAATGAAAGCAAGGAACGAAGGAGGGCACAGGGAATTGCAAGCGATACAATGGCTTACTACCTGAGAATTTAAGAACAGTCCATGATGTCACTCACATCTGTAGATTATTTCAGACATATTGAATTTTATGTTATATATTTTGTGTTTTACGGTAATTAAATTTGAACTTCTTATTCAGTTTAGTTACTTTATGTTTTAACCCATTCGCTTCAGGTTTAAATGATCAATGCATTTCCCCACAAACCGAATTTAAGTTACCGTAAATTATATTGTCTTATTTTCAGACATTCAAAACAAACAAAAGATAACGGCACTTGGAATCACAATAAAGGTGAAGGCAAAAACACATTCCTCTACTATTCATAAATGATAAGAAAACAATACCCAGCCAAGGGATGTACAAAATATTGCAAAACGTAACAGCAGAGTTAAGCGAGTGTACCTCGTCATCAGAGTTGAAAGCCATTTAACTACCAGCGAGTCTAGCTCGTATTTTGAGGCGAACGGGTTAATGTTTCGTGGTTCACTGTGAGGTGACCAGGTATAATAAGAAGAGTTAAGTCTCGTAGACTACGATAGGCAGGACATGTGGCACGAATGGGGAATGAAATATGTGCGTGGAAGCATATTTTAGGAAACCAGAGGGAAAACGCCCAGTTGGTGGAGCAAGAATGGAGTGAGAGAATAACACTATGATTTGAGGGAAGTAGATTATACAGCGGATGATTGGAAAACATTAGCTCAGGATAGGGATGTATGGAGAGCTTGTGTCCGCGCGGCCATGAACCTACGGGTTCGATAGTGCCAGTGAGTTAGTTAGATATGTAGAAAATAAACCTGAAAAACAATAGAATGGAATGACTCGATAGACAAAAGAATGGAATGAATTGTTGGATAGTTTTTCAGTATGAAATGGTCTTGGAACTGATCAGCCTTCAATTTGTTACGATGCATTTTAATGATGCAGATAAATCACCACTATTTACTCGATTGTTCAACAAATTTAATTACACTAATTTAACATTTCTGATCTTCCTAACTTAATACAGCAAAGCGAAGTTAATGAAAGGAGGGAAGCGTTGCTTCCCATCCATAATGGTGTGCATGATAAATTAGCCTGCTATGAAAAAATATATGAACCAGAAATACTTCGGGACCGTGTGCAAAATTATGCTTTACGAATTTTAAAATGAACTGCTGGTTTGCGTTCTAGCGAGTTACAAAATATTCACATGTCAACCGAGTTCCGTGATCTTGCAGTAAACAAATGACCCACTTGTCACTTCCCAGCCAGATAACCTCCAATACAGATAAACACGGCTAATTATTTTCTAACCAGCTTTCATATTATTAAAAAAGTTCTGTTCCTAGATTTTTGACCTGTACTCAAGTTGCTAATGTTTTCATTCTAATCTGAACAAAATTGTTAATGAAAACAGGTATATATTAAACAAATTTTATCATCATCATCCGGTATCATGGCAGCTGCCGCCGTCTTCCGGACACCAAACGCCATTCCTCTCTGTCCATCCATAGATCTTCCTCCATTCCTCTGATATTCATAGCTGCTTGTATCCCTTCTATCCAAGTTTTCTTCGGTCTTCCTCCTTTCCATTGGGATCCAATCCATAACAATTTTAGGCAAACTTTGCTCTGGCATTCTTTTGACATGACCATACCTCTGCAATCTTTTCTTTTCTATAATGTCTATGATGTCCGGCTCCTCTTGTACAACCATAATTTCCCTTATTTCTTTATTTCGTATTCTATCCATTCTAGATTTTCCAGCTGATCTTCTTAAAACATCCATTTCTGCACTTACCATTCTTTACATTTCCCTGGTAGGAATTTGCCAGACTTCAGCACCATATGTTAAAATGCTCTGAATTGTGGTTTGATATGTTTGTAATTTTCTATTTTTTGTAATATTTTTGCTCCACCAAACAGAGTTTAAAGCATTTATTGCTTGTTTTGTTTGTGCGATTCTATTTTTAATTTCCACTGTGTTATCGCCTGAATGGTCTAATTTTGTTCCTAAGTAAGTGCATTCAATACTAGGTTTTAGTTCTTCTCCGTTGTTAAAATTTATATTTTCCATTTCTTCTCCTATACGCAGATATTTAATTTTCTCTAAACAAATTTTATCTTTATGAAATTAGTGTTACACTAATCGACTTTGACAAATGAATAACCAAAGTTCGAATGTCAATCGATAACTTACCTATTGAACAAATAAAAATCGATATTTAACTGTACTCACTGAAGGCAAGGATTTTAATGCACTAGGGTCGTATGTTAGAACATTAGTCTCTACTCAAATTACTTCCAATCACTAGTGAGCTGACTCACCGTGAGCAATTGCTGAGAACGAATTAACGGCCGACTTACCGGTCATGCACGAGAGTCGACGTTTTCGTAATATTGGCAACGAATTACCCAGAATTCTCAGCGATAAAACAACTTCCGTTATTTTCGTCTGCTATAGAGGAATGCATTTATGCTTGCATCCCGCAAATAATACCGTATACAAACACGTCTGCGACACGCAATATTACGCCGATTCTCCTGTTCTTCCAGTTGAATTCTTTGGTAGACTCTATCAAATTCCTCTTCTCCGTGTATACCGAAAACATGATCGAAGTCTTCAAGGTCCGACATCTTGGATAAATGTTGGATAAAGCAGCAAAGTACATCGATTACCATCGGTTCCCTTCGGGATTTTAATTTGAGTTGCTCATTTAAGCTACCTCGGCAGGTAGCTTACAAATTTAACCAATTATTATCGCATGAACAGATTTCTGAGTAAGCAAAATCGTATTAGCATACAACTTGCTCAGCAGAGAAGGCATTTTACTGTCTAATGCGTCCAAACATGCGACCCTAAAAGTTACAATAATTGTAATATAGTATAATAAGAAGTTAGACTTCTGACTGTTTTTTGTTTTGGTTTCACATACAAACAGTTGATATGTATATTAAAATACCTTTTTGCGCGACAGTGCGTTTTGTCGTAACAGCATCGGCAAACATTATTGAAAGTTCAACTTCCTACCTGGCTTGGGCGATGGAGATTGGAATGACACAGAGATGTGGAGGAGAATGACAGTACACTAATTGGGCGCAGGAACATGAGAAAGATGCTAATAAATAAACGTTTACTCTATAGCCCTATTAGGTTCGTCTCCGGGCATATAGGCCGTGCTCCAGTCGTTCTTCTACTCGACGTTTCGTCTACTACTGCGGTAGACATCTTCAGGAGATACTGCGTGCTCTCTGTGAACTCCTCAACAGTCGGCTGCAGACTGGCTGGTCGTTCAGAATCAGAATCAGAATCAGAATCAGTGTTCGTTCAATCATGAACGAACGGGCTAATCTGCATAGAATGCGGCTCTTGATGGCGGCTACTATGCAGTTATGTCGATTGTAATTTTTTTGTCGACATGGGTACGAAGGCCGAGCCCATTAACCCCATGTTTGTAAGTTTTGAAGTGTTGAAAAACACTTTGAATGATATTGTATTGAATAATATTGTGTGATTTAGTTTATATTTGCGTCACTCGATTCCTCCATGCCTGTCGATACGTAGCAGCTGGTTGGCTCTCTGATTTTAATAGCCTATTGTTGAGGTTCCTCAGTTATAGTATTATTTGGGTATGGTAATTGTTTTGTAATTTTGTATATTGGTTTATTTATTGTTATTATTGGTTTATGTTTATATTTATGTGTGATTATTTGCTTGCAATCCATTTGAGAAGTTCGCTCCCTCATGCCGACAGTATCTGATAAGAAATGAAATGAAATCTCCATGACAACTCCTCCACCCAGACAGTTCATGTGTTATAATTTTGAATTTTGAAAAGGGATTTCGTTGTGGGTTTTTTATTTACTAGTGGTTGCAAGGGTTCTACTTCGACATTTGTCTTATTATTACTAAGGGTACCACTACGACCTTAGTGAAGTAGGCGGCCCCGGGGCCATTGAATCCGTTTGGTTCCATTTTATATTCTTTTGGGATTGCGGCTGTGCCCGACTTAATATTTCACTCCAGCATTTGCTGCTTGAGTCAGGGAAACCACAGAAAACCTGACTAGAGTGTGATTCTAAGTAATATTCCTAGAGTGACCAAAATCGGGGGCCTTTTTGTCAACGAGTATGCAGTGAAGCTGCATATCGGACTTGAAATAAGTTTCACTTGTCGGTCGTTGGAAACTCCCTCCCTATTTATAGGCACGCCCCTGGTGGAGAGGCGGTTTTCTGCGCGGTCCGTGTTGCGTGCTGTTTTGTCCAGGCTGTCGCTAGCAGAAGTCATAGGCTTCGTTGTCGTATTGTGCAGAGCCGGGATCCAGATTTTGTTTATCTACATGGTTTCTTCTTTTTTGTTAAAGGAATTTTTGTGTTTATATATTTCAATGGCTTGTCTGTACAGACGAAACGTCGAGTAGAAGAACGAATGGACCACGGCCTATATGCCCGGAAGACGAACCTAATAGGGATCAAGACGCCGGCCGTGAAAGCCTACAGTTATACGTTTACTCTATAGCCAAATTACAGCATTCCGTATTAATGTTTTTTTTTAAATATAATTTGCTGAACTATTAAGTTAAGGGGTCCGACTGGTGAAAATGTTGAGAAAAAAAAAACGGCAAAAAATATGTTTTTCTTGTTTATTTCCTTTTTAATAACTATTGATTCTTTAGGATAATTTTCATATGAACATTTTTATTGTAGGATCAAAATTGATTCCGTAACTAGTTTAAATACCCTTGCATGTGTGCTCTGCATTACCATATAAACTTTAATATGCGTTTTTTTTCCCCCCATAATTTGACATTTTCCGAAAGTTAAAATGCTCCTTACGTTGCAATTTCTATGCTAACAAAGTGAAATTTTGTGGTTAGACTCACCAATATATGCTAATTCAAATTTACTATGCAGTTACTAGTGTAAGAAAAAACACCTGGCGAGACAGGCCTACAAGGCCCTTAGCCTACCAGCCGGCTGCTGGCCTCACATCCGCATGTGTCAATCATAGAGGTAGATGATAATCAGCCAGTGTATGGGGTGACATGTGGTCAGCATGTCGAGTCCCCCAGCCGTTATAGCTGGATTCCTCAACCTGGAGCCGCTACTTATTGTAGCTACCCAAATGCATCACGATGCTGGGTGGGCACCGGTCCCTTACTGGCCGAAATACCATGAGAAAATTTCTTCCCCCATGGAGACTCGAACCAGCGCAAGTCCCGTAGCTCTGCGCCAAGGTTCCCTACCTTAACCACTCGGCAACGGCGCGGGACACTAGTGTAAGAGACGTGTTTTTTTTAAATTGAGACGAAAAAAATAAATTAGTGATTTTTTTTTCAAAAAATGAAAAATAAGCACAGTATCCTCCCTTTATGATTTTTTTTTTGCATAGCAAATTTGTTTAGTGGAATCATAAAGATTCTGAATCTCAAATTTCATGAGAGAATATTTAAAAATGCATCGTAAGGATGAGTTTTTTTACAATTAAAAAATTGAATGCAGGTTCACGGCCGGTATTCATAATGTTGAGTGATTCCACTAATACAACGTCCTCTACGTCCACAGCGCTCACTCTCAGTAGATCTTCCGACCAGGAAACACGCCTAGAAGCACTCGCCACTGAAGATGCCCTCCGCAGTTGAGGGCGAAACGTCTGGTATCAACACCAACTATGGACCACGGCCACGTAACCCGGAATCACTCAACATTATAATTAAAAAAATTGTTTTAAAAAGTAATAATTCTCAAACTATTCTACTTATAAAGACCAAATTTCACAGAAACACTTCTATAAGCACATAATGTAAAGGATAAAAATTTCAGAACAATCAGATGAAAACTTAATATATATATATATATGAAAGCCATCATGGTCTTTATAGGAAGCCAGATATAATAAGAACAGTTAAGTGTCGTAGACTGCGATGGCCAGACATGTTCCACGTATGGGGAATGAAAGACTTGCATGGAAGCTTCTTGTAGGAAAGCCAGAGGGAAAACGCCCAGTTGGTAGACCAAGAATGAGGTGGGAGAGCAAAATTAACTATCATTTGAGGGAAGTAGATTATACAGGGAATAATTGAAAAGCATTAGCTCAGTATAGGGATGTATGGAGAGATTATGTCCGCGTGGCCATGAACCTACGGGTTCGATAGTGCCAGTGAGTAAGTAAGTAAGTAAGTATGTAATTCATCACTCGGTCGCTTAAGCAGTAAAGTGTTCTGATAGAGTTACTGATTTGGCTATACACATTCCACATTCAATTTAAATATCAGATGAATCGTTCCTGCAACTAAATTACACTGGTCAACATGATTTTTGTCTCATGAGCACCAATAGTTGTACTTAATGCAGTTTTTTATCGTGTTTTCAAATATGTATTCGGAATTTCTCCATCACCCACAGTTTTTTTATTTCAATTTCAATTAATGGATTTAAATAATTATATTTTAATAAACGTTTCTTCGTTCATTTGTACACAGTACAATAAAACGAGGAACACTTTCATCAGGAGATTTCAGCTATGCAAAAGATATATCAAGGCAAATGGGATCCTAATATGCTGGACGATTATTGTTGGACCATCAAGAGGGATGCTCAACAGGCGAAATACAGGAGAAAATCGTCATTTCTTACTTTCTAGGTGAGTCCGAATGTTCGAATATTGTGTACGAATTCGTAGTTACGAATGTACAAAATATTAAAGTGTTTAAAATTATAAATGCCTGTCTCTTGGAAACCTTGCGTGGTGGAGGAAAACCGATATCATATTTGAATTCAGGAGAAAAAATCGCATATTTTTCTTTCTGAGGAAAAAAAAATATATTTTCTGTTGCTTAATGTAATCTGCGAACATGTATTTCAGTTCAAATACATGTCCCTATGGCCGGGAAATTAATTTTTAATGGTTCACGCTAATTCCATTTTGACCAACTGTAAAATCTGATAAGTTGTATCACCAACTAGCGAACTAGTTTAGAAATAGTTTCACTATTCCAAAAGAAGGTTGGACTTTGTTAACTGTTGTCTTACCTTGAAGAAAGAACTGTTCTTTTTTCAAGAAGAAAAACAAATGATCATTCATTTGGCAAAGAAGTGATTTGAGACGTGCCGGGCGGCCAATCAATTACCATAACTTACCTGAAACAAAGAGAAATGAAAATATATTATTACAATATTCATTTGTCTAAAAAAATAAATAATTCTCATTATATAACCCTATTATAATAATTTGCTACATATTACTACAAAATTTTCATTGGTCATGGCCTTTCTTCCTACTTTAGCACTTTTTATGCAAAATAAACTTATCTAATATACAAAAACGAATGTTTGTTTGTTCGTACTTTATGCGTCCAAAAAGCTACTTTTTTTCTCTAGCTCCGGCCTATAGTGCGTACGGTAATATGTTATATATATATAAAGTAAAGTATTCCCACTACAGGCCTCAGGAGGCCTTTGGGGTAGTAGGAGGTTAAGGCTCCCACTATTTCTAGACAATCGGCACTTGATGTCAGCCGGGTTGTCAGCCCTGCGTGACGGCCGCCTTTACCCCAGAACAAGCGTCTGGTACTCATTTCCGTTAGAGGCTGAGTCGACCCCAGGGCCATAGTGCCGCCAGAAGGTTTGGGTCAGTTTAAAAATCCTGACCCCACCGGGACTTGAACCCTCGACCTTCCGGCTTGTAGCGCAGTGTCTTAACCACCACGCTACGGCGTGCCCCCATATATATATATATATATATATATATATATATATATATATATATATATATATATATTAATTTTCTCAGAAAAATTATCTAAATTGTGGTAAAACCCCCTCCCCATTTAAATCGATTAATTAGTTTATGAATCCATAAGGGACAAACTCACAAGACACACCCCTATAGGCCTATATAAAGATCACATCTCTATTGGTTTCAATAGAAGGCTGAGAAATAAGTTCAGTAATTAAAAAAATAAACTATTATTCTCCCAGTTATATTATATGGATGCGAAACATGGACTCTTACTTTAAGGGAGGAAAGGATATTACGAGTATTTGAGAATAAAGTTCTTAGAAAAAATGTTGGACCAAAGAGAGATGGACAGGTGAATGGAGAAGACTACATAACAGTGAACTACATGGTCTTTATAGGAAGCCAGATATAATAAGAACAGTTAAGTCTCATAGACTGCGAAGGGCAGGACATGTGGCACGAATGGGGGAATGAAATACGTGTACGAAAGCTTCTTGTAGGAAAACCAGAGGAAAAACGCCCAATTGGTAGACCAAGAATGAGGTGGGAGAATAACATTAACTATGATTTGAGGGAAATAGATTATACAGCGAATGACTGGAAAACATTACCTCAGAATAGGTATATACGGAGAGCTTAAGTCTACGTGGCCATGAACCTACGGGTTCGATAGTGCCAGTGAGTTAGTTCAATTTAAAAATGTCCGTACGAGTACGCCTAGGCCTATATAAAATATTTCTCATCATCATCATCATCATCATCATCATCTGCGTTCATGGATTAGGTCTGTTGACCCGTTCCGACTTCAGCCCATCTCTTTCTAGGTCTGCCCACATCTCGGGTGCCTTTAGGTTTGTATTTTGTTATTTGTTTTGGATATCTATTTTCATTCATTCTGTCTATGTGTTGCTTCCATTTTTGTCTATATGTATCTATTTTATCAGTTATTGCAAATATTTCAAGTTCATGTCTTATTTCTGTGTTCTTGATTCTGTCTTCCTTAGTGCACCCTTTAACAGATCTCAAAAATTTCATTAAAATATTTCTCACTGGAATAAATTTGCAATCAGCTGATGTGAAAAATGCAGGAAGCAAAAACCGCTGTGATAACAACACCCAGTAGGAATCAATGCTTTAAAAAAATGTTTCAACGACGCACGTTCTAAACTTCCACAAGGTGAACTGGGACATAACTTAGTTTCTTGAAGGTTTTAATGGACGTGAAAGAGAGGGAGTACGGTCCTTTGAGCCAAAGCTGCTATAAATTCTATTTACGTCGCGTCTACTAAATTCCCGTGTTATTACCGCCATAACCTCAAAATATGTAAGCAGACGCACAATGTAAATAAACCTCGCAACAAAAACACGAGAATATTTTGCCATAATCTTTCTACGTCGCAAAAACATACAGTCAATGTAATAGTTATTGTGTACCGTCATCTGTTAAAATGTATTATTACAAGAGACCGGATTAGGCTATATGCAGTTGCATTTGCATATTTAGATCTTTTTCATCTGTTATTGCATATTTTAACAAAAAATTGTGACATTCAGAGCATTTTAACATATGGTGCTGAAGTCTGGCAAATTCCTACCAGGGAAATGAAAAGAATTTTAAGTACAGAAATGGATGTTATAAGAAGATCAGCTGGAAAATCTAGAATGGATAGAATACGAAATAAAGAAATAAGGGAAATTATGGGTGTACAAGAGGAGCCGGACATCATAGAAAAGAAAAGATTGCAGTGGTATGGTCATGTCAAACGAATGCCATAGCAAAGATTGCCAAAAATTGTTATGGAATGGATCCCAATAGAAAGGAGGAAGAGAGGAAGACCGAAGAAAACTTGGATAGAAGGGGTACAAGCAGCTATGAATATCAGAGGAATGGAGGAAGATCAATGGATGGACAGAGAGGAATGGCATTTGGTTTCCGGAAGACGGCGGCAGCTGCCATGATACCGGATGATGATGATGAATTAGTGACATTTTCGCGCTATATTTACAACATTTTAAAAATCTATGTTGTTTTACAATTAACATTTCGAGACCATCAAAAGTGTAGCAAACGATTTCTATAGTGCAGAGGCTTTGGCAGTTCGTCAGTGCAAGGAAGCATTTAACAATTCCAGTATTAAAAAAAAAACTTTGCTGTGATTACCACATGTTTTTTCCTATATACCTGCAACTATTAAAAAACTTGAAACTCACCGTTTGGCGTTGACTGAATCTATTCAGTTAATGAATAAAATCAGTCAACTGAATTCCTTATTTCCAAGCAAACTTAAGGAAAAGTTTGAAAACATTTTCAATGCCCCAAATGGGAGTCAATGACCAATCACGTTTCAATGATTTCTGTTTTACATCCAATCACAGTCGTGTTTCGCGAAATATTTATCAATATTAAATTTACCATATTAAAGAAAGCTCCTCCTTTTTAATATTCTGAATAGGTCTGACTATTATTTTGCAGTGACTGAGCCTGTAAGAAATACAGCTACCAGATTGTATATATAGTGCATAGATGTCAACTGCTTGCAGGAGTTAATATAAAAACATTTGTAGCAATTTATTATACCACCAAAAAAAAAAAAAAGAAACCACTGTTTGCACTTTCTTGCACTGACTTGACAAATCAACATGTACAGACTGCAATAAATTCTACATTGGGAAGACTAACAGAAGCTTCAACATTAGATTCAATGAACATTTCAGAGATTTCATTTATAATGGAGGAAAATCAAGTTACGCAAAACATGTAATTCAAGCTGGACACCATATGCATAACATCGATAACACCCTCACAATAGTACATAGAGAAAACATTCCAACGAGAATAAATATACTGGAGGAAATCGCAATCCTAAGAGAAATCAACAGCAACCTGATTCTCAATGAATACACACCTAATCCACACAATCCTCTGTACAAAATTCTCACAACCAAGTCAGTGCTTCAACAAGGGTCAACAAGAACGGACCTAATGCATTCTGCTGATGATGGGACTAGTCCCGAAAGGCCTACAGAGTTTTAAAAGAACTTAAGTTGAGGAGATGGACCTACAAGGTAACTATATTATAGTTTTTAACCCTACATTATATTACTACGAATACAACGCTAAGTCTTATATTACCAGCCACCAGGCAGGAGATCTTTGGGCAGACCCTTCAAACGTTGGATTGAGACCGTAACAGACCACTAGGTCTATCACATGAAACGAAGAAGAAGATATTTTATATGCAGGACATTTTTTATTAACATACAAATATTCTCTAAATTTAAATAAAATAAAAAAAACTGAGTTATTCCAGCTAAATTCAATGCAAAGTTAATTTGAGATATTCGTATATACATGAGACATTTAATTTGTAGTGTTCTGAGCGTAATTCACACTTAATCACGAAACATGTTTTCTTTTCTTTTGTAGACAGATCTCTAAATCACGAACCGGATACGTTTTCTGCAGTTTGCATTTTAACTAGCGATGCGTTACTGACAATTCTTTATTTTCTTAAATCAGTGGAGAGAGGTGGAAAAGACATCCGTCACATAAGCGAAATAGGAACATGCGGACTGCTATTTTCCTAATTCTTACTTAAATCTGCGAATTGCTGATCTTCATCGAGATGAGACTATTCAAAATTACGAAGACACTAATAAAATACATTTTAAAGGCAAGATAATATATATATATATATATATATATATATATTGTGTGTGTGTTGGTTATATGATCACATATATTGACATATTTATGAATTTCCAGGTTGAAAATTACCGTATTTTACGGACTATAAGACGCACCTTAATTTTTAAGCAATTAAAAACATTTTACCATTTTATACGCTGTATATTAGCTTCACCTGTATCTATGTAACGGAAACTTCCAACACTTAAAAACATTGGATCGACTTGAAAATTTGTATAGTTTTAAAGAATCAATGACAATACAATACAATATAATAGGTTGCGGACTTATCGACTTTTTAGTCCATCGTTGTAAGAAATTAATATTATATCCTATGGTAGCTCAGTTGGTAGAGCGGTGGACTGTAGTGGTATATAATTTCAGTAATCCATAGGTCGCTGGTTCAAATCCGGCCCGGAGGATTTCTTTAGAAGAGTATTACTTTTAGCTCATACTACAATAGTATCAAATTTAAAGATATTTACATTTTTATCTTATTCTGTAAAATATTAATGACAATTTTGTTAACTTACCACATTGTAATTTATCCAAAAAATATGAAGAGGATACGATAATCTGTAACTATTTATCTATATAAAATATTCAAAAATATTATAACAATGTTAGATAATAATTAAATATATATATATATATATATATATATATATATATATATATATATAATTATATTCGTGCCTAGACACTAAAAATATCGTAAGCAATTAAATGTTCATGGGATTCCGGTTTATGACAATCAAACTAAAAAATAAAAAACAAATAATAGTTTAAAAAAACTAAAACAACACGCCTCATTAGAAAACCGAATTAAAACATTAAAAATAATTTTATTTCCAACGCGCTTGGGATGAACACGACAAAAAAATCTCCAACACATCTAGAATAAAACTAGAATTATCTACAAAAAATAATTTTACCATCAAAAAACGTGGGGTACTTTTCGTGGTTTTTACGTTTTCTTCTTAGATACTTTACTTTTACAAATATCTGTTTATTGTTAAACATTAATTAATATAGAGCACCCCACGCTTTTGATGGTAAAATTATTTTTTTTGTAGATAACTGTAGTTTTATTCTAGATGTGTTGAAGATTTTTTTGTTCACCACTTTAATTTTATCCCAAGCGTGTTGGAAATTAAAATTATTTTTCATTTTTAGTTCGGTTTTCTACTAAAACGTGTTGTTTTAGTTTTTTAAACTATTATTTATTTTAAGTACTGCTACAGTTGTGCAATGATTATATTCTTAAAGCGGCTTTGTTTACACAAAAAGTAAATCAGAAAAAAACTTATTAAATTACTAATTAAATAAAAATAAAACAGTTTTAATTGATTTTCATATTTATTATATAATTCAGTGACAGCTGTTTCGGTACACTGTACCTTCTTCAGACATGTTAACAAATTTTGAATTGTGTTATTATAGTACATATCAACTGATCTAAGATCTAATGTGTTATATTACATATCAACTGATCTAAGATCTAATGTGTTATATTACATATCAACTGATCTAAGATCTAATATGTACTATAATAACACAATTCATAATTTGTTAACATGTCTGAAGAAGGTACAGTGTACTGAAACAGCTGTCACTGAATTATATAATAAATATGAAAATCAAATAAAACTATGTTTTATTTTTATTTAATTAATAAATATGGATTTCCATCAAGTAAACACCAACTCAATTGATTATTAAATTACTTTTAGAATTAAGGATGTTTGTGAACAGAAGTGACACTAGATTAAAAACAATTCAGTAAGACACGAAAAACGCGCGAAATATCTAAGGTTATTTTCTGATCAGCTCTACCTGTAAACCTGTTTGAACGTTTTCTGTTGGTTCTGCCAGCAACGACCGTCCTCAGTAACTATGCCAACATATATCAAGTGTTTTCCCAATTTGCAAGTGCCAAAAGCGAATTAGCCCTTCACAATTTGTGACTGTTGTCCTATTTTTAACCACGCAGGTGGACAACAAAACGAAGCATGATGACATATTTTGGCAAACACAAATAGTTGCTATTGTTATATCTTACAGGGCATTGATCCCCTTCCTGCCAATTCTTTCTTAGAATACCTTCTTGGTCTTTATTGTGACTTGTACAAAAATTTAAAAAATGGAACAATTATTTCATCTTCAATATCAGGATATCGCTTCCCCAGCCGTTACTGCTGATTTTCTCACCCTGGAGCTGCTACTAATTGTAGCTACCCAAATTCCTCACGGTGCTAGGTGGGCAACGATTTCATACAGGTCCAAATTACATGAGTACATTTCTTCCACCAAGAGGACTCGAACCAGTGCGAGTTCCGTAGATCAGCAAAAAGGCATAATGCCTTAAAACTATCGGTTACGGCGGTGCGGGACAAAATATATATATATATATATGTCCACCGCTGTGGTCTCGAGGTAGCGTGCTGCCTTGTCACGCAGCGGGCCCGGGTTCGTTAGCCGGTCGGGGCAGTTTTTCTGGGTGAGGTTTTTATCGGGGTTTTTCCTCACCTGTAAGACAAATGTCAGGAAAACTTTAAGGCCCAAACGGTCCCCGAAATCATATTGGCCATCATTATCATCACCCTTATCATTATCATCATTATCATCATCATCATCATCCTTCATCGGTGTGGAAAGCAACGGGAAGCTACCACACCTACAATTCCCTAGTAAAGCTGCAAAGCATAGCATGAAAATGCTATGATTGCAGTGAAAGACCTAACCTCGGGCAGAATTACTACGGATGGATATATATATATATATATATATATATATATTCCACTGCTGTGGTCTCGAGGTAGCGTGCTGCCTTGTCACGCAGCGGGCCCGGGTTCGATTCCCGGTCGGGAAAGGCTACTAGGTGAGGTTTTTTTTCGGAGTTTTTCCTCACCTGTAAGACATATCAGAAAGCTTAGGGCCCAACGGTCCCCGAACATCATCTTCATCATTATCATCATCATCCTTCATCGGTGTGGAAAGCAACGGGAAGCTACCACACCTATAATTCCTTACTAAAGCTGCAAAGCATAACATGAAAATGCTATGATTGCAGTGAAGGACCTGCCCTTGAGTAGAATTACTATGGATAGATAAGTTATATATATATGTGTGTGTGTGTGTGTGTGTGTGTGTGTGTGTGTGTGTAATTATTTTGTTTCTACTTTATAATTAAATATATATAAATATAACTGATGGTAATTTATTGTTGTTTGTGATCTTGGAGTTGAGAGGTGTCATGTGTCAGAGTTGGCTTATTAAAAAAAAGATGACAGAACTTAAGATTAGAAAGATTTATTACTACAAGTCGATAAGACGGATCACTGAACAATAAAGTCTGCTGTAAACAAAATTAATTTCTTAAACTGGTGTAAACTGATGGAGTGTTATCTAGCATTATGCATATTTACTATTAACATTCCAGACGAACTGTGTGGAAATTACCAACCTCTGAAAATAACATTAACAGGATTATTGGAATTACAATATTTTATTTCTTACATTAAGCAATAGGCCGCGGTGGACTAGTGGTTATGCTCCTTACCTCTGGTCCCGAGGGTCGCGGGTTCAAACCCGGCCGGGGTCCATGGATTTTTTTTAGGATGGTAAAATCCAAGGAGCAAGTCCTCCGGAAGGGACTTTAAGCCGTGGGTCCCGAGTCTGAAGATTTTCAGGCCGGTAAAAGATCCTTAAGCCTGAATGAAAAGGCATCTAAGCAAAATATACCGAATTTTCCCGTCCTAGTACTACCTTGGTTTCCTAGATGTCAGTATGACGCGGAACGCTGACCACGGACCACTCAAATGACATCTATACGAAAACAAGTGTAACTAAATAAGTATGGTTCAAATTCTTCCCTGTAGGGGAAGAGCGCGTAAATATCTGTAAAGGGAAACATGGTCTTACAAGAGAAGATACATTAAGCAATGCTATTATTCCGATAAAAACATTTCTTCTGCCCAAAAAAAAAAAAACTATAAAATGTTAAACATGTTGTCCTCACTAAAGACTATATTTCGACACCACGACTCTGACCAAACACTACTGAAGAAGTTAAGAGTATTTCAAATGAAAATTCATCGAAGAAAAGCTGGTCTTATTTCCGAGATATATACATATATAAAATTAAGAAAGTTTTCTTGGGTTTTCAGCGTCATGGATTTAAGTCCGGCCTCTGGCCACTGATTCGGACCTTTCGGCATGATCCCACATGCCATTATCAAGGAATGATAGGTTCGAGTCACTGGTTTAGGCCTTTATAATCAAGCCATTAAGTTTTCACTGTGGTCCATTTCGGAAGCCGTACACCCATCCAAGGATTTCTTGTGGATTGGTACGAATGATTCTTTCATTCATTTGGAGAGCTTCTATTCATGAAATTATACTAAGCATCCGATCTACCTTGTCCATCAATTTTTCTGCTCCTAATTTTACCAGTGCTTCTGGAATGTGCTATAAATTTTATAAACTAAAGCACTATATTAAAGGAATATTTACATCTGCGCCTGATGCAGTACACATTTTTATTTTTTCTACCGCCAATTTAAAAATATATTTATAACAAATATGTTAAAGAAAGAACGCATTAATTATGTAAGTTTTATCTCCTAAGGAAAAATGTTTATTTTTTTACTAAAATTGGAGTGGTTACTTCTCCTTTACCTCACAGAAATAAAATATTACCCTCATTTATCTTCGTTGATATTATGTTTATCAAAAAATTAACTTTCGATAGCGTCCATAATATATCAGGATTGAATGGAGATACGGGCGACCAGTTCGAATGTACCTTACATAAAAGCCCACACAAGACAATGAATGATGTATGCAGTTATTTTAAACTTTTCCAACACTCTACACACACTGTACTTTCATCACGTACGTCATTGATTTAATGACGTCAGAAGACCTTCAATTAAAATTCTGAGAAAACTTATAAACTGCGAACCAAGATACCTTTTATGTCCAACAAAAAGACAAAATTGCATCTTTTTCGCAATAGTATATCCCATAATTTTGTATAATACGTCGCACTTGGATTTAAAAAAAATAATTTCACAAAAAGAATTTCCATTTAAAAGAATATTTGTTTTAGACTATTGTGCGTGTTTTTATGCCACCCACTCTTTCTAGGCTTCCGGTTCGGCGCTGGGCGGATAGATCGCGTTAATGTGGTCTATTTTCAATTTAAGCACCATTTCGGCAGATCACTTACGTATATTGTGTTCCGAGAGCTTTCTAATATTATTTAATTGTAGCCAGTTAAATATGTATTCAGTATTTCCTCATTTTTATTATTGTTCTATCATATCCCTAATATTACAGACGATAAACTATAAAAAAAATGATTCTACGTACATTTTAAGAATTTTCTCCGAAAAAAATTTAAATGCTGTTTTTGTATCCTATCAAATTCTCGATTATAACTGCAAATTCCCACAATATCTGAGATGAAATTTAATTTTACATTCATTGTATTTTATAACCATTGTTCCAAATTTCGTACTAATGCATTTCCTCATTGATCACGGAAATTTTGGCCAATACCTCCAGATTTTCAATATTAGAAAAAGATATTTGAAGAGAAAAATTATACGCTCAGACCGGGACTTGAACCCGGGACCCTTGGTTCTCTAGACCAAGTGCTCTACCAACTGAGCTACCTGAGCAAGTACCGATCTAAACGCAAATCCTTCTCAAGATAGAAGCATGGCTTCACAGCATTTGGTCGATGGGAATTACAATGTATATAGAGAAGGATTTGCGTTTAGATCGGTACTTGCTCAGGTAGCTCAGTTGGTAGAGCACTTGGTCTAGAGAACCAAGGGTCCCGGGTTCAAGTCCCGGTCTGAGCGTATAATTTTTCTCTTCAAATATGATTTATCCATCATTGAGATGTACGAAATCAATAATAAAAAAAATAGAAAAAGAGATTGTAGGTATTAGCAGCCAAGGTGTTCAACATTTTCTTTGATTGCCTTTTGTTCTAGAATGAAAGGTACAAAATCGCCTCTCTTCTCAGTAACATCGCCTGTTTAAGTGAATCACCCAGAACGGAAGCGCTTTCGATAGCAAGGAAGTACAACATTTTTAATGTCTTCATAAAAACTTAGTTTTATGATAGAATTATATAATGTATGTCCACCGCTGTGGTCTCGCGGTAGCGTACTGTCTTGTCACGCAGCGGGCCCGGGTTCGATCCCCGGTCGGGGCAGTTATTCTGGGTGAGGCTTTTATCGGGGTTTTTCCTCACCTGTAAGACAAATGTCAGGAAAACTTTAAGGCCCAAACGGTCCCCGAAATCATATGGCCATCATCATCCTTAACCGGAGTGGAAAGAAACGGGAAGCTACCACACCTACAATTCTCTAGTAAAGCTGCAAGCATGGCATGAAAATTCTATGATTGCAGTGAAGGACCTGCCTTCGGGCAGAATTACTATGGATGGATATAATGTATCATAACAAATTTATAATTTACAAAAAATAGGTGCCAAATTTAATATGGAAATATCAATTAACAAAACTAAAATTATGACATTTCATGGGAAGGACCCCATACAAAGTAAAATCTGTCTCCAGAATAAAATTTTAGAGAGATCTAATCAATTTAAATATCTTGGATATTATCTCTCTATCTGGGATGAAAAGGATATCCCTGAAAAAGTTACTAGTTATAATAAAAGTTTAGGAATTATTAATCAAGTTATGAAACCATCCCTTGTACAAAAAAACACCAGATTACGTTTATATAACACTTTGGCTAGACCAGTGTTGACCTATGGTAGTGAAGCATAGACACTAAGAAAACAACATGAAAGCAGAATAACGGCTTGTGAAATGAGATTCATGCGCAGAACAGCGGGTTACAACCAGATGGGATCGGAAAAGGAACACCGATATCTTAAAAGAATTGAAGACTACGCCAATTTTGGAATATATTAAACAGTACCAACTAAATTGGAAACACCATCTTGAAAGAATGAGTTCAAATCGGATCCCCAAAGCTGTTTATAATTATATACCAAGAACGAAGATCACTGGGCCGTCCTATGAAACGCTGGAGGGAAAATTTTCTATAGGATCGTAACAGGCCTTGGCCTAATACTTGGAAGGAAGAAGTATCATAACTTCGAACAGCTATAACCCTTATATACGTATCATAAGGCAAAATAGAGGTTGTAAATGTCAGATAATAAATAAATAAACGGTTTAATTATTCTCTTGTTAAAATTATCATCACTCATCAGAAAATAGCTGTGAAAAAGAAGGCGACATTCACTGCGCAAATAGTGTTTTTTACTGATTTCTTCTAAACATTACCAATATTTTCCAGCATTTACCACTAACACGAAACATATCTGTTCGTTTAATAAATCAGTTTTTAATTAAAACTCGGAAACTAAATTTTAAAAAACTGAAAACTTATATTTATAGACTATACTGGAATGTATGTGTCAAACGGAATAAAAATTATAATATTGATAATACATTTCAAGTGTTTGAAGTGGAATGAAGTAACTAAGCTATATCAAAGATCATCATCATCATCATCACTCCAAGGATTAGGCAATTGCCCGTTCCGACTTCATATTGCATCAGCCCAACGTCTTCTAGGTCTTCCAACATCACGCCTTCCTCTTGCTTGATAATTTCTGGCTAACAATGGATATCTCTCCTTGCTCATTCCATCCATGTGATCAATCCATTTCTGTCTGTAATTCGTGACTTTATCCAACAAAGGCTGTACTTTCAATTCTTCTCTTATATCCTCATTTCTTATTCTATCAAGTCTTGTACATCCTTTTACTTGTCTTAGGAACCGCATCTCTGCCGTCTGTATTCTATCCTTCTGTCTTTTCACTGGAGCCCAAGTTTCACATCCATACAATATTGTGGGAACCCGCCATAACATTATACATTTTTATCTTGGTTTCTTTTCTAATTTTATTTTTGAATGTTCTCTGTATTGTTCCACACACCGTCTGAAATTTATTTATTTTGGAGTCAATATCTCTTTCCACATTGTAGCCAACATCACAGCCCAAATATTTGAAACTAGACACCTGTTCTATACTTTGATTTTCTAAAATAATTTTGGTTCTCACTGGATCTCTTCCTCTAAAAGCCATGGTCTTCGTTTTCCTTACAGAAATTTTTAGATCGTATAATTTACATATTTCATTTAATGCATGCATTGATTTCTGTAAGTCGTCTTCATTTTTCTGTATTATGATTACATCGTCAGCAAATAAAAGATTATTTATGCACATTTTATTATCCATTCTTATTCCTGGATTTACTAAAACTTTCCATTTATTAAAAATATCGTCTATATATATATTAAACAAAGTGGGTGATAAACTACATCCTTGTCGTAATCCAGTATTTGTTTTGATTGCATCTGTTCTTTTGAATCCGGTATCTATAATTATATTTGTGTCTTCATATAATGTCTTTATTGTTTCTACAAGGCACAGCGGGTATCCTTTCATTCGTAATATTCCCATAATTTTTGTCTGTTTACTCGATCGAAGGCCTTATCCAAATCTATAAATCCTATGTGAGTTTCTAAGTTATGTTCTCTTCTCTTTTCTATGAGTTGTTTCAGTGTAAAGACATTGTCTATACATGACCTTCCCTTTCTGAATCCACTTTGATTTTCACTTATTATTACTTCTGTTATGTTTCTCAATCTATTATTTATTATTTTCGTATATATTTTGTAGCCAGTATTCATTAAGCTAATCCCTCTCTGTAATTCTCGCAATTTCTCCGGTCTCCTCTTTTGAATATATTCTTGACAATTGCTGTTTTCCAAGTGGTTGGAATCCCATAGGTCTGCCAACATATATTAATTAGATGAAGTATTCGTAGTTTACACAATATTCCACTATATTTGATTAATTCCATATTTATATTATCTAATCCTGTTGCTTTCCTATTCTTAGTGGTTTTCAAAGCCATTTCTAATTCATTTATGTCTATTACATCAATATTTTCCACTTTTATTTCTTCCTCATTGTTCTCTTTCCTTCAATTTCCTCCTTTTTCCAAGTTTTTCATAATGCTGGATCCATTCTTGTTCTGGGATTATATTCAATCTGGCAGAATCTTTCTCAGTCTGATTTAGATGTTTCACTAATTTATAACCTATTTCTTGTCTTCCATACATATCATGTTCTACTGAGCTTATAAATTTATCCCATGACTCCTGATGGGATTTTCTTATAATGCTTTTAGCAATTCTCCTTTTCATTTTATATTCTTCATAAGATTCTTCTGTTTTCAGTCGTAAGTATGTATGATATGCTTTTTGTTTTTCATTCACTGCATTTTGTATATTCGCATTCCAAGTTCTCAAGCCCTTCCTATTCCTTATTCTATTTTTCTTTCCTAATATCTCATTTGCTGTTTTATGTATTACATTTGATATATTTTCCCATTCAATATTTATATCTTCTGACGTCGCTATCTCTGATATATATTTATTCATTCTGCTTTCATAATGTTGTCTAATACTTTGATCCTGTAATAAATATATTTTATATACTTCTTCTTGGTTTCTTTTGTTCTTTATGTTATTTTTCCGCCATTTAGCTATTATGTTTATTTTGCTTATCACGAGATAGTGATCAGAGTATATATCGCTGCCTCTATGTACTCTCACATCTTTTACCAAAGATGCTATGTAGAATCCAAAGAATGCGAGTGTGTTAAATGGATTTCAAAACTTAACCTAAGTTTATGTAAGTCGTTACTTGTATACTAATGCAAGGGAACGAAAATAGCGTAAGCTAATAAAATGCTTTACTCAAGCCTTTATATAAATGCTTTTACAAATACATCATGCTCCACTGTAACGCATGATCATTTCTAGGAAGGTATTATTATCTATTAAAACCACGACCCTATAACAAAAGTTTTAAATTAGACCCTTTTTATTCCTATCGTTACATAGGCTAAGCTAGATTATCACGAAAAATACATGATAGTGCAATAATGATGCACTTACAATAACATCGAAAATTAAATTCGGCATGTTACATTATCATAGATTAATCGATTATTACTTTAATTTAATATATAAAAATGTTTGTTTGTTTGTTTATACTTCATGCGCGGCCATACCGTTGATCCGATTGTGATGGGGCTTTTTGCAAAATGTTCAAGAGATGACCGGAATGAACATAGGCTATAAGAGAATTGTGATACTCAACTCCTACACCCCTCAAAACGCGATAAAAGTAGCTTTTCGGACGCTTAAATGGCTTACGCTGCCTAAACCATAACAAATACACAAAATTAATGTACACAGAATTGAATATATCAAAAAGCTCTACAAAAAAGTCCGCGACAGCATATGTTTATCTATTACGGATAACTCACAATAACCTTTTTTGTCTTTCGTTGATGCCAAGAAGAATTGAAGACTACGCCAATTTTGGAATATATTAAACAGTACCAACTAAATTGGAAACACCATCTTGAAAGAATGAGTTCAAATCGGATCCCCAAAGCTGTTTATAATTATATACCAAGAACGAAGATCACTGGGCCGTCCTATGAAACGCTGGAGGGAAAATTTTCTATAGGATCGTAACAGGCCTTGGCCTAATACTTGGAAGGAAGAAGTATCATAACTTCGAACAAGCTATAACCCTTATATACGTATCATAAGGCAAAATAGAGGTTGTAAATGTCAGATAATAAATAAATAAACGGTTTAATTATTCTCTTGTTAAAATTATCATCACTCATCAGAAAATAGCTGTGAAAAAGAAGGCGACATTCACTGCGCAAATAGTGTTTTTTACTGATTTCTTCTAAACATTACCAATATTTTCCAGCATTTACCACTAACACGAAACATATCTGTTCGTTTAATAAATCAGTTTTTAATTAAAACTCGGAAACTAAATTTTAAAAAACTGAAAACTTATATTTATAGACTATACTGGAATGTATGTGTCAAACGGAATAAAAATTATAATATTGATAATACATTTCAAGTGTTTGAAGTGGAATGAAGTAACTAAGCTATATCAAAGATGCTATGTAGAATCCAAAGAATTTCGAATGCGAGTGTGTTAAATGGATTTCAAAACTTAACCTAAGTTTATGTAAGTCGTTACTTGTATACTAATGCAAGGGAACGAAAATAGCGTAAGCTAATAAAATGCTTTACTCAAGCCTTTATATAAATGCTTTTACAAATACATCATGCTCCACTGTAACGCATGATCATTTCTAGGAAGGTATTATTATCTATTAAAACCACGACCCTATAACAAAATTTTAAATTAGACCCTTTTTATTCCTATCATTACATAGGCTAAGCTAGATTATCACGAAAAATACATGATAGTGCAATAATGATGCACTTACAATAACATCGAAAATTAAATTCGGCATGTTACATTATCATAGATTAATCGATTATTACTTTAATTTAATATATAAAAATGTTTGTTTGTTTGTTTATACTTCATGCGCGGCCATACCGTTGATCCGATTGTGATGGGGCTTTTTGCAAAATGTTCAAGAGATGACCGGAATGAACATAGGCTATAAGAGAATTGTGATACTCAACTCCTACACCCTCAAAACGCGATAAAAGTAGCTTTTCGGACGCTTAAATGGCTTACGCTGCCTAAACCATAACAAATACACAAAATTAATGTACACAGAATTGAATATATCAAAAAGCTCTACAAAAAAGTCCGCGACAGCATATGTTTATCTATTACGGATAACTCACAATAACCTTTTTTGTCTTTCGTTGATGCCAAGAAGAATTGAAGACTACGCCAATTTTGGAATATATTAAACAGTACCAACTAAATTGGAAACACCATCTTGAAAGAATGAGTTCAAATCGGATCCCCAAAGCTGTTTATAATTATATACCAAGAACGAAGATCACTGGGCCGTCCTATGAAACGCTGGAGGGAAAATTTTCTATAGGATCGTAACAGGCCTTGGCCTAATACTTGGAAGGAAGAAGTATCATAACTTCGAACAAGCTATAACCCTTATATACGTATCATAAGGCAAAATAGAGGTTGTAAATGTCAGATAATAAATAAATAAACGGTTTAATTATTCTCTTGTTAAAATTATCATCACTCATCAGAAAATAGCTGTGAAAAAGAAGGCGACATTCACTGCGCAAATAGTGTTTTTTACTGATTTCTTCTAAACATTACCAATATTTTCCAGCATTTACCACTAACACGAAACATATCTGTTCGTTTAATAAATCAGTTTTTAATTAAAACTCGGAAACTAAATTTTAAAAAACTGAAAACTTATATTTATAGACTATACTGGAATGTATGTGTCAAACGGAATAAAAATTATAATATTGATAATACATTTCAAGTGTTTGAAGTGGAATGAAGTAACTAAGCTATATCAAAGATGCTATGTAGAATCCAAAGAATTTCGAATGCGAGTGTGTTAAATGGATTTCAAAACTTAACCTAAGTTTATGTAAGTCGTTACTTGTATACTAATGCAAGGGAACGAAAATAGCGTAAGCTAATAAAATGCTTTACTCAAGCCTTTATATAAATGCTTTTACAAATACATCATGCTCCACTGTAACGCATGATCATTTCTAGGAAGGTATTATTATCTATTAAAACCACGACCCTATAACAAAAGTTTTAAATTAGACCCTTTTTATTCCTATCGTTACATAGGCTAAGCTAGATTATCACGAAAAATACATGATAGTGCAATAATGATGCACTTACAATAACATCGAAAATTAAATTCGGCATGTTACATTATCATAGATTAATCGATTATTACTTTAATTTAATATATAAAAATGTTTGTTTGTTTGTTTATACTTCATGCGCGGCCATACCGTTGATCCGATTGTGATGGGGCTTTTTGCAAAATGTTCAAGAGATGACCGGAATGAACATAGGCTATAAGAGAATTGTGATACTCAACTCCTACACCCTCAAAACGCGATAAAAGTAGCTTTTCGGACGCTTAAATGGCTTACGCTGCCTAAACCATAACAAATACACAAAATTAATGTACACAGAATTGAATATATCAAAAAGCTCTACAAAAAAGTCCGCGACAGCATATGTTTATCTATTACGGATAACTCACAATAACCTTTTTTGTCTTTCGTTGATGCCAAGAAGAATTGAAGACTACGCCAATTTTGGAATATATTAAACAGTACCAACTAAATTGGAAACACCATCTTGAAAGAATGAGTTCAAATCGGATCCCCAAAGCTGTTTTATAATTATATACCAAGAACGAAGATCACTGGGCCGTCCTATGAAACGCTGGAGGGAAAATTTTCTATAGGATCGTAACAGGCCTTGGCCTAATACTTGGAAGGAAGAAGTATCATAACTTCGAACAAGCTATAACCCTTATATACGTATCATAAGGCAAAATAGAGGTTGTAAATGTCAGATAATAAATAAATAAACGGTTTAATTATTCTCTTGTTAAAATTATCATCACTCATCAGAAAATAGCTGTGAAAAAGAAGGCGACATTCACTGCGCAAATAGTGTTTTTTACTGATTTCTTCTAAACATTACCAATATTTTCCAGCATTTACCACTAACACGAAACATATCTGTTCGTTTAATAAATCAGTTTTTAATTAAAACTCGGAAACTAAATTTTAAAAAACTGAAAACTTATATTTATAGACTATACTGGAATGTATGTGTCAAACGGAATAAAAATTATAATATTGATAATACATTTCAAGTGTTTGAAGTGGAATGAAGTACTAACTAAGCTATATCAAAGATGCTATGTAGAATCCAAAGAATTTCGAATGCGAGTGTGTTAAATGGATTTCAAAACTTAACCTAAGTTTATGTAAGTCGTTACTTGTATACTAATGCAAGGGAACGAAAATAGCGTAAGCTAATAAAATGCTTTACTCAAGCCTTTATATAAATGCTTTTACAAATACATCATGCTCCACTGTAACGCATGATCATTTCTAGGAAGGTATTATTATCTATTAAAACCACGACCCTATAACAAAAGTTTTAAATTAGACCCTTTTATTCCTATCGTTACATAGGCTAAGCTAGATTATCACGAAAAATACATGATAGTGCAATAATGATGCACTTACAATAACATCGAAAATTAAATTCGGCATGTTACATTATCATAGATTAATCGATTATTACTTTAATTTAATATATAAAAATGTTTGTTTGTTTGTTTATACTTCATGCGCGGCCATACCGTTGATCCGATTGTGATGGGGCTTTTTGCAAAATGTTCAAGAGATGACCGGAATGAACATAGGCTATAAGAGAATTGTGATACTCAACTCCTACACCCTCAAAACGCGATAAAAGTAGCTTTTCGGACGCTTAAATGGCTTACGCTGCCTAAACCATAACAAATACACAAAATTAATGTACACAGAATTGAATATATCAAAAAGCTCTACAAAAAAGTCCGCGACAGCATATGTTTATCTATTACGGATAACTCACAATAACCTTTTTTGTCTTTCGTTGATGCCAAGAAGATCGAGACAAGTACGTAATTCCTGTGCAAGCGTAAGCAGCACAAGGCGGGTATTCTTTTACGGATAACTCACAATAACGAATTTTCTCTTTTAGCTCATTTACGCCAAGATCGAAATAAGTTGATTCCCGGGCAATACCGGGTAATCAGCACGGGGAATCTTAAAATAATATTAATCAATTAATACTTTATTATTAGTACTTTTATAGTAGTAGTTTGAACGAAAATGCAAGTTTAAAATATTATCCAGTAGATCTGTACAACATAAAAATAATTAAATTACCTAACTGGAAGCAAAATGACAGAATTTCTGTTTATTCCTTTTTGCAACTCTTATGTGTATGCATATAGGTACAAGTCCACCGCTGTGGTCTCGAGGTAGCGTACTGTCTTGTCACGCAGCGGGCCCGGGTTCGATCCCCGGTCGGGGCAATTTTCTCTGGGTGAAGTTTTTATCGGGGTTTTTCCTCACCTGTAAGACAAATGTCAGGAAAACTTTAAGGCCCGAACGGTCCCCGAAATCATATGGTCATCATCATCCTTCACCGGCGTGGAAAGCAACGGGAAGCTACCACACCTACAATTCCCTAGTATAGCATGAAAATGCTATGATTACAGTAAAGCAAATTTTTCTCACTGATCGTAGATGAAATACATTTTTACATGTAAAATATACAAACTACTTAAAGAAACTATACAACTCCCACGGAAAATAAGCACAAAAAATTACCTCACTGATCTTAGACGAAAATAATTTTTACATAGAAAAGATAAAAACTATTTTAAAAACTATAAAACTTCCACGGAAAGTAAGCATAAAACCGGATGCGCTTAAAAGAACATTCCTCGAAAGCAATGTTATGATACCGGCACACGAATAAAAACAGCTTCTCGCATTCCAAAGCATAAGTCTGAAGAAGAACTCGGTCTATAGGGTGGGTGTTTTATGTAGTAATAGGTACAAAAGACTTCACATCATTGAGAGAACTACACATAATTTACATGACGATGCCATTATTTAAATACTCTGTAAGTAGCTCTGTTGAAACTTGCTTCCATTTAATGTAACTCTAATTGAATAAATTTTCTCTTATCTAAAGGATATTTGAGTATGGCTAAATAAAAAAATAAATAATGGTTTAAAAAAACTAAAACAACATGCTTTATTAGAAAACCAAACTAAAAAATGAAAAATAATTTAAATTTCCAACAAGTTTGGGATAAAATTAAAGTGGCCAACAAAAAAAAAATAATCTCCAACACATCTAGAATAAAACTAGAGTTATCTACAAAAAGAAAATCATTTTACCATCAAAAGCGTGGGGTGTTCTAAAATCAATTAATATATTTGATAATAAACAGATATTGGTAAAAGTAAAGTATCTAAGAAGAAAACGTAAAAACTATAGAAAGCGCCCCACGCTTTTGATGGTAAAATTATTTTTTTTTGCAGATAACTCTAGTTTTATTCTAGATGTGTTGGAGATGATTTTTTTGTTGACCACTTTAATTTTATCCCAAGCGTGTTGGAAATTAAAATTATTTTTCATTTTTTAGCTCGGTTTTCTAATAAAGCGTGTTGTTTTAGTTTTTTAAAACTTTTATTTGTTATTTTTTAGTTTTAATATTTGACAGAATAAGATACAAATGTAAATATCTTCAAATTCAATACTATTGTAGTATGAGCTGAAAGTAATACTCTACTAAAAAAACCTCCGGGCTGGATTTGAACCAGCGACCTATGGATTACTGAAATTATATACCACTACAGTCTACCGCTATACCAACTAGCTCTTACGATTGAGTAAGAAGTTTGTAAGTCCGCAACATATTATACTGTTTTTTTATTATTTTGATTTTCTGCTGATTCTGGCCAGGATTTTAGAAAAAAGTTATGAAATTATTGTATAGCCATTGGTCCTTTACAAGTATACAAAGTTTAAAGTCGATCCAATGATTTTAAGTGAGTGAAAATCGTGTTGAAAGATTCTGTTACCTAATTACATAGATACTTTTTTTTTCTGGTGATTCTGGCCATGATTTCAGAAAAAAATTAAATTATTATATTGTCATTGATCCTTTACAAGTATACAAAGTTTCAAGTCGATCCAATGATTTTACGTGGGTCAAAATCGCGTTGACAGATTCCGTTACATAGATAGATACAGGTCAAGCTAATATAAAGCGTGTAAAAATATCAAGACCATTCGAGTATTCTGACCCTACATTATTAATTCTGCAAATGTCTGGTACACATATGTTAACGCCTTGTCAAATATGTGGATTTAATGATAAAATCCAAACTGATTACACAGCATTGAGAAACCTGACAAATTACATTTCACTATCGTAACAAATAATGTTTGTCTGAATAGATTTATGAGTGTTAAACTTCATTTGCAAATTTATGATAATTAGCCTCCATATATCAGTTCTGAAATTAGAATGTATTAACAGGCTTCAAGAGGCGCTGATAAAAGTGTGGTAAAAAAAGGAAATGAATTGATATCGGAGACATGTGTCAATCATAAACAGATTACAACAATTATGAAATAATTTCAAATTAAACACATTATATACATTCCAAGTCCACCGCTGTGGTCTCGAGGTAGCGTGCTGCCAGTGTAGGGGTTATATGTGGTCAGCATGTCTGGTCCCCCAGCCGTTATAGCTGGTCTTCTAAACCTGTATCCGCTAATTATTGTAGCTACCCAAATGCCTCACGATGCTGGGTGGGCACCGGTCCCATACTGGCCGAAATTCCATGAGAAAATTGCTTCCCCATGGGGACTCGTACCAGCGCAAGTCCCGTAGCTCTGCGCCTAAGGCTTCTTGCCTTAACCACTCGGCTACGGCGCGGGACTGACATAGACCTGCTAAATTAAAATTAACGTTTTCACACTTGGCATAGGTCTACTTACTACCTTGTACTATTTTACAGCTAACAAAAATATATTATTAGATGAACGCATTAAAAAATAGATTGATCCATCCATAGTAATTCTGCCAGAAGGCAGGTCCTTCACTGCAATCATAGCATTTTTATGCTATGCTTGCAGCTTTACTTGGGAATTGTACGTGTGGTAGCTTCCCGTTGTTTTCCACATTGGTGAAGGATGATGATGGCCATATGATTTCGGGGACCGTTTGGGCCTTAAAGTTTTCCTGATATTTGTCTTACAGGTGAGGAAAAACCCCGATAAAAACCACACCCAGAAAAACTGTCCCGACCGGGGATCGAACCCGGACCCACTGCATGACAAGGCAGCACGCTACCTCGAGACCACAGCGGTGGACAATAGATTGGTAATAAATATAAAATCGAAGTGTAAAACTGGATAATCGATAGATTATTTTATATATTCTAAACTGTTGATGGTAATTTCGAAATTATAATAGTAAACGTGAATTTTTACGATATCTTTGAAGCGTCCAGATTTCAGAAATTGAAGATGTGCGACCTGACCCGAATTTGAAACCGCGATCATCAGAATCCATCACTAATCTACTAGCTGGCCGATTATTGTATGTAGGATGGCATCGTCTACATTCCTTTTAAGGTAAGGCTGATCATTTGTTGACAGTATGTAAAGAGTAAATTTTAATCATACTTTCCGCTTAATACGTAAATGCTAATGACGTCATAGTAGAAAAGGTCAGTCAACACTCTGAAGAGAGTGGCAATGTAAAGTTAGAAATGATCTCATTTCACAACACCCTAATATGATAGATAGGGTGAAAGCAGTCAGCGTGTTAACACGTCATTATGACAAATCGCATTCAGCGGTAAAATTTAATGAGTTAGCAGATAAGTTTTAAAGAAATAAAGACTCGTGTAGCTTCAATGCTCTTCACTTGATCATAAGTAATGCCACGAGTGATTTCCAAATTATCGATAAATTCACGACTCACGAAGTGAGGAGTGAATTTATATAGAGAATTTGGAAATCAAGAGTGGCATTTGTTAGGACTATTTAACGAATAAAATTAAGCTGTTTACTCACAAATAATTATTTAACTATAGTTATTTTAAAATATTTATATATTTAATGTAAACGGCGATGTTTGAAAACAAATGAGAAACGATTGGTACGCTTCATTTGCTTCTTTTGTTCGTCACTGCAACCAGATCATATTATTCATTACCAAAGGAACGCAATATTGTAAGAATGCACTCTAGTGGAGTGCAAATGAAACGCATCAAACTGTATATTAATTCATTTCTGATGTCCTATGATGTAAATATGACAATTATATTTTTCTGGGAAAAAATACATCTAAGAAAGTGCAAACAGTGTTTTTTTTTTGGTATAATCAATTGCTACAAATGTTTTTATATTAACTCCCGCATGCGGTATGTGTTGGCATTCATGCACTATATATACAATCTGGTAGCCGTATTTCTTCGTGAGTCAGTCA
>JASPKZ010006829.1:27500-205000 GCA_030220185.1 Diploptera punctata | reverse complement strand
TATATTCTAGTCATGTTTTATAGAAGCCTGTGGCTTACATGGGAAAGACACTGGTTTACAAACAACGAAGTTTCTGGGAAATAGCAGAATGCTGTTTGGGTCTCTGAGATCTCGAGGGCTGCAGAAAACAGTTTCCCTCGCATTACTTCTAACTTTGCAGGGTTTAAGCTTCCTAGAGCTATCTGCGTCTTCCTTGTGTAGCCAAGTCAGATATTTTACAACTATACTATATCAATTTTTAACATTTTAGAGAGTTATTAAAACAGATAATTCATTATAATTTTTTTGTTTTATTTTTAAAAGCAATATTAGTATTTTAAACATATCGAAACATCAATCGACCAACCAATCGACCAATAAATAAAATAAATAATAAAGCCATCCATCCATAGTAATTCTGCCCGAAGGCAGGTCCTTCACTGCAATCATAGCATTTTCATGCTATACTCGCAGCTTTACTAGGGAATTGTAGGTGTGGTAGCTTCCCGTTGCTTTCCACACCGGTGAAGGATGATGATGATAATGATAAGGACGATGATGATGGCCATATGATTTCGGGAACCGTTTGGGCCTTAAAGTTTTCCTGACATTTGTCTTACAGGTGAGGAAGAACCCCGATAAAAACCTCACCCACAAAAACTGCCCCCACCGGGGATCGAACCCGGGCCCGCTGCGTGACAAGGCAGCACGCTACATCGAGACCACAGCGGTGGACAAATAATAAAGTGGTTAAGGCACTGCGCTACAAGCCGGAAGGTCGAGGGTTCAAGTCCCGGTGGGGTCAGGATTTTTAAACTGACCCAAACCTTCTGGCGGCACCATGATCCTGGGGTCGACTCAGCCTCTAACAGAAACGAGTACCAGGCGCTTGTTCTGGGGGTAAAGGCGGTCGTCACGCAGGGCTGACAACCCGGTTGACATCAAGTGCCGATTGTCCAGAAAAGCAGGAGCCTTAACCTCTTACTACCCCAAGGGCCTCCTGAGGCCTGTTGTGGGATCACTTTACTTTACTTAAATGAATAAAAATAAATAAATATATATATATAATTGAATTAATAGATAAATAAATAACTAAATAGATAAATCTATGAACAAATAAATAAATCAGTCAATCAATTAATCAATATAATAAACATAATTAAATTTAGTTTCTGTATTGTTGTCCATTATTCTCCATTGTTAACATGGTCAACATTTTTTGAGTTTTTCTTTGAAAATTAATATAGATTTATAGAATATTCACCTGAAAGGTCCGTCTCCTCAACTTAATTATCATTTAACTGTAGCGCTTTCGGGGCTTGTCCCATCATCGGCAGGATTCAAAACTGGTGTTTCACTGAAGATCTGGTAGAGGGGTTGCATGTATTGGGTTCGTTTTCGTTTATCAGGCTGTCGTTGTGAGCTGCTTTCATGATTTCCATCTCTTCGAGTACGTTTATCTTCGCTGGATTATTTTCTCTGTGCATTACTGTTAGGGTGTTTTCAATATTTAACATGCGATGTTCTTCATGGATAATGTGTTTTGCATAGCTTGATTTCCCTTCTGCGTGAATGAAGTCTCGAAAATGTTCTTTGAATCTGACGTTAAAACTCCTGTTTGTCCTTCCTATATAACACCCTAACAGTAATGCACAGAGAAAATAATCCAGCGAAGATAAACGTACTCGAAGAGATGGAAATCATGAAAGCAGCTCACAACGACAGCCTGATAAACGAAAACGAACCCAATACATGCAACGCCCTCTACCAGATCTTCAGTGAAACACCAGTTTTGAATCCTGCCGATGATGGGACAAGTCCCGAAAGCGCTACAGTTAAATTATAATTAAGTTGAGGAGACGGACCTATCAGGTGAATATTCTATAATTTTATATTAATTTTGAATAAACCTCAACGGAACACATCATGAATCTTATAAAAGTTTTTCTTTGGTTGTCAACAATTTCATTTAGATACGATTATCCAAAGCGACGTAGCAGTAGTGTAAAGTATGATACTATATTTGTGGACACGCTGTACAATATTTCAGCGCAAAATAATTCCCAACGCTACTTATAAAGAATTGTAGCTGCTCTAATTTGAATTGGGGAAATAATTAAGTCCTGACTTCGAAGTAAATTTTTCTAAGTCCTACTTATAACTTATTATTCGCTAGAAAATCGCGAAAATTAAGTTATCCACTAGGAATTTCTAGATAGTCAAGTTTCTCAGTCAGCCGATGAATATACAATATCCAATGCCGAATTTTAAATGAATGTTTTGTCTGTCCGGGTTTTACATCGCCCGCATTACAATACACGTGATTATATAATAACGGCTGAGGGATTCTATCTGTATTCATTCTTTTAACAATGGTACTGTACATCAACTGTATGTAGACTTCAAAAAAGCATATGATTCAATTAAGAGGGAGAAGTTATATAGTATCCTGCTGGAGTTCGGAATTCCTAAAAAGTTAGTTAGACTTATACGAATGTGTCTAAATGGCACAAAGAGTAGGGTGCGTGTAGGCAAACAGTTTTCGGACACTTTTGAAATCCAGAATGGGTTGAAGCAAGGAGATGCACTATCTCCTCTACTATTTAATTTTGTACTAGAGCATGCCATTAAATCTTTAGAGAATGAGGATGGCTTACAACTCAATGGTATTAATAAGCTGTTAGTTTATGCTGATGATGTAGTATTGTTGGCCGATAGCGAGGAGATACTAAAGGACAACACGCACACACTATTGAGTAACACTAAGAAATTAGGACTGGAAGTAATATATCAATAAAACTAAATATATGGTCACACATAGAAATCCATTAAATAATGGAAATGGACAGCTAATGACAAATGAGGGAAATTTTGAGGAAGTGGCTGAATTCAAATACCTAGGAACAATAATCACAAATAGGAATGAGATGCACAAAGAAAAGAAATTAAACATAGGCTCAATTCTGGAAATGCATGCTATTATGCATTGCAGAGGCTCTTGATGTCCCAACTCCTTTCAAAAAACGTTTAAACTGAAAATATATAAAACAATTATTCTACCAGTTATATTATATGGGTGCGAAACATGGACTCTTACTTTAAGAGAGGAAAGGAGATTACAAGTATTTGAGAATAAAGTACTTAGGAAAATTTTTGGACCAAAGAGAGATGAACAGACAGGTGAATGGAGAAGACTACATAACAATGAACTACATGGTCTTTACAGGAAGCCAGATATAATAAGAATAGTTAAGTCTCGTAGACTGCGATGGGCAGGACATGTTGCACGTATGGGGAATGAAAGACTTGCATGGAAGCTTCTTGTAGGAAAGCCAGAGGGAAAACGCCCAGTTGGTAGACCAAGAATGAGGTGGGAGAATAACATTAACTATGATTTGATGGAAGTAGATTATACAGGGAATGATTGGAAAGCATTAGCTCAGGATAGTGATGTATGGAGAGTTTATGTCCGTGCGGCCATGAACTACGGGTTCGATAGTGCCAGTGAGTAAGTAAGTAAGTAAGTATTCATTCTTTTAACATGTTCATACCAGTTGTTTCTCATATTGTCAATTCTATTTGTTAAATTAAAAATATTTAAGTATTTTCTAATATCTTCATTTCTTTTTCTGTCCAAAATTGTCACACATGCTACTGACCGAAAAAAACTTCATTTCTGCAGTTTCTATTTTTCTTGTCTGAATGGTTAAGTCTAATTTCACTTGCATATGTTAAGACAGACACTACCATATACAGGGTGTAAATTAATTACACCGCACACATTTAACTGCATGTAGAGGGGTATTATACAGGGTGATTCACGAATTGTATTTGTTATGTTATGTGAAAACCATATATTTTATCACGAGTTTGATACTTGAAAGATGAATCGCATAATGTTTTGAGTATACCTCAACGGTTTTAACAATGAATTTTATTAGTATTGAGTACTAACGTACTTAGATAACTTATAGTGCAGTGATCAAGAGAGTAATAACATGGAGAGGTACAGTGTATATACATATGGGATATATAATGCTATTGGGAAATAAGAAAAAAACACACTTTAGTAAATCAGAAAAAAAGTATCAGTATTTGAATCACAAATCCATCGTTTTAACCATTAAGCCACACGTTAAGTACACAGATTCTGCGTGCTTCACTTTGAGCTAAGGCTCTCATTGTACCGATTCTACTGTAACCAGTACAGTGGCGTGCAATAAGTTCGACATTTTAAGGATTTCATCATCATCATCATCATCATAGTACATTCACGAATATAGGCCATTTGTTGACCTGTTTCGGCCTCAAAAGAAACACCATCCAGAAATCTTTTGAGTGGACGTCCTGGTCTTCTTCTTCCTGCAGGTTGATATCTTAACATTTGTTTGGGTATCCTGTGGTCTTCCATTCGATGAACATGTTGCATCCATCTTGACTTATAATCAGAAATTTTGTTTTCTAAAGGTTCCATGTGTAATTCTTCTAAGATGTCTTCATTTTTTTGTGATCTAGTAGTGTGTATCCTGCAGTCCTCCGAAGGATTTTGATAATTCAATATTTCATGAACTTTGATGATGAATTGTTAGTAATCAGAATCTCGGAATTAATACAGTATAATTTTATCTCCTACTTTGTTCTCCTGTTGATTTATCTGTATCAAATGTCGATTACTTTGATTCCCTATAACTAACCCATTTTTCCTCGTAGACAATTGGTTCCCTATATCAAATTACTTGTGTAATACCCCTCTGTAAGTAGATACACTTGTGCGGTGTAATTCATCTACACCTTGTATACAATTCTATATCGGCCGCGGTGGACTAGTGGTTATGCTCCATGCTTCTGGTCCCGAGGATCGCGGGTTCAAACCCGGCCGGGGTCGATGGACTTTTTTAGGATGGAAAAATCCAAGGAGCAAGTCCTCCGGGAGGGACTTTAAGCCGTGGGTCCCGAGTCTGAAGATTTTCAGGCTCGTAAAAGATCCTTAAGCCTGAATGGAAAGACCTCTAAGCAAAATTTACCGAATTTTCCCGTCCTAGTACTACCTTGGTTTCCTAGATGTGAGTATGAGGCGGAACGCTGACCACGGACCACTCAAATGACATCTATACGAAAACAAGTGTAACTAAATTAGTATGGTTGAAATTATTCCCTGTAGGGGGAGAGCGCCTAAATCTCTGTTAAGGGAAACATGGGCTTACAAGATATTACAAGAAGATAAAATTCTATTAGAATATAAAAAAAATATGGAATCTAATCAACGAATTTGGCAAGTAATTAACATCAGTCTAGCAATGGTAGAAGAATAATGGCAAAAGTACATTATGAATTAGAGTCAAGGATAAACTTCTTTAATAACACAGCGGATTCAAATTAACTTACGAAACATTAATCTGCATATAACTAACATAGAATCGGGCAAGCATCTTCCATCGTTCTAGGATGAACGGACGCTTGCGCACTGCTTTTTATTGGTGCGTCGCTTTACATCATGAAGTTCAGTTGTGATAGAGAAGCTGACGCGTGACGTCACGGACACTAACTGTTCTTCTTGTGCGGTAAGTAACACAAATATCGTTACAAATACCAGCAGGCGTTTCACATTTTCAGTTATCTTTTATTGACATGTGTCACACATTAATGAGTATGCCTGTAATGTAATCCTTATTTATTTTTATGTCGGTATAACATTCAAGAATGACATAATTGTGTAAAGTATCACGTTTTAATGCTACGACTTATAATACCAAATGAAATTATTCATGGTGAGTGTATTTTTTTATTGAATCTCCAAGAATACGAAATTCTATGCCACCATCCGGTATGTTAGGGGTTTTGTTACAATACAATTAATTATTTACAGTAATTTAGAGTGTGGTTAATTTCTAGCGTTACATAATAACGTAATATGAACACACAAATAAATAAATAAATTAAGAAACCCAAGAAAAAACTGATTAAAAGTCTTAAAAATATGATGGATAAACAACTTTTATAATATTCATGGTGTGTTCCGTTGATAAACGAAAACGAACCCAATACATGCAACCCCCTCTACCAGATCTTCAGTGAAACACCAGTTTTGAATCCTGCCGATGATGGGACAAGTCCCGAAGCGCTACAGTTAAATGATTAATTAAGTTGAGGAGACGGACCTTTCAGGTGAATATTCCATAATTATATATTAATGATGGATAAAGTCACACAGCTTTCTATAGCAACACTTCTTACATAAAATATCTGACAAAAGCAATTGAAATCTATTATGGCAAATAACCTAATTAATCAATTGAGTTGGTGTTTACTTGATGAAAATCCATATTTATTAAATTAATAAATTTAAAAGTAGTAAGAAACTGTTAAATTCTCAACTTGATTTGAATGAATCCCCTTTGTTAAATTAAAGAATTTAAATTGTTGTATTGTTGCTTAGATCAGTTGGAACACAATTCATAATTTGTTAACATGTCTGAAGAAGGTACAGTGTACCGAAACAGCTGTCACTGAATTATATAATAAATATGAAAATCAAATAAAACTACGTTTTATTTTTATTAAATAATAACCTAATTTTTAAATAAATTCATGTCTTTTGGAATCAAATGCGGGACACTCAAATAACAGATGTGAGATATTCTGGCTGGAGTTTTTGCAAATACAGGTATCTGTACCTATTATATTATTTTTGGTCTGGATATCTTACCTCAATATTAATGTTGATTTGTTCTTGGACATGTTTCAAAACAATTCTGTTTTATCGTCAGCTTTCCCAGACTGGTTTTATTTATGTTGCATTATGTTCTTGGACATGTTTCAAAACAATTCTGTTTTATCGTCAGCTTTCCCAGACTGGTTTTATTTATGTTGCATTATATGCAACATAAATAAAAGACATGTTTCAAAACAATTCTATTTTATCGTCAGCTTTCCCAGACTGACGATAAAACAGAATTGTTTTGAAACATGTCCAAGAACAAATCAACATTAATATTGAGGTTAGATGTCCAGACCAAAAATAATATAATTAAAATAACCTCAAAATGTAACTTCCTAAAATTAAATATTATCTGTACCTATTTTAAATCGTTCCAAATAATGTCCAAGTTTAACGTGTCCAGTCATGACTGTGTTAATACAAAATTTGGTTCCACGTATTTGCACTTTATTCGGTCAAAAACAGTTGGGAAAAATAATGTTCTTGTCGAAGCACCATTTATACTGTTTAACCACTCAGCGTTCCAATTTTGTAAGAGATCATTTTTTTAATACTTGTTTAATATATGATTGAGGGCAGAAGCAGTAAAAGTAATCCATATTTGAATTATCACATAATAAGTGTATTACACGACAAAGTTAAAAATTAAGAAAAATATTTAACGTACACTTGGAGTGCAAAAGGAATTTACACCACTTACATATGTAATATTAGTTTGATCCTTCCGGGAAATTCTCATATAAGACTTGAAAGCATAATAATAGTCCCTTCGATTGGTTGCCGGCCAAAGGAAGGCAAGACCAGTGATGGGGCTGCCATCTTATAGCCTCTGGTCAGGCTTTTCTGGAGAAGAAAAGAAAATAAAGGAAAGAAGAAATGGAAGAAAGGAAAGACTCCCTAGCCCTCGGATGCCCTAATAGCGTCGGGATCGAAAAAAACAAGAGTTAACCAAGAGAGGTTAGATAGTAAACTTAAAAGAGTGCAAAACACAAGTAAGTGGAATGTTTTGATCAGCTTGGGCACCTTGTGGTCGCCATCCACATATCCCCTAGATGAGGACTCCTGAGGACCAAGAGGACGAAGATCACTGAGCCGTCCTATGAAACGCTGGAGGGAAAATTTTCTATAGGATCGTAACAGGCCTTGGCCTAATACTTGGAAGGAAGAAGAAGAAGACATATGTAATATATGTTTATATTCACATCGTTACAATTTCCATTATGCCTTTTATTTTTCTATTTAAGTTGCATGTGGTTTTGATTTGGTGTAAAATATACATATATATATGTTATTTTACGATTATGTCTACTTTTAAACTAAAGAAATATGATATCCATTTATATCTCCCGTTTTAATCTTATATGAATCAATGTTGTCCCGCGCCGTAGCCGAGCGGTTAAGGCAGGAAGCCTTGGCGCAGAGCTACGGGACTTGCGCTGGTTCGAGTCTCCATGGGGGAAGAAATTTTCTCATGGTATTTCGGCCAGTATGGGACCGGTGCCCACCCAGCATCGTGATGCATTTGGGTAACTTCAATAAGTAGCGGGTCCAGGTTGAGAAAACCAGCTATAATGGCTGGGGGACTCGACATGCTGACCACATGTCACCCCTACACTGGCTGATTATCATCTACCCCTGTGTTTGACACATGTGGATGTGAGGCCAGCAGCCGGTTGGTAGGCTAAGGGCCTTGTAGGCCCGTCGCGCCAGGAGTTTTTTTTGATGAATCAATGTTTATAAACATGTTTTTAATAGGCCCAACTTAAACGATTTGTACAATTTCACTAAAAGTTAATATAAAATCTATCCCCTGAAAAGCAATCAAAATGTTGAAAATTAGATGCAAACTACAAAACAAAATAGTTTTTGAAGTGTAACAATGTATTATTTGGCATGTTTATTGTTTAAAATTAATATATAAAATTATGGAATATTCACCTGAAAGGTCCGTCTCCTCAACTTAATTAATTATTTAACTGTAGCGCTTTCGGGACTTGTCCCATTTTCGGCAGGATTCAAAACTATGATGATGGGACAAGTCCCGAAAGCGCTACAGTTAAATAAATAATTAATTAAGTTGAGGAGACGGACCTTTCAGGTGAATATTCCATAATTTTATATTTTAATTTTGAATAATATCTCAACAACACATCATGAATCTTATAAAAGTTGTTTATTGTTTCCAAATAATCTGGATTTTCTTTACTCCCGTTCAGAAAAAAAGAAAGACTATTTGGTTAGACAATATGAATGTAAAAACAACATCAATTAAGCAAGCAATATTTAATTCTTAATTCTATTCGGAATAAATTATACTTTTCCTTTAGGCATATATCAATATTAATGAAAATATTATTAAGAAATATTAGATGTATAAATATATTAAATACTATTATATATTTGGATCCTTGCGACCATCCTCATTCTAAGGCAGACATCTGTCTGTAAGATTATAGAGTGATTATTAGAGTTTTTTTGAAAAATAATAGAGTTTTAATATACATTTTTAAAATTCGGGCATTTTTAACATTCTCTAAGCATCAAATCAATGAATGTTATTATTTAAGGAACGTTGTTGGATCTTACGTTACCATTAAATTTCTTTGAGCCAATATAAGTAATCCATATAAACCTCTACTTAAGGATATCTCTGATAGACTTAAAGATAAAGCATTATATGGCATGAATTAATTTTATATTTATGAAATCTCGAATTTTCAAGTTTTTTATATTTTACTTTATATTACTTCAACCTTTATCGTAAGTAATGCCACGAGCGATTTCAAAATTATCGATAAATTCACGACTCACGAAGTGAGGAGTGAATTTATCTAGATAATTTGGAAATCAAGAGTGGTATTTGTTAGGACTATTTAACGAATAAAATTAAGCTGTTTACTCACAAATCACTACCTAAATACAGTTATTTTAAAATATTTACATATTTAATGAAAACGGCGATGCTTTAAAACAAACGAAAAAGGATTGGTACGCTTCATTTGCTTCTTTTGTTCATCACTGCAATCAGATCATACTATTTATTGCCAAAGGAACGCAATATTATAAGAATGCACTCTACTGGAGAAAAAATGAAACACATCAAACTGTATATTAATTCATTTCTGATGTCGTATGATGTAAATATGACAATTATATTTTTCTGGATTGTTACCTGGGAAAAAATACATTTAAGAAAGTGCAAACAGTGGTTTCTTTTTTTGGTGGTATAATCAATTGCTACAAATGTTTTTATATTAACTCCTGCAAGCGCTATGTGTTGACATTTATGTACTATATATACAATCTGGTAGCCGTATTTCTTATAGGAGTCAGTCACTGCAAAATAATGCTATGACCTACTCAGAATGTTGAAAAGGAGGTGCTTTCTTTATTATGAAAAACTTTAGTTGGTAAATTTTAGGCGAAACACGACTGTGATTGGTAGTAAATCAAGAATCATTGAAATGTGATTGGTCATTGACTCCCATTTGGGGCATGAGTTAAATAGTCATAAGTAATGCCACGAGTGATTTCCAAATTATCGATAAATTCACGACTCACGAAGTGAGGAGTGAATTTATCTAGAGAATTTGGAAATCAAGAGTGGCATTTGTTAGGACTATTTAACGAATAAAATTAAGCTGTTTACTCACAAATCATTATTTAACTATAGTTATTTTAAAATATGTATATATTTAATGTAAACAGCGATGTTTGAAAACAAATGAGAAGCGATAGGTAGCCTACGCTTCTACTGCTGCTTTCTTTTGTATATCACTGCAACCAGATCATACTATTTATTGCCAAAGGAACGCAATATTGTAAGAATGCTCTCTAGTGGAGAAAAAATGAAAACACATCAAACTGTATATTAATTTATTTCTGATGTCGTATACATTTAAGAAAGTGCAAACAGTGGTTTTCTTTTTTTGGTGGTATAATCAATTGCTACAAATGTTGACATGTAAGCACTATTATATACAATCTGGTAGCCGTATTTGTTATAGGCTCAGTCACTGCAAAATAACGGTCAGACCTGTTCAGAATATTAAAAAGGAGGAGCTTTGCTTAATATATGATAATCCTAACGTTGATAATTATTTCGTGAAACACGTCTCTGATTGCTTGTAATACAGAAATCATTGAAACGTGATTGGTCATTGACTCCCATTTGGGGCATGAGTTAAATAGTCATTATAATGCATGTGTATGGCATTAAGCGACAAGAAAAACGTTAATAAAAATAAAACAAAGTTGTGGCATTATATTTAGTTCTACTTATAAAGTACAAATGACAAATTATATTATTTTTTAAATTAATATAATTAATAAAAGTTTAATTGAGATTATATGTAAAATATATTATTGTAGGAAACGTGCACTGCATTGATTGTGGACGTACAATTGAAATTATGTTTTATTGTAATTTTTTTATGAACCATACAAAAAGTACAAGCAGACTGAAATTTTAACAGAAAATAACGATTAATGTAGGCTTCAACTTTTATAAGATTCATGATGTGTTCCGTTGAGGTTTATTCAAAATTAATATAAAATTATAGAATATTCACCTGAAAGGTCCGTCTCCTCAACTTAATTATCATTTAACTGTAGCGCTTTCGGGACTTGTCCCATCATCGGCAGGATTCAAAACTGGTGTTTCACTGAAGATCTGGTAGAGGGGGTTGCATGTATTGGGTTCGTTTTCGTTTATCAGGCTGTCGTTGTGAGCTGCTTTCATGATTTCCATCTCTTCGAGTACGTTTATCTTCGCTGGATTACTTTCTCTGTGCATTACTGTTAGGGTGTTTTCAATATTTAACATGCGATGTCCTTCATGGATAACGTGTTTTGCATAGCTTGATTTACCTTCTGCGTGAATGAAGTCTCGAAAATGTTCTTTGAATCTGATGTTAAAACTCCTGTTTGTCCTTCCTATATAAAATTTGTTGCAGTCCTTACATGTCAGTTTATAAACTCCTTTGCTGTTGAAAATGTTATTTTCTTCAATGTTATTGTTTATTATGTTGTTTAATTTGTTAAGGAGACGGACCTTTCAGGTGAATATTCTATAATTTTATATTAATGTAGGCTTGTAAATAAATAAATAAATAAAATAAATAAATAAATAAATAAATAAATAAATAAATAAATAAATAAATAAATAAATAAATAAATAAATAAATAAATAAATAAATAAATAAATAAATAAATAAATAAATGAATTAATTAATTAATCGGCCGCGGTGGACTAGTGGGTATGCTCCTTGCCTCTGGTCTCGAGGGTCGCGGACGGAAAATTCCAAGGAAAGAGTCCTCCGGGAGGGAATGTAAGCCGTGGATCCCGAGTCTGAAGATTTTCAGGCTCGTAAAAAATCCTTAAGCCCGAATGAAAAGGCCTCTAAGCTAAATTTACCGAATTTTCCCGTCCTAGTACTACCTTGGTTTTCTAGATGTCAGTATGAGGCGGAACGCTGACCACGGACCACTCAAAAATGACATCTATACGAAATCAAGTGTAACTAAATTAGTATGGTTCAAATTCTTCCCTGTAGGGGAAGAGCGCCTAAATCTATGTAAAGGGAAAACCTGGGCTTACAATACAAAATAAAATAAATAAATAAATAAATAAATATACGTATTTAGATGGTCAAAAAATTAAATTTTGTATAGGCAAATCCTTCGGGGGAAAAAATAATATTAGGAATTTCCAGGCGTAGGTGGAAGAATAATACTCGGATCGGTTTTAGGTAACTGATGTCGGAGTTGCGAATAAGTATTGGAGGGACTTATAAAATATGGCTTGAATATATATCCATCCATCCATAGTAATTCTGCCCAAGGGCAGGTCTTTCACTGCAATCATAGCATTTTAATCCTATGCTTCGCAGCTTTACTAAGGAATTGTAGGTGCTTTCCACACCGGTGAAGGATGATGATGAGTATGATGGCCATATGATTTCGGGGACAGTTTGGGCCTTAAAGTTTTCCTGACATTTGTCTTACAGGTGAGGAAAAACCCCAATAAAAACCTCGCCCAGAAAAACTGTCCCGACCGGGGATCGAACCCGGGCTCGCTGCGTGTCAAGGCAGCACGCTACCTCGAGACCACAGCGGTAAGAAACATAAAATCGCTGAGCGATTACAGCAAAGACTAAAATACAATCAATGCCCATTAGGGCGAACCTTTCTTCTTATCAATATCCATCCATCCATAGTAATTGTGCCCGAAGGCAGATCTTTCACTGCAATCATAGCATTTTCGTGCTATGCTTTGCAGCTTTACTAGGGAATTGTAGGTGTGATAGCTTCCCATTGCTTTCCACACCGATGAAGAATGATGCTAATAATGATAAGGATGATGATGATGGCCATATGGTTTCGGGGACCGTTTGGACCTTAAAGTTTTCCTGACATTTGTCTTACAGGTGAGGAAAAACCCCGATAGAAACCTCTCCCAGAAAAAAACTGTCCCGACTGGGTATCGAACCCGGGCCCGCTGCGTGACAAGACAACACGCTACCGCGAGACCACAGCGGTGGACTTTTATTAATATACGGACTCCATAAGCAAAAGAGTTAGTTCATATAACAAACTACAAATTGAGTAACATAACTCAGGATATCTCTTCTTCTTCTTCTTAAACTTAATTTATAGGATTTTCATTCTGTTTATTTCCAAAATCACTCCTCGCAGGAAGACGTATTGGATGTGCATTCACTGTCTATCCATCTCTTGGCTGGTCTTCCTCTTGTTCTTCTCCCGTCCATTGGTCTATCTTCTTTAGCTCTTTTTGCTAGCCGGTTTTCTTCCATTCTTTCTATATGACCCTTCCAATATTTTCGTCTATCTATAATAAATTTGGTTATGTCTTGAATATGGCATTTGTCCCTAATATCTGTGTTGTGTATTTTATCAAATAATGTTTTCCCCTGAATAGTTCTTAAGATTTTCATTTCTCATGTGCTTATTATTTGTTTAGTTTTTGTTGTATCTGTCCTAATTTCTGCTCCATATACGGTAACTGATCGAACTATCGTTTTGTATATGCGGATTTTGCTTACTATTGACATATGTTTGTTGCGCCAAATTAAATCTTTCATAGATCCTGATATTTGTGCTGCTTTATCAGCTTGTTTCTTTACATCTTTTATTAAATTTTTAGTGTTTGTTATTCTTCTTCTTCTTCTTCCTTCCAAGTATTAGGCCAAGGCCTGTTACGATCCTACAGAAAGTTTTCCCTCCAGCGTTTCATAGGACGGCCCAGTGATCTTCGTCCTCTTGGTATATAATTATAAACAGCTTTGGGGATCCGATTTGAACTCATTCTTTCAAGGTGGTGTTTCCAATTTAGTTGTTACTGTTTAATATATTCCAAAATTGGCGTAGTCTTCAATTCTTTTAAGATATCGGTGTTCCTTTTCCGATCCCATCTGGTGTAACCCGCTGTTCTGCGCATGAATTTCATTTCACAAGCCGTTATTCTGCTTTCATGTTGTCTTTTTAGTGTCCATGCTTCACTACCATAGGTCAACACTGGTCTAGCCAAAGTGTTATATAAACGTAATCTGGTGTGTTTTTTTGTACAAGGATTGGTTTCATAACTTGATTAATAATTCCTAAACTTTTATTATAACTAGTAATATTTTCAGGGATATCCTTTTCATCCCAGATAAAAAGATAATATCCAAGATATTTAAATTGATTAGATCTCTCTAAAATTTTATTCTGTTTATTATTAATGCACCTAAATAATTAAATTCTGAGTCTTGTCACTTCTAATTTGCATCTTACTGGTTCTTTTGATATATACAGTTAAAAAATCGTCTCATTTCGACTTTATTTTGAATTATTTATCAAGAGTGCATGTTATATTAATGATACAACATGCATCGCATGTAAATAACTTACACGCATTCATTAAAAATCGTCGCTTGTGGGGAAATATAAATACAAATTGAATTTATATACAATATGCACTAATATTATTTTCAAATTCTGCTAACTGAAAGTTTTGTGTTTTTCAGCAAGATTTAGCCATATTATATTACAAATTTTCACAGGAATTTTTAAAATTCAAATAAATTTAAATTGTATATACTTTATTTATTTAACAGATTTTAAATGTATATAGTAGTAGAATATGGAATTTATTGCCTTTTTTTTTCAGAATAAAGAAAATACATATGCATTTACATTGCGCACGGGCCTGCTTGGCCGCACGTGCATTATTTTTCCATGAATAAAAAAATAAAACTAATAATATAAACAAATACCTACAAATACACCTGTATCAAAAAACAATAACAGGCTACATATAAGTAAAATCTATGTCTGCACTAAATCAAAATAATACATTCATCCACATTCCGTACATTAATATTAAAAAAAAAATGCTAGAAAACAAATTTAAAAAAAAAGCACACACACATACACCCACACACCCCCACACATATACACACCGCACGCTCATATACCCCCCTCCCCCGTCCCTGCAAACATTAAGTGCACTATCAGACTATTCAACTTATCAGACCTACTTACTATATAACATGATTAAAGATCGAAAAAAATGTATATAGCAATAAGGGGCTGCCGGACATTGGCGTCTTTTAAAATAAATCTAAATTTATATTTGCTTTAACCTCGACTTCATTATTACCCAGCGTAAGGTTCATATATTAATTGGTGTTTCTCGTATAATTTATCATATTTGTATTATTATTATTATTATTATTATTATTATTATTATTATTATTATTATTATTATATTACTTTAAGGGAGGAAAGGAGATTACAAGTATTTGAGAATAAAGTACTTAGGAAAATTTTTGGACCAAAGAGAGATCAACAGACAGGTGAATGGAGAAGACTACATAACAATGAACTACATGGTCTTTATAGGAAGCCAGATATAATAAGAACAGTTAAGTCTCGTAGACTGAGATGGGCAGGACATGTGGCACGTATGGGGAATGAAAGACTTGCATGGAAGCTTCTTGTAGGAAAGCCAGAGGGAAAACGCCCAGTTGGTAGACCAAGAATAAGGTAGGACAATAACATTAACTATGATTTGAGGGAAGTAGATTATACAGGGGATGATTGGAAAACATTGACCCAGGATAGTGATGTATGGAGAGATTATGTAACCACGGTCATGAACCAACGGGTTCGATAGTGCCAGTGTGTTAGTTATTTGAAGATTAAACTTTTTTTTTGAACTGTGAATTTCAGGAAACTTGTTTCTAGCGTTCAAATTGATCATTTTATATTCTTTTCGTATTGTTAAAAAAACGCTATGGAAACTTCATTTAATCATACGTGGATTATTAGAAAAGTGATGATCGCAACATCAATTGACGTGAGTTTGCTCATTTGACGCAAGTTTCCACTTTGTTGGTTCCGTGGGAAGAGTTTGACAAAAATTGAATTTCGCTTCTGATGCTGAGTTGGTCTTACGCCCACGATGCGACGTGCAGATCTTCAGCCAGAATCTTCTTTTAATACAGTGGGTACAGCAATATTAATTTCAACTTGTCAAATGTAATTTTTGTCACAAAGTATTATTATGGATTATATTAAAGACTGATGTTTAGAAATGAAATTGTAAAAAAAATCAGCAAAATATTTTATCTTCTTGTTCTTAATCATCTTCAACGAATACCGTCTCATATAATTCCAAAAGCCATACTTCGCTACTGTCCCCAGGGCAAAAGATCACTGGGACGCCCAAAAAAGCGCTGGATGGAAAATTCCTTTTTGAGACCGTAACAGGCCACACGGCCTAATACTTGCATGGATGATTATGATGTTCTTAATCATAATTCGTAGGATTTTCATCCTGTCTATTTCCAAAATCACTCCTCGGAGGAAGACGTATTGGATGCACATTCACTGTCTATCTAAAATACATGAATTTATTAAAAAAATTAGGTTATTGCCATAATAGATTTCAACTGCCTTTGTCAAATATTTTATGTAAGAAGTGTTGCTACAGAAAGCTGTGTGACTTTTTTCATCATATTTTTAAGAGACTTTGAGCTAGTTTTTTTTTTGGTTTGTTAATTAATTAATTTATTTGTTCATATTATGTAACGCTAGAAATTAACCACACTCTAAATTATTGTAAATAATTAATTGTATTGTAACTAAAACCCTAACATACCAGATGGTGACATAGGATTTCGTATTATTGGAGATTCAATACAAAAATATCCGTCTCTTGGCTGGTCTTCCTCTTGATCTTCTCCCGTCCATTAGTCTATCTTCCTTAGCTCTTTTTGCAAGTAGGATTTCTTCCATTCTTTCTATATGAACCCATCAATTTTTTCGTCTATCTATAATACATTTGATTATGTCTTGAATATGACATTTGCCCCTAATTTTTGTGTTGAAAATATTTTATAATTTTCTTTTATTTTGATTAAATAGGCCTCACTATCATCATCATGAACTTTAAAGGGCATAGGATAAGTAATGGCAACACTATTTTTCCAACTCCCAGAACTCTTTTCATGAAGCGTGCTTTTACTGTTTCTATTTGTGTCAAGTCTCTGTTTGTGAGTTTGTCCCATATTATGTTAATTCCATATGTTGTTATGGGAGTTATGACTGTCTTGAAGAGCGTCATAGCTGTTTCTGTTGATAATTGGTGGAGATTTTTGATGCTGTATATCGCTCTTATTGCAGCTGAAACCTTCTGTTGCACATGTATTCTGTAGGATTTAATGGTTGTTTGTAGGGTGATGCCTAGGTAGGTGAATTGCGATACAACGTCTAGTGGCTCACCAAGGAGCATTAGCTGTCATTTTCAATAGGTTTTCCTCCTTTTCTGAAGGTCATCTGTTTAGTTTTCTGATGGTTTATTTGCAGGCAGTTTTCATTTGCCCATTTTTCGAGTCTATTTAATGTGCATTGTAGTTCATCTTTGTTTGATGATCCCAATACCATGTCATCAGCGTACATTATGATCGATGTCGCACTATCTTTGGTGATATCCACAATATCAGCTGTCATGATGTTGAAAACACTGCAAGGACTACAGGAGAAGAGGAATGACGTCTGCAGCGAATTCTACACAACAGAGGCTATGTGTACGAGAGAGTGGACACGACCAAACTACGAGATGAGGCACATCCTAACACGGTATGCAATCCATGGCTCTCACCACAAGGTTTGCAGCACAAAGCGATTCCACGAGCCAAACCAAGAATGCATATGCGAACTGTGCAACAATCCATGTGAACGATATCACGTCGAAAAGTGTGCGGAAAAGACAATTATCGTTTAACAAGTTTTGCTTAGACTAAATTTACTAACAATTTGCACATTTCTGCGCATTTACTTTCATTCAATGGCAACACTGTTGTAAATCAGCGAGCCTAGTGGTGACCATTGTAACCTTGTAGTATTTTGTTGAGCAGCCTTTGTTGTATAAATCTATAAATATTAAAAGTCTCGAAACAGCAATATTTTGTGAATACATTCACTGTTTCTCACATGTAGTAAGTAATATCGCTCTAAAAATATGTTCAATAGAATTTGTTTAGAAGAAACACTGGGAAGTACTTGAATATCCGCCAAATTCACCAGACATGCGCTCCTGTACTTATAATTTTTAAAAATTAGCGACGATCACGATATGCGAATATGTCCAATGTGCGGGAACTTTGAAGACGAGATACATATATTAGGAAAATGTAACGATTTAGAATATTGGAGGCATCAGTTATTACCGGAAAGATTTCTAAATTCAAAACGTGAAAGATTGGCATGCTACGAGTTACTGGTAAACCCAGAAAATTGGATAAACTTGGGTAGATTTCTGGACGAAACGCGGAAAATAAGAACAACACTTATTTAGGAATAAATAAATATGTTAACAAATTGCAATACCATTAATTCTTAATAATTCTACATAACTAAGTTAATGTATAATGTAATTGTATTGATATCTAATTGTAATATTATTGTGTTTTTTTGTTTTTGTTTTTAAACATCAACTTATTGTAACGGACTGTCAACAGCACGTACGGCTTACTGCCCGTGCGATTCATATTTGTAAATAACATTGTATGTATCTTACTTTTAGTTTAATAGTGCTTATGTATGTAAGATTTTATTGGGTCTTAAAAGTAAAAAAAAAAAAATTCATAAAAATATCAAAGCATTCGATTTAAATCAAGAGCTGATATCTAGAAAGCTCAAGATCGATCAGATGAGATAGTTATCCATAAATGGTGCTGCAGATGGAGTGTTCCATCTTCCAAGGATTTGGCAATGTATAGTTGACTCGGCAGAAGACTATGAATGAATTTCGTTATGTGAAAAATAACCTAAATAATTTTTTCGTAATTTTATAGCAGTTTTGGCATTACTTATTGGATGCCTTAGTATTTCGATTTAGGTCTTTTGAGCCTTTTACTACGAGATCTCAACATATGGCTAGTCAATCCATCTTAATTTTGGCATTTCTTTATCTCGACGTCCTTTCGGTTGATACTGCACTGTTAATTCAGGAAAGCGATATGAGTCCAATCTTTGGACACGTAACTATTTAACTCATGCCCCAAATGGGAGTCAATGACCAATCACGTTTCAATGATTTCTGTTTTACAGCCAATCACAGTCGTGTTTCACTAAATATTTATCAATATTAAATTTACCATATTAAAGAAAGCTCCTCCTTTATAATATTCTGAACAGGTCTGATCATTATTTTGCAGTGACTGATCCTATAAGAAATACGGCTACCAGATTGTATATATAGTGCATGGATGTCAACACATAGCGCTTGCAGGAGTTAATATAAAAATATTTGTATCAATCGATTATACCACCAAAAAAAGAAACCACTGTTTGCACTTTCTTAAATGTATTTTTTTCCAGGTAATAATGAAGAAAAATATAATTGTCATATTTACATCATACGACATCAGAAATGAATTAATTTACAGTTTGATGTGTTTCATTTTTTCTCCACTAGAGAGCATTCTTACAATATTGCGTTCCTTTGGCAATAAATAGTATGATCTGGTTGCAGTGATAAATAAAAGAAGCAGATGAAGCGTAACAACCGTTTCTCATTTGTTTTCAAACATCGCCGTTTACATTATATATATAAATATTTTAAAATATCTATAGTTTAATAATGATTTGTGAGTAAACAGCTTAATTTTATTCTTTAAATAGTCCTAACAAATGCCACTCTTGATTTCCAAATTCTCTAGATAAATTCACTCCTCACTTCGTGAGTCGTGAACTTATCGATATTTTGGAAATCACTCGTGGCGTTACTTATGATAAATAGTAACATCTTATTTGATATTTTCGCATATGATGCAACTAAATAATTTAATTTAATTAGGTTAAATTTAAGTTTAATTTATTATTAAATTATAATTTATTTATTTAATTTTTATTTCAGGATTGTTTCTGTTATTTACACAGGTATCCTCATCCAAAATATACCATTTTTTTCTTCCACACTTCCCGGTCTTCCATTTCTCGTCTTCATGTTATCTTGAATTCTCTTTATCAACGTTGGCTTTGGTCTACCACGTTTCCCTTTTCCAGGAGGTATCCATTTCAATACTTGTTTCTGTGTCCCTTATTCTCATTATATGTCCATACCATCTCAGTTGGATTTCTTCAATCTCTTGTATTTCTGTTAGTTCTGAACCCATTTTAACTCTACATTTGTCATTAAAGTATATCTTTTTTATTATATGTATACTTTGTTAATTAATCTTTGCTTTTTCCAATGCTTATCATAATAATTTTTTTGGTATACTATTATAAGCTATATCTAAATCGTAGAAAGTCAGTCCCATATCCTGTTGTTTGTCGTTATATTTTTGTAAAATTTCTCTAATTGTAAATATATGATCTATTGTAGAACGTCCTGTCGTGAAACCACTTTGTTCAACTGTCCCTCTAAAATCGTTTTCAATCCATTCTTTTATCAAGTTTCCCAAAATCCTTATGAAAGGATTTGTTATATTTATTCACCTATAATTCGTGCATTGTTTCTTATCTATTTTCTTGTAGATTGACACTAGGTAACCTGTTTTCATTTCTTCTTGGATATTGTCCGGTCACAATATTTTGTTCGTCAGTTTTGTTATTAACATTATAACTTTCTTGCCTCCACATTTTATTAATTCTAAATTAACATTTCGAGATCCAGGCGATTTTCCATTTTTCATTTTTTATGATGTTTTTAATTTCTTCTTCTGTCGCCATAATATTATGGTTTTTTAGTGTATAATGCTATTGTGTTATTATTTAATTGTAATATTATTGCATTTTCTTTATGTAATTGTAATGTTATTGCTTTTTTTGTTGTTTATTTTTCTTCACACTAGTAGCAATTATTACTTTATTGTAACGGACTGTCAACAGTACGTACGGCTTACTGCCCGTGCGACCCCTATTACATTCTCTTTCCTGGAAATTGTCGTCTTCCTGAAAATTTATTCTGTTTTCTGATAATAATGTAGAATAATATTGATATCATTCTTGGGCAGTAATTATATCAATTTTGATTTTGTCTTATATTTCTCAATATTATGCATACTTCCTTTGATCTTTTAAATCCCAACTGATAATTGATATTGGAACATTTTTTCCCCCACATTTCATTTTTGGTCTCTTTGATTACCTTGCATGCTATTGTCTTTTTATCCTTACATTCCTCTTTATCCTTCTCTTCTTTTGAACGCAGCCATTTTGGGAAGGCTTGTTGTTTATCATCAATTACTTTTAAGCTTTGCAGTGGTATGGACATGTACAACGGATGTCGGAAGACCAGTGGGCTAAACAGGTGTTAGATTGTATGGTACCAGGCAGAAGGAAGAGGGGGAGAATTAGAAAAACATACTTATACACCTCACTGATAGTATTCTTTTAGCAATATTAATATACTTAATTATTTATGAAAATAATATTAAGAATAACAAATATTTTTATTTGTTTTGTTTTTAAATACTGTATAATCGTAAAATTAGTTTTCTATATCTCATTATTTTCCTGTTTTTTATATACACTAGACAGGGACAATTTAATATGCCTTGCTTGTATACATTTTATTATTAGTTTTAGTCTTAATTTTAACTAACATTAACTGGTTGTATTATAGATCGTAATACGTATATTAGATATTATCTTTTGATCAAATTTTTACTTAGTGTTTAATATTAGAGTTAATTAAGATTGTTATATTCTGATGTAATATATGTTTGTCCTGGTGAGTGGAAGAGAAGGCCACATGGCCTTAACTCCACCAGGCTAAATAAATAAATCTAATCTAATCTAATCTAAGAACATGGTATGAGGGAGTATATGATGCCAGGATGAAGAGGGGTATGGAAGAAGGACAATGGGAAGATAGGAATATCTGAAAAGCAGGAATCAAGGGCGAACTGCTGTAACGTGGAAAGCCTATATTAAAGTATTTAAAAAAACTTTTAAAATCTCTTCTTTCATCCAGAACTTTCTGAATTTTTTTCCTTGAATTACGTCCACAACTTCTTTAGCTATTTGTTTAATTTTTTTATTATATACAATTTTTCTTTTTTATTTTATAAAAAATTAATACTTTATTTTACATAACACTATTTGGTTTTGATTCAGACTCAAAACGCAATTTTAATGAAGACTGTCGTCTAGTGTAGTTATCCATAAGCAGTTGGATGTTGGAGATGCACAGATACATGTTTTATCTTTTACATGTGGAAGATGCTATCCTAGTAGAAAAGAAGGGATCTGCGACACAAATCCAGGGGATATAACGGCATATATGTGTCTTGTGTCACATGTTCACTTTTGTGTCAAAGTGGCGAGCATTCCAAACAAATCTTGTGACGTTCAACAAGAATAATGCACAAGACGTGTTTTCTGATTTTTACTGTGACCATCTTCTCTAGCTCAAAGCTTCACAACTGGATCTGGTCACTGATAGAGATAGACACGTGCTCATTTATTTATGAAGACGGTTACATGCATCGAGTTTTGTTCTGATACCTAAAACCTCAACTACAATCTTCAACCTACTTAACTAACTCAGTGGTACTATCGAACCCGTAGGTTCATGGACGCGCGGACATAATCTCTCTATTCATCCTTATCCTATCCAAGTTATCTGTTGTCTAATAATTAATTTTATATTATAATTACAAAGAAATAAACGTTATCTCAGTCAAAACATAAATTTATTGTGTCGACGTTTCAATCTCCTTATGTGAGATCATTTTCAAGACATGATTGTTTATACATTTATTGTACATAGTTACCATCCATCACCAAGACAATTAAAAGTTTTAAAATAAATATATGTATACAAATTCAAATGAATAAATTTAAAATTCAAATTTATAATTAAAATATTTTAGCAAGGAATTTATTCATTTGAATTTGTATACATATATTTATTAAAAAAATTGAACGGAGGAGTGTTATATTTGGCATAATTAAAGTTCAAATAGAGAAGGAATGCAGAGAAATAAAATTTTTGTATAATATTTGTTACAAATAAATTAAATTAAACAAAATAAAATAATTTTTTCCAAGGAATTTGTGTGTATTGCTAATTCATTTGTCTACTCATTCATTTGTTTATTTGTGTACTCATTCATTTGTTTATACTCATTCATTTGTTTACGTTCATACTGAAAGTGCATTGTTGTAAAGAAGAAAATTGTGCAGCAGCAATGTGAATTGACTTACTCTTGCGTATTTATTATTAGTGGTTTAAAAAAAGTGAGTACATTCTATTATTTAGATTAAACCCTATTTTTTTTTTTAGATATTCGCACCTTATGCCTCGAGATAGAACATTGACGGGTTCGAGATATTCCCGTACACATAATAATAGACCAAATGTAAATAGTATACAAATGTCAAATGACGCGTTATTGTTTATCAAATATGGCTTAGCCAAGCTATACCACATATTTCCTATCGTTCGTATTTTTAGAATAAATCGAAAATTAATGTATAATGACGTATTTGTGACATACTTAAAAATTTAATGAATTATGGTCGACCTGTACTTACTTACTTACTTACTTACTTACTCACTGGCACTATCGAACCCGTAGGTTCATGGCGGCCGCGCGGACATAAGCTCTCCATACATCCTTATCCTGAGCCAATGCTTTCCAATCATTCCCTGTATAATCTACTTCCCTCAAATCATAGTTAATGTGTTCTCGCACCTCATTCTTGGTCTACCAACTGGGCGTTTTCCTTCTGGCTTTCCTACAAGAAGTTTCCATGCACGTCTTTCATTCCCCATACGCGCAACATGGTCGACCTGTAGTTATTATTATTACGGTAGAAAATTGTTTCTTGATATAGAAACTGAAAACATCCCATTTTCGACCAAACGTTTTCTTGAATGACTTTTGATCTAACCTATATTGCATTTCAAGTATGTATTGTATGGGTATGCCACATACGTCCCTACATATAAACATGGGCACTTTCCTAGTGGAGAACTTAATTCTCTCTATCTATCTTCGGGTTTTTACAGCTGCTGCCGTCTTCCCGTGCCAAACCTCCAAAGCCTACGGTCTTGGGCATCTTCGATGCTTAGCCCTCTAGCTTGCATTACTGTCTTCATGTTTTCCTTCCATGTTAACCTTGGTCTTCCTCTTTTCTTCTTTCTGTTAGGATGCCATTCATATAGTTGCTTCGGCCATCGCTCATCTTCCATTCTTAAAACATGTCCTAACCACTTTAATTCCTTCTCCTCAATTCTTTCAATTATGCTTTCTTCTGCTTCCATTTTGTTTCTAATTTCCTTATTTGTGACACGTTCTAATTTAGACTTTCTGGCACTTCTCCGTAAATAATCCATTTCTAGAGCTATTAGTCTATTCTTGTAGTACTTATTGATTGTCCATACCTCACTTCCGTACATTGCAACAGATTCCACCAATGTTTTACCAATATATTTTTTTGTGCCTTTCCAAATATGCTTATCCCACCATATGGAATTTAATGATGATATTATTTTGCTACTCAATTCAATTCTATGTTTTATGTTCTCTTTGCCTATACCTTCGATGTTATCCATAATCATTCCCAAATATTTAGTTTGTTTCACTTGCTTTATTTGGATTCCATCTTCCAATACTAAGTTTTCTCTTTCATTGCTATTTATTGCCAGATATTCTGTTTTTTGTAAATTTACTGTGAGACCCCATGATTCATATGTGCTTTTCAACCTTTTTATCATGAATTCCATATCAAAATTGTATCACAATAAAATTAATTTTAATTATGGTAATTTTCCTTATTTAGCGAGTGACATCTATATCTTTAATCAAATACGAGTAAATAAATAAACAAATAACATTTCCCAGTATAATACAACTACATAATTTCAAAGTTGTGTTCGGAATTTCAATATTATTTTCGCGTTTATTAACACAATTAGCCTTCGTAGAATTTCCATTTCAATGGATAAAGGATATCAGGAGGAAAAAGAGGTTGGATATATGGGCCAATGATTGATAAAAATACCAAAGGTGTTGAGATATAACGGCCATAACAACCAGTTTGTCCTCAACGGTTTCATAAATAAACTTCTCAATTCATAACTAACTTACTCACTGGTACCATCGAACCCGTAGGTTCATGGTCGTGCGGACATAAACTCTCCATACATCCCTATCCTGAGCTAATGTTTTCCAATCATCCCCTGTGTAATCTACTTCCCTCAAATCATAGTTAATATTATTCTCCCACCTCATTCTTGGTCTACCAATTGGGCATTTTCAATCGGGTTTTCCTACAAGAAGCTTCCATGCACGTATTTTATTCCCCATTCGTGCCACGTGTCCTGCCCATAGGAGTCTACGAGACTTAACTGTTCTTATAATATCTGGCTTCCTATAAAGACCATATAGTTAACCGTTAAACAGTCTTCTCCATTCACCTGTCTGTTCATCTCTCTTTGGTCCAAAAATCTTCCCAAGAACTAACGTCTCAATTCATATAGATAAAATTATTTGAAACCAGAAGATGGATGAGGCCGAAATACATGCTTACTCCTGCCAATTCAATAATACATTATAAAATAGTTCATAATCGAATGCCCTAACATTTATGTTAAAAACTTTTGACGTCCCAACTCCTTTCAAAAAACGTTAAACTAAAAACATACAAAACTATTATTCTACCAGGGGACGCGTAGTGGTTAAGGCACTGCGCTACAAGCCGGAAGGTCGAGGGTTCAAGTCTCGGTGGGGTCAGGATTTTTAAACTGACCCAAACCTTCTGGCGGCACCATGATCCTGGGGTCGACTCAGCCTCTAACAGAAACGAGTACCAGACGTTTGTTTTGGGGGTAAAGGCGGTCGTCACGCAGGGCTGACAACCCGGTTGACATCAAGTGCCGATTGTCCAGAAAAGCAGGAGCCTTAACCTCTTACTACCCCAAGGGCCTCCTGAGGCCTGTAGTGGGATCACTTTACTTACTTATTCTACCCAATAAATTATATGGAAGTCAAACATTTTTTGTAGTTTACTTACTTACTCACTGGCACTATCGAACCCGTAGGTTCATGCCCGCGCGGACATAAGCTCTCCATAGATCCCTATCCTGAGTTAATGCTTTACAATCATTCCCTGTATAATCTATTTCCCTCAAATCATAGTTAATGTTATTCTCCCACCTCATTCTTGGTCTACTAACTGGGCGTTTTCCCTCTGGCTTTCCTACAAGAAGCTTCCATGCACGTCTTTCATTCTCCATACGTGCAGCATGTCCTGCGCATCGCAGTCTACGAAACTCAACTGTTCTTATTATATCTGGCTTCCTATGAAGACCATGTAGTTCATTGTTATGTAGTCTTCTCCATTCACCTGTCTGTTCATCTCTCTTTGGTCCAAACATTTTCGTAAGTACTTTATTATCAAATACTTCCTTCCTTAAAGTAAGAGTCCATATTTCGCATCCATATAATATAGGGCCTAACTGGTAGAATAATAGTTTTATATATTTTCAGTTTAACGTTTTTTGAAAGGAGTTGGGACATTGACTCTTACTTTAAAGGAGGAAAGGAGATTACAAGTATTTGAGAATAAAGCTCTTAGCAAAATTTTTGGACCAAAGAGAGATAAACAGACATGTGAATGGAGAAGACTTACATAACAATAAACTACATGGTCTTTATAGGAAGCCAGATATAATATGAACAGTTAAGTATCGTAGACTGCGATGGGCAGGACATGTGGCACGAATCGGGAATGTAAAACGTGCATGGAAGCTTCTTGTAGGAAAACCAGAGGGAAAAGGCCCAGTTGGTAGACCAAGGGATAGAATAACATTAACTATGAATTGAGGGAAGTAAATTGTACAGGGGATGATTGGAAAACATTAGCTGAGGATAGGGATGTATGGAGGGCTTATATCCGCGCGGCCATGAACCTACGGGTTCGATAGTGCAGTGAGTTAGTTATGTGGAGTAAACCGGAATTTCTTGATGAAATATTTTATCAGTGTATCTCGAGGGTAAAGCGGTGAAACTAGGGGATTTTTTACATGCTTTTATTTCTCTTGAAATCATCTATCATGTTTTGAATGTAAGCGACCTTTTGAAACACGCTACATTTAACGTTTTGAATGTACATTATGACAGAGTACACAAGCACTAGGTATACATTTGAGAGTTGACCTCCTGGGCGATGCTCCTTTATGCTCTATCTACTAAACTGGCCGCAGAATGTCACTTGGGGTTACAACATTATTCTACGGAACTGAGACCTATGCAAGTCCCAGAAAGGGATTCGTGTTCATCTGATTACACAATACAACACGTACACAATCCTCAATTAACATTATGCTTTGAAATTATGTTGGTTTAACAATTGTAATTTTTCTTCAAATAATTGCGAAATCTCGTAATTATAATGGCCATTTTAGAATAGATTTAGAATAGAATAGATTTATTTAGCCTGGTGGAGTTAAGGCCATGTGGCCTTCTCTTCCACTCACCAGAACAAGCATATGTTACATATGAATACAAAAAAATACAATAATAGAGTCATATTAAACAGGACAAACATATGTTACATATGAATACAAAAAAAATACAATAATAGTCATATTAAACAGGACAAACATATTGAATGCAGGCTTTCACGGCCGGTAATCATGATGTTGAGTGATTCCGGGTTCTGTGGCCGTGGTCCATAGTTGGTGTTGATACCAGACGTTTCGCCCTCAACTGCGGAGGGCTCCGCAGTTGAGGGCGAAACGTCTGGTATCAACACCAACTATGGACCACGGCCACAGAACCCGGAATCACTCAACATCAGGACAAACATATGTTACATAAGAATACAAAAAAGTACAATAATAGTCATTGAACAATTAATTATCTGTCATATTGAATAATAATGAAAATAATGTCTAATAATACAATGAAACTAAATACAATTAAAATTAAATTAATGATACAATGAATAAAAAAAAGGAATAACAGCTCAAATCTACTATACATAAAAAGAAAAGAAAAAAAATACAAAGAAAGTAATAAACTACAATGAATTAATCTATGCTTTTTATACAAGGCAATTTTAGGGTCGCTGCTAGTAATATATATATATATATATACAACTAACACTCTGGCAATATAGAACCCGTAGATTCATGGCGACGCGGACATAAGCTCTCCATACATCCCTATTCAGAGCTAATGATTTCCAATCATCATCTTACTTACTTACTCATTGGCATTATCGAACCCATAGGTTAATGTCCGCGCGGACATAAGCTCTCCATACATCCCTATCTCGAGCTAATGATTTTCAATCATTCCCTGTATAAATTACTTCCCTCAAATCATAGTTAATGTTATTCTCCCACCTCATTCTTAGTCTACCAACTGGGAGTTTTTCCTCTGGTTTTCCTATAAGAAGCTTCCATGTACGACTTCATTCCCCATTCGTGCCACATGTCCTACCCATCGCAGTCTACGATACTTAACTGTTCTTATTATATATGGCTTCCTGCATGAATGAATGAATGATAATGGAATTTATTCCCTTTTTTTCAGATGAAAGAAAATACATATGCATTTATATTGCGCACGGGCCTGCTTGGCCGCACGTGCATTATTTTTCCATGAAAAAAATCATAATATAAACAAATACCTACAAATACACCTGTATCAAAAAACAACAACAGGCTATATATAAGTAAAATCTATGTCTACACTACATCACAATTGTACGTATCTACACTCCTCCATGAAAAGACCGGGTGTATAAATAAAAAAAGTCTCATTCTGTACATTAATAATTAAAAAAATGCTAGAAAACAAATAATAAAAAAGCAACATACACACACATACACCCACACACATCCCCACACATATACACACGCGCACGCACATACCGCCTCCCCCTGTCACTGCAGACATCAAATGCACTATCATACTATTCAAATTATCAAACCTACTTATTATATAATATAATTAAATATCGATAGACCATGTAGGTCACTGTTATGTAGTCTTCTCCATTCACCTATCTGTTTATCTCTCTTTGGTCCAAAATTTTTCTAAAGAACTTTATTCTCAAATACTTGTAATCTCCTTTCCTCCCTTTTACGGTATCACTTACCAAAACATGGAATTCCCTTCCGCCCTATGTCAGAGACTGTCAAACTATAATTTTCCTTCAAAAAAAAAATTAAAGAATTATTTAATAACAAACTAACTTATACACCTCACTGATAGTATTCTTTTAACAATTAATAAATTTAATTATCTATGAAAATAATATTAAGATTAACAAATATTTTCTTTTGTTTTGTTTTAAATATTGTACAAACGTAAAATTAGTTTTCTATATCTCATTATTTTTCTTTTGTTTTATATATACATTAGACAGGGACAATTTAATATGTCTTGATTGTATACATTTTATTATTAGTTTTAGTCTTAATTTTAACTAACATTAACTAGTTGCATTATAGATCGTAATATAATAGATATTATCTTTTTGATCAAATTTTTATTTAGTATTTAATATTAGAGTTCATTGTGATTGTTATATTCTGATGTAATATATGTTTGTCCTGGTGAGTAGAAGAGAAAGCCACATGGCCTTAACTCCACCAGGCTAAATAAATAAATCTAAAAAACAATCTAAAGTAAGAGTCCATGTTTCGCATCCATATAATATAAGTGGTAGAATAATAGTTTTATATATTTTCAGTTTAACGTTTTTTGAAAGGAGTTGGGACGTATCTACTTGTCTCAAATCATGGATAATATTATTCTTCCACCTCATTCTTGGTGTATCAACTGGGCGTTTTCCCTCCATTTTCCTACTAAAAGCTTCTCTGCCCCCTTCATTTCCTATTCGTGCCACATGTCCTGCCCATCGCAGTCCACGAGACTGAACTATTCATATTATATCCGATTGTCTATAAAGATCATTTAGTACACTGTTATGTAATCCTCTGTCTCATCAGATACTGTAAAATATTTGTGTGACAGATAAACATTAAAACAAGATTAAGGGGAGAAGGTACCTTGTATTTCCGCCATGTTAAATGTTCTAATTTTAATGTTCCTTTTCGGAAGAACTGTTAACAGTAGAACATTAATTTTTTCTTACATATGCATACACTATTTGACAATAAAATGACATTTTTTCAGAACATAGCATTAAAAATAAAACAGTAAGCATTTTTAAAAAGTGTTATTTTTTGGTGCCCTTTAAAAATGAAAATATTTTTTGGGGCCCTTAATAATAATATTAAAATGTTGAAAAATTACCATATTATGCCTAATTACCATATTATACCTAATTACCAGGCAAATAGCCTGTTAAAATTTCATTCCTCTGGGATGAATAGTTTTAGAGAAAAGGAACATAAGCTCGCAAAAACAAAAATAGCAGGAAATTGAGTTTAAAGATTTACACTACTCACCTGCAGCAGGTCCTTTAAACCCACACTTAGGACCTTTAAATAAGTTTGTGGTGCAAAACCAATTTATATTCATATAGAACACACTTCAAGGTATCAATATGAGTGAAAAAACAAAAAATTGAAATTTTGCCCATTTATAAGGTACTTACTTACTTACTTACTCACTGGCACTATCGAACCCGTAGGTTCATGGCCGCACGGACATAAGCTCTCCATACATCCCTATCCTGAGCTAATGCTTTCCAATCATTCCCTGTATAATCTACTTCCCTCAAATCATAGTTAATGTTGTTCTCCCACCTCATTCTTGGTCTACCAACTGGACGTTTTCCTTCTGGCTTTCCTACAAGAAGTTTCCATGCACGTCTTTCATTCCCCATACGCGCAACATGTCCTGCCCATCGCAGTCTATGGGACTTAACTGTTCTTATTATATCTGGCTTCCTATAAAGACCATGTAGTTCATTGTTATGTAGTCTTCTCCATTCACCTGTTTGTTCATCTCTCTTTGGTCCAAAAATTTTCCTAAGAACTTTATTCTCAAATACTCGTAATCTCCTTTCCTCCCTTAAAGTAAGAGTCCATGTTTCGCACCCATATAATATAACTGGTAGAATAATAGTTTTATATATTTTCAGCTTAACGTTTTTTGAAAGGAGTTGGGACATCAAAAGTCTCTGCAATGCATAATAGCATGCATTTCCAGAATTGAGCCTATGTTTGATTTCTTTGTGATCTCATTCCTATTTGTGATTATTGTTTCTAGGTATTTGAATTCGGACATGTTGCACGTATGGGGGATGAAAGACGTGCATGGAAGCTTCTTGTAGGAAAGCCAGAGGGAAAACGTCCAGTTGGTAGACCAAGAATGAGGTGGGAGAACAACATTAACTATGATTTGAGGGAAGTAGATTATACAGGGAATGATTGGAAAGAATTAGCTCAGGATAGGGATGTATGGAGAGCTTATGTCCGCGCGGCCATGAACCTACGGGTTGGATAGTGCCAGTGAGTAAGGTATTTGAATTCAGCCACTTCCTCAAAATTTCCCTCATTTGTCATTAGCTGTCCATTTCTATTATATAATGTATTTCTACGTGTGACCATATATTTAGTTTTACTGATATTTACTACCAGTCCTAATTTCTTAGTGCTACTCAATATATATATATATATATATATATATTAATTTTATTTATTTCTCGTATAAAGGGACGTATGAGAGCACATAACAGAAATGTAGATACTTCAAGTATGCTAACCATCTATTTCAATATGATCGTTGTTTCAATTAAAATTTTAAAGTTTTACACATTTGTACAAAGGGAAAAAACTGGATCTTTTAGAAATTGTAGAAATAAGTAAATTGAAGAAGAGCAATAGACTGTTAAATTCCCAACTGGGTATAAATGCATCACCTCTTTTAAGTTTATAATAAGAGAAGTGTAGAGTTCCCGCATCTTATGGTACATATACAATAAAAATTTCCTTGTATTATTAAACGGCCGATAATTGTTTCTTGATACCTATCATCTGGAATCCTTGTACTGTGAAAAATTAATCTTACTTTATCTTTTTTTGTAATAGATATTCACTCCCGGGGAATACATAATATCTTATAAAAACTAAAGTTTGTTTTCTTTTTATTGTATAATCCTGCACGAGATAAAATATCAGATCAGTGGAAATCTCCGTCAACAGCCAACAAAATGCCCGCAAGCAGAAAATCTACTCATGCTATCGAATGTTACATTTCCATAATCTTATACGGTTTTATATTTAAAAAAAGCTTTGTTACTTTTTAAAATACAAATTTTCAATATAAAATAATCTAAAGCTTATGAACCTACTAATAAACACTATCAAAAACACATGATGGTCAAATGGTCAATTTCAGTTCCAGGGATGAAATTAAAATTTACAAAGTTCAGAACTCACCAAATACGGTACTTTCTCCTGATATCTTGCCTGTCCTTAGGTCTTATTCCGTAGTTTACACATTTAAAACCGGCCGAGATCGATGGATGTTTAAGTGTGTTAACCTTTACACTGCTACGAACGGGTATATCCGTTGGCAAAGAAAATGCTTGCCGTGCTATGGGTGTATATCCATTCTCAACTCCAAATGTCTGCTAGTTATATAATACATATTGAATTGCTTTCAAACTAAGCAGGTATATACTGCCATCTCTTAGGAACCTAAATAAACTTTTTCCATATTTCTCCCTGCATTGAACAAGGAGGGTTTTAAAGACTGGAAATATCTCAGCAGTGAAAAGGTTAAAGTCCTAAGCCACTCTCTAGGGGTTGCATGACCTTGATGAGAGGGCAGCGAGATCCAGTGATTCTTTGGGCTATATCGGTGGTAGCGTATCTACTGGCAGGGTTTCCCACGCCGGACAGTCCAAAGATGATGATCCAGACAAAGAAACAACCCAGAAGAGGTTGCCCAACGGTTCTGAAAGTGGAAAAGGAGCGAGAGTCCTAACGGCGGATGAAGCGGAAGAGGCAATCCACAGGTTGATCAGACTCGTAGCTGGTGGAAGCAACTAATCTAGGGAGAGGATTTTAAGAAGGGATAAGGTCAGAAACAGCATAATAAGGGAAATTATGCAAGTTGAAAAAACATATTAGGAAAAATAGAAGAAAAACGTTTGAAATGGTATGGACACCTCATAAGAATGGAAGAAGAGAGAATACAAAAGGAGATACTTAATTAGAAAGCTAATGGAAGAAGAGGTAGAGGCAGGCCTAGAGAATGATGAATAGAATGAAGAGAAGTATGGATGCTAGAGATTTGAGGGAAGAAGATGCTTTAGACAGGAACCTCTGGCGACAAATCACTTTGGGTTGTGGAATATTCCTTAAAAGGAAAACATAAAATATGTCAATATTATTTGTATTCCTATCTCTATATTTTATGCTACATTTTTCGGTTTCCTTTTATATAATTCATTTATATGACAATATAATTTAGAACCATGAGACATTTGCCAGGCTCGAGGAATGAAAGTTTTGTGAGATTATATCCCCTTGAGCAAGTGGTAACTTCTTTGACATCATGATTGTGCGTGTAGTCTAATTGTATATCTGCAGGAGTTCGCGCTGTCAAGCTTTATTATTGTACAAGTACAAAATGAGAGATGTTATTTTTAAATGTCTATACACAAGGTATATTTGTGTATTAGTGTAGAGGTATATTATATAAATATATATTATTTTTGACTATTTAACTCATGCCCCAAATGGGACTCAACGTTTCAATGATTTCTGTTTTACAACCAATCAGAGTCGTGTTTCACGAAATATTTATCAGTGTTATAATTACCATATTAAAGAAGGCTCCTCCTTTTTAATATTCTGAACAGGTCTGACCATTATTTTGCAGTGACTGACTCTATAAGAAATACGGCTACCAGATTGTATATATAGTGCATGAATGTCAACACATGCCGCATGCGGGAGTTAATATAAAAACATTTGTAGCAATTGATTATACCACAAAAAAAAAAAAGAAACCACTGTTTGCACTTTCTTAAATGTATTTTTTCCCAGGTAACAATCCAGAAAAATCCTTGAAATTACAACAGACCATCATTTCTCAAACTTGTACACAAGGTTATTATTATTATTAATTGTATGAAGGATAAATCAAACCAAAATCAGAATATATGTCTGTGTATGAGAGAGAGAAAGAGAGAGAGAGAGATAAAGATAATAATAATAATAATAATAATAATAATAATAATAATAATAATACTTTATTTATTCTGGCAGAGTTAAGGCCATAAGGCCCTCTCTTCCACTCAACCAGCACAAATACAAATAAATATTCCACAAATATAGATATACACTATACTAATTATAAACAGTTAAAGATACAATAAATGTAACAATGTAAATGTCATGTACAAACAACATTTTATAGGGTAATAACAATAATGATACGATAATAATAATAATAATAATAATAATAATAATAATAATAATAATGATAATAATATAAATATGATACATTATACGGGAAACACCAATTAATATATATATCTTACACTGGATAATAATGAAGTCGAGTTTAGAGCAAATATAAATTTAGATTTCTTTTAAAAGATGCCAATGTCCGGCAGCCCCTTATTTCTTGTGGTAGGGAATTCCAGTTGCGAGAAGTGGAGATGGTATATGACATGGAGTGATGTGATGTCCTATGTTGCGGTATATTAAGTAAGAGACTATGTTGTGATCTTATGTTTAAGTTATGGTTTGAGGATAGATACTGGAAACGGGATGATAAATAATTGGGAATCGAGGTATGTAGGATCTTAAATAGGAGAATTAGACAGTGCGATTTTCTTCTCTCTTTTAGATGTAGCCATGACAATTCGTTGAAAAGATAGAGATAGAGAGAGATAGAGATAGATATAGAGAAAAAGAGATAGAGAGATAGATAGAAAGATATATATATATATATATATATATATATATATATATATAGAGAGAGAGAGAAGAGAGAGAGAGAGAGAGAGAGAGAGAGAGAGAGAGAGAGAGAGTGTTGTGTGTCTATGGGTTGTAGGATAACGTTTTTATTTTTTCTTCAGGTTGAAATGCCATATTTACTTTCTCTCTTTTTTCTTTCTTTCTGTCATTCTGCGTTTTTATTATTCTATGTGTATAACTCCGTGTTACCACATGTGTTTTTGTGCGTTTATGTGCGCGTTGTTTCACGTTTGGTTTCGTGTATTCTACCGAATTGTCTGGAGGACACAGTCGGAAACAGAATATAGTACGTATCCGGAAAGAGGTTATATATATATATATATATATATATATATATATGTTATAACATCGATAAAGCGTCACTGCTATAAAGTAAAAATGTTCTCTTTAATTTGCTTACTTGTTATAGTCAGGTACTAGATGGCAGTGAAGACCGAGTTCTCGCGACATCTAGTAATAATGGAGAATATAATACATATATAAGAAAAATAAATGTTTGAATTGGATTCGCCTGCTGGTGTAATGGATATCACACTGAGGTACAGACTCAGAGATCCGGGTTCGAATCCCGTCAAGGCATTTATTTTTCTTATCATACCACATATATATATATATATGGATACGAATAATAATAATAATAATAATAATAATAATAATAAAATAATAATAATAATAATAATAATAATAATAATAATAATAATAATAACTATGATAACGATAATAATAATAATAAAAATGATAATAATAACGATAATAATAACAATAATGATAATAATAACGATGGTAATAATAATAATAACGATGATAAAAATTATAAAAATAACGATAATAATAATAATAATAATAATAATAATAATAATAATAATAATAATAATAATAATTATATAAGAAAGAAACTAAATATTTTCAAACTTACAGACAGAATAATTAAATATAGGAACGACTGGAAAGAACATATCGATAGAATGCCAGAAGGAAGATTTCCAAAATTATTGCTAAATTATAAACCGCACGGAAGGAGAAATGTTGGGCGCCCACACAGAAGATGGTCTGAACAATTCTAGCTTTCATTAAACCGGAACGAGCCAACAGGTTTAATCCCTGGATGATGATGATGATAATGATGATTAATAATTGCAATAAGTCCACTGCTGTGATCTCGAGGTAGCGTGCTACCTTGCCACCCAGCGGGCCCTGATTCGATTCCCGGTTGGGACAAGTTTCCTGGGTGATTTTTTTCGGGGGTTTTGCTCACCTGTGAGACAAATGTCAGGACACTTTAAGGTCCAAAGGTACCCGAACATCATCTGGCCATCATTATCATCATTAACATATTAAATAAGTTTAGCATTAAGACCTCTCCTGGCGCATCATTACCATCATCATCACCTATCATATATCATCGGGGCGGCGTAACTCCGCCTTCCAGGCGCCCCAACCTCATAAGTGGGTTACAATAACGTCATGCCAGGAGAGAATACCAGAATGTCGAAATGTCAACCTGGTGGCATTGAACAAAAAATAATTATAATAGAAATTATAGTAATAACAGTGTAATAATAAGTAACAAGAGAGATAATAGTAATAAAACATAATGTAATAATTGTAATAGCAATACTGGGTTAATCATAAATACGTTTGATCGCGTTGTGTGATGAAAATATTACCATTAAAGGAAATATGAAATTACCGTTGGAAAGGCAATTATTCAAATTACTACAATGGAATAAAACAAAACAGTGTAGAACTTACGTCATTATTCAAAATGGCGTTGAATATGCAACAGCAAATTACAATTGCTGCATGTGCAATAACGTATGCTAATGATCGTGAGGCCGCAAGACGTGAGTTTAACATAGCATTGCAGCCGTCGACTGTGGGGAAATGGAGAAAACGATTGCTGGAAACTGGAAGGATGCAGAAAATCAAACCTCCTGGAAGCCCTCGCATTAGCACGGATACAGAAACAACGAAGAGAATTGTGGAGGCGTTCGACGCTAACCCACAAAAATCAACCCGCCAAGCTGCACGTGAGCAGTGATTAGTTTTGTTCTATTGTTGTAATTTGAAGGATTCCCTTTCCAATTATAACATCATATTTCCTTTAATAATAATACTTTCGTCACAAAATGCGATCAAACGTATAGCCATATTTCTGAATCACTCTGTAGTTTTATTTTATTTAGCAGAGTTGGTCAATTTTTATTCATTCAATTTATGTATAGTTTTTGAAATTCCGTTTGCTAAAAAATGTACGTAGCTACGAGTAGTAAATAAAATTACTCTGGGCGTCTCACTCGTCCACAAAAATACATTGTTTTTTAGTGGATTAAAAATAATTTTGTTTATTCAAAAAAAATTATTTCGATTGATAATAGCTATTTGTGTGTTACATTTTCAAGTACTGTACTTGAAATATGGAGAGACAATATTTAAGTCATACATGAAATTCAGTCGCTAATTTCATTCGAAATTTGATTGTCAAAAGCTGAGCGTTTTAACAAAAGCCGTATAATGAATAGTGGCAGCATTGAAATTGCAACTGAGGTGGTATGGTTTGATTTCTGGCGCGAAAACCGCAGATTGTTTGATTCACTACGCTTTGTGCATGTTCTGTTGTGTTTCATCTGTGGCTTTTGTATTGAACTACGGCTCTCAGCTACTATATTTCACAGGGCTCCAAGGGAATTCGATCACCGAATTTTGTATTAACTCTATCGTTATTCTACACAGAGGCAGTGGTATGCTTGAAAAATAAATAAAAAGGTATACATCTTTTTTGAACAAGGTTTAGTTAACTTCTATTTACGTTACAACAGGAACGCTTCTATTAAGAACACTTTATGATGATTTATTCATCGCCATATCAGCTGATTACACTGAGCAACAAAAAATAAACTTTTTTTTTTGTCTCAGAAAGAAAAAATATGCGATTCTGATAGTATTTTTCTCCTGAATTCAAATATGATATTGGTTTTTCTTCATCACGCAAGGTTTCCGAGAGACAGGTTTTTATAATTTCAAACACTTTAATATTTTCTACATTCGTAACTACACAATATTTGAACATTCTCACTCACCTAGAAAGTACGAAATGTCTATTTTCTGCTATATTTCGCCTGTGGAGCAGCCCTCTTGATGGTCCAACAATAATCGGCCAGCATATTAGGATTCCATTTGCCTTGATATCTCTTTTCCATAGCTGAAATCTCCTGATGAAAGTGTTCCCCGTGCTCATCGCTCAATGGACAACTCTAATTCCCAAAATCGCGGGTTCAACCCGGACGAGGTTTATGGATTTCTAAGGACGTAAAACATTTTTTGGAAGAGAAGTAAAGTATTATGTCTCGTGTAGTAGAAAAAAAAGATACATCTGAAGAAATAAGTGTCCCTCTTTCACGTCCAGCATCCGGAACTTAGCCGTTACGAATCTAAAACTTTACCGTCTGAGCCACCAGAAATTCGTTGGCTATCAACATTTAAAATACTCATATTAAAACAGATAATACTTCTCTTTATAAGAGATCTTATCGTCACAATTTCTCTAAAATAATAAACTGAAAAAATATATAACTGTTATTATCTCAGATATATTATATGGATGCGAAACACGGACTCTTACATAAAGGGCGGAGAAAATATTACGAGTAACTGAGAATAAAGTCTTTAGGAATATTTTTGGACCCAAGAAAGATGAACAGACAAACGAATGGAGAAGACTACACAGCAGTGAGCTACATGACCTTGAATAAGTTAAATAATAAAATTAGTACTGAGGGAACAATCACAAATAGGAATGAGATACACAAAGAAATTAAACATAGGCACAATTCTGGAAATACATGCTATTATGCATTATAGCAGCGGTTTCCAACCTTTTTCGACTCGCGAATCCCTTCCACAACGATCTGAGTTGGCTGAACCACTGACTGTAAATAAAATTTAATTCCAAACAAAAGGTTTAATAACCTTAAATCAACTAACCCTTAACTGTTAAACCTTAAGTTACTCCAGTTACGGCTTAAAAGTTAAACAACATGTAGGCGAAATCAAATGCATTCCTAACGTTGTTACATAACTGTAAACCAGACATTCGAGGAAAACATTAATTTATTGTGGAAATAATGTGATATATTCCCGATGTTACACATAGTAAGAAAGAGCATTATAGGGTTAATTTAATGTAATAATAATAATAATAATAAATAATAATAATAATAATAATAATAATAATAATAATAATAATAATAATAATAATAATAATATAACAATAATAATACATATTTTTGAAGAAATGATGGAAACAATAATAGATCTAACCTCGAAACCCGCCATTACGGAAAAGTTTTGGCGAACCCCTTGAAATATTTTGCGAACCCCCTGGGAGTACGCGAACCACAGGTTGGGAAACGTTGCATTATAGGGATTCTTGTCCCAAATCCTTAAAAAAAGCGTTAAACTGAAAATATATAAAATTATTATTCTACCAGTTATATTATATGGGTGCGAAACATGGACTCTTCTTACTTTAAGGGAGGAAAGGAGATTACAAGTATTTGAGAATAAAGTACTTAGGAACATTTTTGGACCAAAGAGATGTGAACAGACACGTGAATGGAGAAGCTTTCATAACAGTGACTACATGGTCTTTATAGGTAGCGAGATATGACAAAAACAGTTAAGTCTCGTAGACTGTGATGGGCAGGACATGTGGCACGAATGGGAATGAAAGACGTGCATGGAAGCTTCTTATACGAAAATCAGACAGAAAACGCCCAGTTGGTAGACCAAGAAAGAGGCGGGAGAATAACATTAACTATGATTTGAGGAAATTAGATTATACAGGGGATGATTGGAAAACATTAGTTCAGGATAGGGATGCATGGAGAGGTTATATCTGCACGACCATGAACCTACTGGTTCAATAGTGCCAGTGATTAGTTAGTTCCTAAGAAAATAATCGTCTTCAACATTAAAATTAATTAAAGATGTGTAGGCCTTTCATAACTACTTGTTCCATCTTCAGCAGTACTTTACTCAGGTAAGCCTACTAATTTTATTTTTTAACTTATTACAAAAAACCTCAACGGTGGATCATTGGAATTTTAAAAGTATTGATACATGGTCTTTATAGGAAGCCATATATACTAAGAACAGTTAAGTCTCGTAGACTGCGATGGGCAGGGCATGTTGCACGTATGGGGAATGAAAGAACTGCATGGAAGCTTCTTGTATGAAAACGAGAGGAAAAACGCCCATTGGTAAACCAAGAATGAGGTGGAAGAATAACATTAACCATGATTTGAGGGAAGTAGAATTTTTTTTTGTATTGTAAGCCTATGTTTTCCCTTTACAGAGATTTCGGCGCTCTCCCACTACAGGGAAGAATTTGAACCATACTAATTTAGTTACACTTGTTTTCGTATAGATGTCATTTTGAGTGGTCCGTGGTCAGCGTTCCGCCTCATACTGTCATCTAGGAAACCAAGGCAGTACTAGGACGGGAATATTTGGTAAATTTTGCTTAGAGGGCTTTTCATTCAGGCTTAAGGATTTTTTACGAGCCTGAAAATATTCAGACTCGGGACCCACGGCTTAAAGTCCCTCCCGGGGGACTTGCTCCTTGGATTTTTCCGTCCTAAAAATCCATCGACCACGGCCGGGTTTGAACCCGCGATCCTCGGGACCAGAGGCAAGGAGCATAACCACTAGTCCACCGCGGGCGACAAGTAGAATAAACAGGGACTATTTAACTCATGCTCCAAATGGGAGTCAATGGCCAATCACGTTTGAATGATTTCTGTTTTACAACCAATCAGAGTCGTGTTTCACGAAATATTTATCAGTGTTATAATTACCATATTAAAGAAAGCTCCTCCTTTTTAATATTCTGAACAGGTCTGACCATTATTTTGCAGTGACTGAGCCCACGAGAAATACGGCTACCAGATTGTATATATAGTGCATGAATGTCTACACATGCCGCATGCGGGAGTTAATATAAAAACATTTGTAGCAATTGATTATACCACCAAAAAAAGAAACCACTGTTTGCACTTTCTTAAATGTATTTTTTCCCAGGTAACAATCCAGAAAAATATAATTGTCATATTTACATCATACGACATGAGAAATGAATTAATATAGGCCCTACAGTTTGATGTGTTTCATTTTTTCTCCACTAGAGAGCATTCTTACAATATTGCGTTCCTTTGGCAATAAACAGTATGATCTGGTTACAGTGATGAACAAAAGAAGCAGTAGAAGCGTACCTATTGTTTCTCATTTGTTTTCAAACATCGCCGTTTACATTAAATATATAAATATTTTAAAATAAATATAGTTACATAATGATTTGTGAGTAAACAGCTTAATTTTATTCGTTAAATAGTCCTAACAAATGCCACTTTTGATTTCCAAATTCTCTAGATAAATTCACTCCTCACTTCGTGAGTCGTGAATTTATCGATAATTTGGAAATCACTCGTGGCATTACTTATGATAATTGGACACTAGCTCAGCTTAGGAATGTGTGGAGAGCTTATGTCCGCGCGGCCATGAACCTACAGGTTTGATAGTTTGTATTTCTTAAGTAATTTTCTTGAAAATTGTAGGTGAAGTTATTTGTCCTATTAATAAGGCAACTTAAAAGAGTCTCTAGCGACTTGTGCTAGAGATTTGTAAGCAATGAGGGAGGAGAACATTTGCATTTGGCGCGCATCAGCGCCTTCATCCAATTAATTTGAGCAACTCGACCGTAAGATTGATCTCAGGAAGGTGCAAAGAGGGTCATCACATGCAGAGGATGCGGCGGCTGCGAATGAAACCCTCTTCGTCTGCTACTCTGGCGAAACTTCTTACCATGCATATTTCAAGAGTTCTATCTTCAAGTAATTGTGGCCAATATAGAACCCACCATCTGAAAAGAACAAGTGCCGCGCTTATAATAAGCTGATACTTGCGCTTTCAACATTTTTTATTACTCTATTTTCTCACAAGTGAGAACATCGGATAGCTTTTAGCATAATCATCAAAATTATGACAATGCAAATGATTTGTGGTAAAAAAATGTTGCTTGCCTTACATGTACGATCTCGTAATCTTATATATATATATATATATATATATATATATATATATATATATATCCATCGTTAGTAATTCTGCCCGAAGGCAGGTCCTTCACTGCAATCATAGCATTTTCATGCTATGCTTGCAGCTTTACTAGGGAATTGTGTAGGTGTGGTAGCTTCCCGTTGCTTTCCACACCGGTGAAGGGTGATGATGATAATGATAATGGTAAGGATGATAATGATAAGGATGATGGCCATATGATTTCGGGGACCGTTTGGGCCTTAAAGTTTTCCTGACATTTGTCTTACAGGTGAGGAAAAACCCCGATAAAAACCTCACCTAGAAAAACTGCCCCGATCGGGGATCGAACCCGGGCCCGCTGCGTGACAAGGCAGCACGCTACCTCGAGACCACAGCGGTGGACTTTATATATATATATATATATATATATATATATATATATAAATTAATGTTTGTTTGTTTGTATTGTTTGTTTGTTCGTACTTTATGCGCGGCCATACCGTTGATCAGATTGTGATGGGGTTTTTTGAAAAATGTTCAGGAGATTCCCGGGATGAACATAGGCTATAAGAGAGTTGTGATACTCAACTCCTACACCCTTAAAAATCGCCCTTTGTAGTGGAAAACGTGAAAAAAGTAGCACTCTTCTATAATTTCCTCATTTCTTTTATGGTCCCACTTTGTATAGACTGCTGTACGGCGCATAAATCGCATCTCATTTTCTGTTATTCGGCTTTCATCTCTTATTCATATTGTCCATGCTTTACTACCATATCTTAATACTGGTCTGGCGAGAACCATATAAAGGCGTGGCGATCTCGTAATCCTATATACAAATGAATGTTTTTTGTTTGTACTTTATGCGCGGCCATACCGTTGATCCGATTGTGATGGGAGCTTTTTGCAAAATGTTCAGGAGATCCGTCGGATAAACACAGGATATAAGAGAGTTGTGATACTCAACTACTACACCCTTAAAAATCGCCCTTTCTAGAGGAAAACGTGAAAAAAGTAGCTCTTTGAACGCTTAAATGGCTAACGCTGCCTAGACCATAAAAAAATACACAAAATTAATGTACACAGAATATAACATCTCAAAAAGCTCTACAAAAAAGTCCGCGACAGCATATGTTTATGTCTTACGGATAACTCACAATAACCATTTTTGTCTTTCATTGATGCCAAGAAGTTAGAGACAAGTACGTAGATTCCTGTGCAAAGCATAGCAGCACATGGCGAGTGTTCTTTTACGGATAACTCACAATAACGAATTTTGTTTTAACGCATTTATGCCAAGAAGATCGAGATAAGTAGATTCCCGGGCAATACCGGGTAATCAGCACGGCGTATCTAAAAATAATTACGATATACATTTTTCATTCCACTTATTTAACTAAACATAAAACACATTAATTTTAGTATTTCAGCTCACTTATGTCAAGAAGATCGGGATAAGTAGATTCCCGGGTAACGCCGGGTAATCAGCACGGGGTATCTAAAGAAATATACATTTATAATTATTTTCCTATTACTTATTGAACTAAACATAAAAACACATTAATTTTCATTTATTTAGGCGTAGCAGCGCACGCCGGGTATTGGCTAGTAATATAAACATTTGTAGAGTTTAATAAGAAAATACATAGAAGCCGAAACATGTTTGTTGAAAACATTACAACACACGAGACGATCAAATATTATATTTCATGATTTCACGACGGCTCGGAAGAACCAAGGCTGTCTGAACTGGTTCCTGCCACTGACAAAAATATGATATTTCGCGGAGTCGCGTGGTTAAATAATGCAGAACCTCAAACTTCAGTTTTCTTAACCGGATTTACCATAAAATAGGCAGCAATCCTCAAGAATTTGAGGGGGAACCATTCCAGACACTACTAAAAATGTCCATGATATAGCGGGGAACAGAATTCGGACCCCAGAAGTTCCAGTCAGATACACTATTTGCTACAGTACATTTCTTCTCTTCTGTAAGCTTTTAATATACAGGTGAAACAGACAGACTTTCATAGTTTGCTCAAGGATTTGATCGACTGATTCTGGTATAAGGAACGGAATGGGTAATACATTTCCTGCCAGTATTGACCGGTGCCCATCCAGAATCGTAAGGTATTTGGGTAGCTACAATAACTAGCGGCTCCAAGTTAAGAAAACCAGTTATAACGGCTGATATATCCGATATGCTGACCACATGTCACTCCTACACTGGCTGGATGATCATCTACGTTGTGATTAACACATATGAATGTGAGGCCAGCAGCCGGATGGTAGGCTAAGGGCCTTCTAGGTCTGTTGCACCATGAAGGTATATACCGTATATTTCCATCCATAGTAATTCTGCCCGAGGGCAGGTCCTTCACTGCGATCATAGCATTTTCATGCTATGCTTGCAGCTTTACTAGGGAATTGTAGGTGTGGTAGCTTCCCGTTGCTTTCCACACCGGTGAAGGATGATGATGTTGATGATAATGATAAGGATGATAATGGTGATGATGGCCATGTGATTTCGGGAACCGTTTGGGCCTTAAAGTGTTCCTGACATTTGTCTTACAGATGACGAAATACCCCGATAAAACCTCACCCAGAAAAACTGCCCGACCGGGGATCGAACCCGCGCCCGCTGCGTGACAAGGCAGTTCGTTACCTCGAGACCACAGCGGTGGACACCGTATATATATATATATATATATATATATATATATATATATTAGGGTGGTATTACGATGGACTGAGGAAAAGCGACTGGAAGCTTTTGAGATGTGTATATGGAGAAGGATGGAGCGCATAAAAAGGACAGACAAAAAAATAAATAAACAATTAAGTTGTGCTAGACAGAGTGGGTGAAGGAATAACAATGCTGGAACTCATAAAGAGAACAGGAAAACAAATTTGATTGGCCACTGGATAAGAAGAAACTGCCTGCTGACAGATTCCCTAGAACAAATGGTCAACGGAGAGGCAGAAAAAGACATCAGATGATAGACAATATTAAAATAAATAGTTTGTATGCAGAAAAAAAGGGAAGGCCGTTTAAGGAATGAGTGGAGATTGCTGAATTTGCAGTGAAAGACCTGCTCTTGAGGAGAACACTATGTATGTATGTATGTATGTATTAGGGTGGTCTTTATGTAGAGGAGTGGAATTAAAATGTCGTCTGAATTCGATACACCCCTCTACTTTTTTCCCTTTTGACCTTACTTGATAGCGTATCAAATTTCATTAAATGAATCAACATTCCTCATAGTACTTGTTACTGTTATACCTCTATGATTTTCAAATTGGTCTTTTCCCCCCTTTTTTTATGGAGCAGAACTTTGGCCATTTACAACAAAAACAAATAAGTATCTTTGGCAACGGAAATTGATTTTATACGAAGGGCAGCAAGAATTTCAAGAAGAGAAAAAAATTAGAAACTCAGTTATAAGGGAGAAAATGAAGATTGAAGACACTATTTTAGATTATATTAAAACTCAGCAATTAAGATGGTACGGACATGTCCAGCGAATGGAAGAGAATCGGCTACCAAAATGTGTTTTGGAATGGAAACCTGAGGGAAGACGAGGCAGAGGAAGACCTGAAACCTCCTGGAGTCAGGGAACAAATGAAGGAGAAACATCTATAACCAGGATATTGGATGGACCGACAAAATTGGCTATTAGGAATCGGACGATGCCAAAGACATTAATCAACCGATGATCTATGTAAATTAACATTAACCCGTGCAATCTAGACGATCTGCATTAGTAACCCCTGGCTCTGCATTTGACAAATTATTCAATAGGAACCCGGGTTAAATTTACCTGATATGTCATCATCAACAAGGATTAAGCCCCATGGCCTGTTCCGATCTCATTATAGGTTAAATTGGTCTTTCTACCTCTTCAATGGTCTTCCCAACATTCTTCTCCCTTTTGGTTTATAATTATACATTCTTCTTGGTATGCGCTGTTCATTCATTCGTAATACGTGCTGAAGATAAGCATTTTGATAATATTTTAATCTTTCACAGAGATTAAATAAATTAAGTTCTGTTCTTATATCTTCGTTTTTCTTTTTATCGGTCCTTTGGTATCCCGCTATTGCTCCCAACATCTTCATTTCAGCAGCCTCTATTTGTTTACTATTTGCCTTTGTTAATGTCCAGGTTTCACATCCATAGATAAGAGATGGAACTGCCAATACTTAATAAAACTTCAAAATAGTTTATTTTCTAGTCTTATTCAATAAAGTGCGTTTAATTGTACCACATAGATATGTGAAAACTAAATTGTGAAACCACCGGTGCAGTGGTGGGCGGCTATGACGAGGATTTTGCTGTCTTGAGCGACATGTCAGCTGCTGACAAGTAATGAAATAGTAATGTAGCGCCTACACAGATTTCGGCAGACTACGCCGCTCATCACTGTGTCGTATAAGACGATGACGTCAGCCAAATACATCCCCAAGTTAACGAGATGTAGGTCACAATCATTAATATAAGTTATAAACATGATTTCCAAATGTATCAAGTTTTATTGAACAAACAATATTTTAAACTAAATATTGTTCTTTACAGTCCACCGCTGTGGTCTCGAGGTAGCGTGCTGCCTTGTCAGGCAGCGGGCCCGGATTCGATCCCCGGTCGAGACAGTTTTTCTGGGTGAGGTTTTTATCGGGGTTTTTCCTCACCTGTAAGACAAATGTCAGAAAAACTTCAAGGTCCAAACGGTCCCCGAAATCATATGGACATCGCAATCATCATCATTCATATTCATTTTAGATTAAGCTTAGGATTAGGGACTCTTGGCGCACCACTATCATTATCATCATCATCATCATCATATCATCGGGGCAACGTAACCCCGCATTCCAGGCGCCCCAACCTCAGAAGTGGGTTACAAGTACGCCATGCCAGGAGAGAACATCAGGAATGTCGAAAGACAACCTGGGGCATTTCCAAAAAAAAAAAGTTTTTTATTGATCTTATGTCCACCGCTGTGGTCTCGAGGTAGCGTGCTGCCTTGTCATGCAGCGGGCCCGGGTTCGATCCTCGGTCGGGACAGTTTTTCTGGGTGAGGTTTATATCGGGGTTTTTCCTCACCTGTAAGACAAATGTCAGGAAAACTTTAGGGCCCAAACGGTCCCCGAAATCATATGGCCATCATCACCATCATCATCATCTTCCTTCACCGGTGCGGAAAGCAACGGGAAGCTACCACACCTACAATTACCTAGTAAAGCTGCATGCATAACATGAAAATGCTATGATTGCAGTGAAGTACCTGCCCTCGGGCAGAATTACTATGGATGGATTGATCTCATACGAATACCAAAATCCCTTAAAACTTGTTTAACCAAACTTGCTTACAGAAAAAAAATTAAGAATAAATAGACGTTCCTCACATGACGTAATTAGGCATTCCAAGCGAAGAAACAGGCGTACCAGATTAGGCCACTCTTGTCACTTATAGGCTGTCCGCTCTTAAAGTGACCCTCATCAGAACAAAACCATGTTCATTGCTATGGACACCAACTTACGATGTAGAAGTAATAAGTATGCGAAAAAGTAGTTCTCTTCATTAAACTAAAAATATGTCCTCTGGATATACTTGTTATTCTTCGTGAAATACATTAAACGTTACTGCTGTAGACTTGGAATAAAAACAGGTTGTTCTTAAGGTAAGACTGTGTGCCTATGTTCGTTAGTTTGTTCAACACAAACTACGAATGAAGTAACATAAAATGGCATATGCCCAATACGAATCTCGTCGTCGTACAGTCTACTTATTTATCCGTTAACGTTCATAAATCATTGATTGACTCTTATCTCATTTTTCACCGAGAGATCAACGTAAATATAGGCCAGCAACTAGATTGGAGAGTAGTTAGTTCAGAGCTATCAGAAAACATAAGTGGAAACAATAGTGTTGCCGATGTACAAATCACTGGTTTATGTTTACATATTACTAACTAATTAATACCCGGCGTGCGCTGCTACTCATAAATAAATTTACCACCAGCCGTGCACTGTTCGGGAATCTGCTTATTCCGATATTCTTGGCATCAATGAAAGACAAACATGGTTATTGTGACTTTTTTGTAGAGTTTTTTGAGATGTTCAATTCAGTGTACATTAATTTGGTGTACTTGTTATGGTTTAGGCAGCGTAAGCCATTTAAGCGTCAAAATAGGAACTTTATTTCACGTTTTTCACTACAAAGGGTGATTTTTAGGGGTCAAGAGGTTGAGTATTTCATCTGCCTTATAGCCTATGTTCATCCCCGAAATATTATGAACATTTTTCAAAAAGCCCCATCTCAATCGGATGAATAGTATGGCAGAGCACGCTTGTCCGGGAATAGATTTATTCCGATCTTCTTGGCATCGATGAAAAACAAAAATGGTTATTGTGAGTTATCCGTAAGAGATAAACATATGCTGTCGCGGACTTTTTTGAAGAGTTCTTTGAGATATTCAATTCTATGTACATTAATTTGGTGTATTTGTTATGGTTTAGGCAGCGTAAGCCATTTAAGCGTCAAAATAGGAACTTCAATCACGTTTTTCACTACAAAGGGTGATTTTTGGGGGTGAAGGGGTTGAATATCACAACTCTCTTATAGCCTATGTTCATCCCGGGGATCATCTGAACATTTTGCAAAAACCCCATCAAAATCGGATCAACGGTATGGCCGCGCATAAAATACGAACAAACAAACAAACAAACAATCCAACAAACATACAAACAAACAAACATTGATTTTTATATATAATATTAAAGAAGTTTTAATGTTTCTTAGTGACATGCATGACGTATGTATCTACGCAAAAATATTAACATTTATGATGGATTTGAATAATTTACACCAACTACACATCTACAGACTCTTAATGACAATACATACGATCTGATTGAACGCTCTATACATAATATTAATTTTCCCAACTCCTTTAAAAAAACGTTAAACTGAAAATATATAAAACAGTTATTCTCCCAGTTATATTATATGGATGCGAAACATGGGCTCTTACTTTAAGGGAGGAAAGAGGATTACGAGTATTTGAGAATAAAGTTATTAGGACAATTTTTGGGCCTAAAAGAGATGAACAGACAGGTGAATAGAGAAAACTACATAATAGTGAGCTACATGATATGTATAGGAAAGCAAATATAATAAGAACAGTTAAGTCTTATAGGCTGCGACATGTGGCACGTATGGGGGATAAAAGAGGTGCAATGGAAGCTTCTGGCAGTAAAACCAGAAGGAAAACCCCCAGTTGGTAGACCAAAAATGAGGTGGGAGGACAACATCCATGATTTGAGGGAAGTAGATTTTACAGGGGATGATTGGAAAATATTAGCTCAGCATAGGGATGTATGGAGGACTTATGTCCTATGGGTTCGATACAGCCAGTGAGTTAGTTTAATATATTCTTGTGTATTTTAAGCATAGTAACGTCTTAGACTTAAAATTCACAAAATATCACCGTTCGACTAGGATAAATATGGAAAAGCTGTTTACCAACGCAAGAGGAAATGTTTGATCTATCTGTTCATAAGTCTCATATTGATGAACTTAAGTCAGAATGACTTGCAAGTTATATTGCAATCCAAAATCACTTATAGAATTTTGGAGGGAAAAATACCTTCAGTAAAGTCGTGGCTCAAAATGAAGTAGGCCTATAATAAATCCTTAATCCTTCTTTCTGCTACTTTCCTTCACTGTGAAACATAAGTCATTAAAAGTTAGAGACGCTTTTAAGCTGAATTTTCACACCAATTTGAAGTTATAAGTAAGTCGTTTTATTTTCTATAAATCGTGACTGAAAAGCATTGTAAATCGGATTTGTGTAACTTCCATATAAAAAAAACTCCTCTAGAAAAAGAAAAGAGAGTTTGTTAGAAAACTCTTTTTTAATGATCTACAAAATGATGTTCGAAATGATATAACAAACACATATTATGTCGAGGAGTATGGCTCCAGGAATATTGTTAGCTTAAAACTTGTGAAAGACTATTGGGATACATGGTCTAGTTGAGATGGAATTAAAAGGAGAAAAAATCCTTAAGGTCGGAATAAGAATCGAAAAACTGAGAGGCAGAATACGTATGAAATATGCTATCATGACAGCTGAAGAACTAAAATGGAAATTGGAATATCACATGGTGATGATGACAGCAGGAGATGGAAGCACACAGTAATGATTTGGGACTCGAAGATCAGAGGGAGGAACTTGGGATGTGAGAAGTCTTCTTCTTCTTCTTCATTTCAAGGTTTAGGCGAATCGCTTGTTCCGAATTCACAATGATTCCTTCCATCTCTTCCTACATCCCTTTAATCCCTTTGGTTTATAATGAATTAAAGTAAATGCGCACAAATGTGCAAATTGTTAGTAAATTTAGTCTAAGCAAAACTTGTTAAACGATAATTGTCTTTCCGCACACTTTTCGACGTGATATCGTTCACATGGATTGTTGCACAGTTCGCATATGCATTCTTGGTTTGGCTCGTGGAATCGCTTTGTGCTGCAAACCTTGTGGTGAAAGCCATGGATTGCATACCGTGTTAGGATGTGCCTCATCTCGTAGTTTGGTCGTGTCCACTCTCTCGTACACATAGCCTCTGTTGTGCAGATATCATTCCTGTTCTCCTGTAGTCCTTGCATTGTTGTCTCATATGCGCAGGTGTTCGGTAGGAATAGCTGCCGTCTAATGTCTTCAATGAAGAAGGTTTCTTTCATTAAGACGTACGTCATTCTTGAAGGTGCTGTTTTTCCAACTCCCAGAACTCTTTTCATGAAGCGTGCTTTTACTGTTTCTATTTGTGTCAAGTCTCTGTTTGTGAGTTTATCCCATATTATGTTAATTCCATATGTTGTTATGGGAGTTATGACTGTCTTGAAGAGCGTCATAGCTGTTTCTGTTGATAATTTGTGGAGATTTTTGATGCTGTATATCGCTCTTATAAGTCCCGCGCCGTAGCCGAGCGGTTAAGGTCGGAAGCCTTGGCGCAGAGCTACGGGACTTGCGCTGGTTCGAGTCTCCATGGGGGAAGAAATTTTCTCATGGTATTTCGGCCAGTATGGGACCGGTGCCCACCCAGCATCGTGAGGCAATTGGGTAGCTACAATAAGTAGCGGCTCCAGGTTGAGGAACCAGCTATAACGGCTGGGGGACTCGACATGCTAACCACATGTCACCCCTACACTGGCTGTTGATCATCTACCTCTGTGATTGACACACATGTAGATGTGAAGGGCCAGCAGCCGGCTGGTAAAAGGGCAACCGCTGAAAAGTGGAAAGACCCTCAATCGGATATCGCTCTTATTGCAGCTGAAACCTTCTGTTGCACATGTATTCTGTAGGATTTAATGGTTGATATGCGATGTTGGGCAATATTGTTTCTTCCATTCACTGAACATGCTGTTCCCAGCTGACGCGCTGTTGTTGAATTCTATAATTTATTGAATGCATTTCTAATCCACTTCATATTTCTTCATTTATTATGTGGTCCAATTTTGTGCATCCTTTGATCCTTCTTATAAAGGTCATTTTTGCCTTTTCTATTCTACTCAAACTCTTATTTGTTACCCAGGACTCACTACGGTATAAAAGTACCGGTACCGCCATTGTTTTGTAGAACTTCCATCGTGTATCCTTCCTTGTTTTATGTTTTAGCGTTCTATGAATGGTGCCACATATAATTCGAAATTTTGAGGATGCCAGACGCAGTCTCTGGCGAAACGTCGGGGGACTTCACATCCATTCAAAGTAATTCTGCCCGAGGGCAGGTCTTTCACTTCAATCATAGCATTTTGATGCTATGCTTTACAGCTTTATTAGGGAATTATAGGTGTGGTAGCTTCCCGTTGCTTTCCACACCGGTGAAGGACGATGACAATGATAAGGATGATAATGATGGCCGGATGATTTTCGGGGAACGTTGGGACCTAAGGTTCCTGACATTTGTCTTACAGGCGAGGAAAAACCCCGAAAAAAACTTCACTCAGGAGCCTGTACCGACTGGGAATCGAACCCGGGCCCGCTGCCTGAGAAGGAAGCACGCTACCTCGAGACCACAGTGGTGGACATAACTAGTATTCTTTTTTGACGTAAATTACGAAGTGTTCACCGCTGTGGCCTCGAGGTGGCGTGCTGCTTTGTCACGCAGCGGGCCCGGGTTCGATCCCCGGTCGGGGCAGTATTTCTGGGTGAGGTTTTTATCGGGGTTTTACCTCACCTGTAAGACAAATGTCAAGAAAAATTTAAGACCCAAACGGTCCCCGAAATCATATGACCATGATAATCATCATCATCATCCTTATCATTATCAACATCATAATCACCATCCTTCACCGGTGTGGAAAGCAACGGGAAGATACCACACCTACAATTCCCTAGTAAAGCTGCAAAGCACAGCATGAAAATGCCATGATTGCAGTGAAAGACCTGCCCTCGGGCAGAATTACTGTGGATGGATGGATTACGGAGTCTCTCATGGAATTGAATGCTTGGTTTGCTCTTTTATTTGAGAGAGCCACTAATGAGATTCAGTTGATAGTCCACAGTTGTGTTGTTTTATTTGACTTGTGCATCCTTCATTTACCCATGGGGGTGCTTGAGTCGCTCTCACACCCCACACAACCCTCATCTCATGTTTAAAATTACACTAACAACTAACTTTCAAACTTTTCTATTGGAATGTTGAGCTGAATTTTTGTAAGTTACAAGTTTTCTCAATGTTATAATTGTTTCGCGGTTCCTTTATAAAGTATCAATATTTTTGAAATTCATATTAATGCACAGTTGAGGTTATGTAATAAGATATCTTCTTCTTCCTTCCAAGTATTAGGCCAAGGCCTGTTACGATCCTATAGAAAAAAATTCCCTCCAGCGTTTCATAGGACGGGCCAGAGATCTTCGCCCTCTTGGTATATAATTATAAACAGCTTTGGGGATCCGATTTGAACTCATTGTTTCTAGATGGTGTTTCCAATTTAGTTGGTCCTGCTTAATATATTCCAAAATTGGCGTAGTCTTCAATTCTTTTAAGATATCGGTGTTCCTTTTCCGATCCCATCTGGTGTAACCCGCTGTTCTGCGGATGAATCTCATTTCACAAGCCGTTATTCTGCTTTCATGTTGTCTTTTTAGTGTCCATGCTACACTACCATTGGTCAACACTGGTCAAACCAAAGTGTTATATAAACGTAATCCGGTGTTCCTTTTTGTACAAGGGATGGTTTCATAACTTGATTAATAATTCCTAAACTTTTATTATAACTAGTAACTTTTTCAGGGATATCCTTTTCATCCCAGATAGAGAGATAATATCCAAGATATTTAAATTGATTAGATCTCTCTAAAATTTTATTCTGGAGACAGATTTTACTTTGTATGGGGTCCTTCCCATAAAATGCCATAATTTTAGTTTTATTAATTGATATTTCCATATTAAATTTGGCACCTATTTTTTGTAAATTATAAATTGAATAAGATGTTAAATATAAAATGGGTACCTGGTAAGTCAGTCGTCCTCAACTAAATTATTAAACTTCATCAAGTAGTTCCAATATGGAGGCCTTTCAAAAACAATGTTTCATCTTCTGCAATTTAACTGGTACTGATGTTATTGTATAGGTTGTACAACGGGTTTATGTACGTGGGCATGCACTTTTATACTTGCATATATACCCCTTGTAAACATTACAACGATAATTCAAGTTAATCTTAATACATTACTATTTTGGAAAAGTATAAATCAAATAACTTAATGCCACATTGTAATTAATTGTAATGGTATTTAAAATACTTACTTGCTTACTCACTGGCACTATCGAACCCGTAGGTTCATGGCCGCGCGGACATAAGCTCTCCATACATCCCTATCCTGAGCTAATGCTTTCCAATCGTTCCCTGTATAATCTACTTCCCTCAAATCATAGTTAATGTTGTTCTCCCACCTCATTCTTGGTCTACCAACTAGGCGTTTTCCCTCTGGCTTTCCTACAAGAAGCTTCCATGCACGTCTTTCATTCCCCATACGTGCAACATGTCCTGCCCATCGTAGTATACGAGACTTAACTGTTCTTATTATATCTGGCTTCCTATAAAGACCATGTAGTTCATTGTTATGTAGTCTTCTCTATTCACCTGTCTGTTCATCTCTCTTTGGTCCAAAACATTTTCCTAAGTACTTTATTCTCAAATACTTGTAATCTCCTTTCCTCCCTTAAAGTAAGAGTCCATGTTTCGCACCCATATAATATAACTGGTAGAATAATAGTTTTATATATTTTCAGTTTAACGTTTTTTGAAAGGAGTTGGGACATCAAGAGTCTCTGCAATGCATAATAGCACGCATTTCCAGAATTAAGCCTATGTTTAATTTCTTTGTGCATCTCATTCCTATTTGTGATTATTGTTCCTAGGTATTTGAATTCAGCCACTTCCTCAAAATTTCCCTCATTTGTCATTAGCTGTCCATTTCCATTATATAATTTATTTCTACGTGTGACCATATATTCAGTTTTATTGATATTTACTTCCAGTCCTAATTTCTTAGTGTTACTCAATAGTGTGTGCGTGTTGTCCTTTAGCATCTCCTTGCTGTCGGCCAGTAATACTACATCATCAGCATAAACTAACAGCTTATTAATACCATTCAGTTGTAAGCCTTCCTCATTCTCTAAAGATTTAATGACATGCCCTAGTACAACATTAAATAGTAGATGAGATATGATATTTAAAATACATAAAATATTTTATGATTTTGATTTGTAAAATAATTCTTCTACCTTTTGTAATTATATTTTTGAGAAATACAAAATAAAACGTGAACTATTAATAGTTGAATAGATTAACTAAACAAAAGAAGGTTTTATTCTATTTTATATTTTCAATAAATGATATTTATAACTTAGAGTTTTCATGTTATTTCTGTTTTTACGTTTCTTTTATTAAAATAGTATTCATGACTGCGAATTAGAATCTAAATTCTGGAACCAAAAATATAATAAAACTTACACCGCGATACAGATGAGAAGATAAGAAGATTAGTAAACTTACAAAACTGAGGTTAGTTTAAAAAATCAAGTTCGAATTTGAAAGGTGAAAAGCAATGCGAATGGTTCAAGTGTTAGGAAGATAAAAATGGAGAGATCTTATCTAAATGGAAGGAGCTTTAACGGAATGACAAAGAAAAGGAGAAAGTGAGGTAGCAATCACACATTTATCACGAATAGTGGGAAAGTGGAATTGGTCTTCTCCACATTTGTGACTGTTAGGACTCCTGGACCCTTGTCGAAGGATTTATATTTCAACTTTAAAAGAAAAAAAAAGTTATAATTTCCATCGAAGGGAACTGGGGAATATACTTATTATGTAAAGAAGATGTAGGGGTCTGTACATAGATCGTGGCAGTATTGTAGGTCGAGCATATTGTAGATAGGCAATATTACCTTGGTTTTAAACAAATACTTTTGAATTAGGAAACAATTGTTCCATTTACATTTATACTAATCTGTGTTGTATTCTTAACTTTTTTGTCTAATGCCACCAGGTTGTCTTTTATGACATTTCTGGCTTTCACCCCTAGCATTGACGTTATTGCAATCCATTTCTTAGGTTCAGGCACCTTGAAGGCAGAGTTACGTAACCCCGATGATATGATAGGCGATAAATGATAATGAAGCGCCTGGAGAATTCTTAACCTAAACTTAACCTAAATTCCAGACCATGGGCAACCCCAAAAATAATTCCCTTTAAGAAAAAAATTTATGGTTTGACCGGAAATCGAACCCGGAACCTCATGAACAGTAGCCAGTAACGCTGACCCCTAGCTCATGAGGCTGGTCTCATTATTAACTTTTAGCAAATATAAATTCTTTCCACAATCATCATAGAGATTACAGAGCATGGCCAACACTTTTAAAATTAATATTAAAGCAGAGTTGAGGTTATGTAATAAGATGTTAATTATATAACTGGTACCTGGTAAGTCAGTCGTCCTCAACTAAATTATTAAATATTAAATCTAATATATAAAAAATGAATGTATGTTTGTTTGTTTGTTCGTACTTTAGCGCGGCCATACCGTTGATCCGATTGTGATGGGGCTTTTTGCAAAATGTTCAGGAGATTCCCGGGATGAACTTAGGCTATAAGAGAGTTGTGATACTCAACTCCTACACCCTTAAAAATCGCCCTTTGCAGTGGAAAACGTGAAAAAAGTAGTTCTTTCTACCCTTAAATGGCTTACACTGCCTAACCATAACAAATACACAAAATTAATGCACACAGAATTGAATATCTCAAAAAGCTCTACAAAAATGTCCGCCGCGATAGCATATGTTTATCTCTTACGGATAACTCACAATAATCATTTTTGTCTTTCATTGATGCCAAGAAGATCGAGACAAGTACGTAGATTCCTGTGCAAGCATAGCAGCACATAACGAATTTTGTCTTTCAGCTCATTTATGTCAAGCAGATCGCGATAAGTAGATTCCCGGGGAACGCCGGGTAATTAGCACGGGGTACCTAAAAATATACATTTAATTTTTTTTACTCTTACTTTAAGGGAGGAAAAGAGATTACGAGTATTTGAGAATAAAGTACTTAGGAACATTTTTGGACCAAAGAGAGATGAACAGAAAGGTGAATGGAGAAGACTGCATAACAATGAACTACATGGTCTTTATAGGAAGCCAGTATAATAACAACAGTCAATTCTCGTAGACTGCGAATGGCAGGACATGTGGCACGTATGGGGAATGAAAGACTTACATGGAATCTTCTTGTAGGAAAGCCAGAGGGAAAATGCCCAGTTGGTAGACCAAGAATGAGGTGGGAAAATAACATTAAATATGATTTGAGGGAAGTAGATAATACAGGAAATGATTGGAAAGCATTATCTCAGGATAGGGATGTATGGAGAGCTTATGTCCGCGCGGCCATGAACATACGGGTTCGATAGTGCCAGTGAGTAAGTAAGTAATATTTATTTTTCCTTTTACTTATTCAACTAAACATAAATCACATTAATTTACATTTATTTAGACGTAGCAGCGCACGCCGGGTATTAGCTAGTTATTAATAATTTAGTTGAGGACGACTGACTTCCTGGGTACCAAGTTTATATTTAACACCTTATAGAGCATGGTGTCAGCATGGATTATACCGCGCTACCGAGTTTTATATCTTGTCACTAAAGATAGGAAACAACCCTCGGTAGAAATATGAACTCTAGAATATACTGCAACCGCAGCACGCACTTATTCATTTTCCTCCGGAAATTAAAACTGGAAATTTTAAAAATAGACTATATAATAACCCGACATTTGTGCAAGACAATAAAAATCCAACCAACTTCATAATGTTTTGCAAAACTGAACTATGATCTGAAGAAAGATTGTGAGTTCAACATTTCTGAAATATAACAGTTTTAAATAAATTAAATTGCTCTCTTCAGGATACAATTTTAAAAATACAAGAACAATCCTATTGAAGTAAAAAAAAAATCAGCCGAAGATTAAAGAATATGATAGGGTTCTTTTAATAGTGCCACACATTATATTAAATTTATTTATTTTATCATTAATATCTTCTATTTTAACATATGATGAATTGAAACCTAGATATTTAAAACTGTTCACCTGCTCTAAAATTTTATTATCAATTACTATTTTTGCTCTTAAGGAGAAGGTACAATCTTATAATTTTATAGTATAATTTTATATAATCTCTGGCAAGACACCAACGCATTTTTACCATGAACTCTAATAGTATTGTCCCCCTGAAAAGTCAAAGCCCATTTTTAAGGAATTAGGTTGTCTCGTCCTGAAAAGTATTGCCATCTTATTTAAAACTTTTTTTCATTAATTCATGGATTTCTAGGCGAGTCCGAATGTTCGAATATTGTGTAGTTATGAATGTATAAAATATTAAAGTGGCCAAAACTTTTTATGGATTTTCAACAAAGAATACAATTATTTTAAAATACAGTAGGGAATAATATTAAGAAGTTTGTTTTACTGAGCAACAAAAAAGAAACTTTTTTTGCCTCAGAAAGAAAAATATGTGATTATGATAGTATCCCCGAAATCATATGGCCATCATCATCTTCATCATCCTTATCAATATCATCACCATCATCATCTTTCACCGGTGTGGAAAGCAACGGGAAGCTACCACACCTACAATTCCCTAGTAAAGCTGCAAGCATAGCATGAAAATGCTATGATTGCAGTGAAGGACCTGCCTTCGAGCAGAATTACTATGGATGGATTAGTCTATTCTTGTAGTAATTATTGATTTTTATAAATGAAGGCGGTTCCGTGAAGCACACGGTGGAAGAATCTGAGCTAGGACAGGTATTTCTCGGGGATTCTCCCGTTTTTCCTTGCCAAAAGTTTAATTCAATTTTAGGGAATTTGAAAGTGTTTATACGATAACGACTACAATTAATAAAGCCAATTAAAGAAAACAAATAACATATATTTCGTTAAATAATGATGGAATCCTTAAACCTAATTATTTTCATTAATAATTGTCCATGAATTAATGAAAAAAAGTTTTAAATAAGATGGCAATACTTTTCAGGACGAGACAACCTAACTAACTCACTGGCACTATCGAACTCGTAGGTTCATGACTACGCGGACATGAGCTCTCCATACATCTCTATCCTGAGCCAATGATTTACAATCATTCTCAGTACAATCCACCTCCCTCAAATCATAATTAATGTTATTCTCCCACCTCATTCTTGGTATACCAACTGGGCGTTTTCCCTCTGGTTTTCCTACAAGAAGCTTCTATGCACGACTTTCACTCTCCAATCGTGCCATATGTCCTGCCCATCGCAGTCTACGAGACTTAACTGTCCTTATTAATCTGGCTTCCTATAAAGACTATGTAGTTCACTGTTATGTAGTTTTCTCCATTCACCTGTCTGTTAATCTCTCTTTGATCTAAACATTTTCCTAAGAACTTTATTCTCAAATACTCGTAATTTCCTTTCCTCCCTTAAAGTAAGAGTCCATGTTGTTAGTAGTCTTCTCCATTCACCTGTCTGTTCATCTCTCTTTGGTCCAAAATTTTTCCTAAGTACTTCATTCTCAAATACTCGCAATTTCCTTTCCTCCCTTAAAGTAAGAGTCCATGTTTCGCATCCATATAATATAACTCGTAGAATAATATTTTTAGTTTAACGTTTTTTGAAAGGAGTTGAGACATCAAAAGTCTCTGCAATGCATAATAGCACACATTTCCAGAATTGAGCCTATGTTTAATTTCTTTGTGCATCTCATTCCTATTTGTGATTATTGTTCCTTCGCACCCATATAATATAACTGGTAGAATAATAGTTTTATATATTTTCAGTTTAACGTTTTTTGAAAGGAGTTGGAACGTCAAGAGTCCCTGTAATACATAATAGCACGCATTTCCAGAATTGAGCCTATGTTTAATTTCTTGGACCAGAGAACCATGTACACTTATTATTGTAAACAGTTTAAATCCGATGTTTAGATATATTATTATAATTTGAAATTCTTTTATGCTAGGTGTTAAACCAAATCCCGTCAAAAACTTTAACTAAAATAGTGAGTTGTTTCTGTTAGTAATTTTATTTTCAATTTATTTCTGAAAGATGGTAAAGTTTGGCAGTCTCTGACATAGGGTGGAAGGGAATTCCATGTTCTAGCAAGAGAAACTGTAAAAGATTTCGAATAATAGGTAGTATGATGAGGAGGGATATAAAGGACACTGTACTCAAGGGATCGGGTATCTAATTTATGTGTATCAGAGAATGTATTGAAGCGGTGTGATAAATAATAAGGCAATGATGTGTGTAATATTTTATAGAGAAGGCATAGGGAATAGATGGTTCTATGATCTTGTAGACGAAGCCATGACAATTGCTCTAGCAATGGTGTAACGTGATCAAATCTGCGCATACCACAAAAAAAAAGTATGCAAGAATTATGAACAAGTTGAAGTCTTTGGGTAAGAACAGTATTTAGGTCAGTCAAAAGAGTATCATAAGTAATGCCACGAGTGATTTCCAAATTATCGATAAATTCACGACTCACGAAGTGAGTGCATACAATTCTATGCAATCCAAGCTACTTCACTTACTCTCACTGGCACTATAGAACCCGTAGGTTCACGGTCGCGCGGACATAAGCTCTCCATACATCCCTATCCTGAGCTAATGCTTTCCAATCATTCCTTGTATAATCTACTTCCCTCAAATCATAGTTAATATTGTTCTCCCACCTCATTTACTTCACTATACATTATAAATAACAGTATTATCTACTATGGATTTCGACGAGACTCGAACCTTGGACCTTCAGATCTATAGCACCCTGCCTTAACGACGTTGGCTAGTTAGCCACGTTGGGAAAGTAATGTTTTTATAAGCCTTATTTGTTATTATCTAAATTTTGGAAAATAATAATTCAATTGTAATATTTCCTACGAATTGTAAATTACTTATCACATCAAAAAATAATGAAATTACTTAGTTTTAGTTAAGAAAATCTAGAAATATTGATAGAAAACAAAATCATTACAATTGTTAAACTGTGACGTCATTCCCATTGTTTACCTTCAACATTACAATTGTTAAATTGTGACGTCATTCCCATTGTTTACCTTCAACATTCATGTTTTGTTATTAAATATGGCACGGCAATTTTTATTTAAGTTTAATTTCTAATTGAAGAAATATAAAAATCTAACCGAAATGTGACCTAAAACCAAAGCTGATCATAATGGATTAATATAATATAGGGGTGAGTTATGTTATATTTTCAATTTAAGTTCGATGTTTATTCGTGTGAATGAATGCGAATGCGTGAATAACTAAAATATTATTTGAAAGATACGTGCTATATTAAGGGTCGTATGTTAGAACATTACTCTCTACTCAAATTACTTCCAATCACTAGTGAGCTGATTCACCGTGAGCAATTGCTGAGAACGAATTAACGGCCGACTTACCGGTCATGCACGAGCGTCGACGTTTTCGTAATATTGGCAACGAATTACCCAGAATTCTCAGCGATAAAACCACTTCCGTTATTTTCGTCTGCTATAGAGGAATGCATTTATGCTTGCATCCCGCAAATAATACCGTATACAAACACGTCTGCGACACGCAATATTACGCCGATTCTCCTGTTCTTCCAGTTGAATTCTTTGGTAGACTCTATCAAATTCCTCTTCTCCGTGATACCGAAAACATGATCGAAGTCTTCAAGGTCCGACATCTTGGATAAATGTTGGATAAAGCAGCAAAGTACATCGATTACCATCGGTTCCCGTTCGGTTCCCTTCGGGATTTTAATTTGAGTTGCTCATGTAAGGTACCTCCGCAGGTAGCTTACAAATTTAACCAATTATTATCGCATGAACAGATTTCTGAGTAAGCAAAATCGTATTAGCATACAACTTGCTCAGCAGAGAAGGCATTTTACTGTCTAATGCGTCCAAACATGCGACCCTAAAACTTTACCAAAATGATATCTTACTAATAACTAACGCTTAACAAAAAACAACTAAGGCTAGTGTGAATTTATTTTGATTAGTGTGAATGTATTTTTGTTAGCTTTTAAATAGAAGACAGACGTGTTTAAAAGTGTAATAAAACTCAAATATTATTCTTTGGATATCGGAAATGAAATTATGCGTATTAACAGTTATCTACTATATAGTACAAAATTAGAATATGTTCGCGTTCTGAAGACCTGCTTGAAGGGGGGCTTCGCCCCCCCTCAGCCCCCCAAATTGCTTAACAAACCATAAAAATGCCTGTATATATTAAGTAAAATATAATAAACTAGTTCGCCGCCATATTGAAAATTAATGTGACCAACAATAGTACGTTTTATGGATATTAAGCATCGTTTACTAGTTCAAATGAACTGATTCATGTATCGTTCATAGAATGTTTCTTAGTATTTACCCACTATCCTAACTCGGACCTAACCTAACCGAACCTAAATAAACCTAACCTAATATATAATCAATTGAATTGGCGGAAAAACTGCACTTAAAAAGCGTGAAATATTTTCATCAATTGAATTGGCGGAAAAACTGCACTTAAACTAGCGTGAAATATTTTCAAAGTCCTATAGAACAACAGAATTTATATAGCCACCGATAACCCACAATCGAACCACATATCGATTATCATCCTCGATTACTATCCGTCGCTATGAAATTTAAATGACCGATATTTGCAATAAATCCCCGAATCTATGTTTAAAAAATAGGCTCAACTGCACTTCTACTATCTCAAAAATTTTCTGTTATATTGTTGTAAACTATAGCTTTTGTTCTGTACTTAACATCATTTTCTAATATTTTAAAACGTTTTAAAACAATTTTTATAACATTATTAGACAATTTTAAAGTATTTATTTAAATACGCAAATCGCAATATTATGAGACTGTTAGACTGTTGACGGCTAACTGATATCTTCTCCACAGAGTGTATTACTTAGTCTATGATTTTTCTATCGCTGTTTTGGGTTATCGCTGGTTGGATCGGCGTTAGGGAGTGATAAGTAAGTGTACACCCATTTTTAATAAACGTTTGGTAACTCACTATGATGTTTGTGGGTTATCATTCAATGATAACGTTATTGCTGCTACTTCGAACTGTTACCGTATATTCGCAGTTCTTTGCAGTTTTGAGATAATGTAAGTGCAGTTTTTCCAAAAAATATATTAATAATATTAAAATTATCAAACGTTTGTTAAAATGGGTCTACACCCATTTTTTCGATGAAAATAGCAGTTAGCATTACAATATTGTCTAACAGTGTCATAATATTGTGATTTGCATATTTAAATAAATACTTCAACATTGTCTAATAATGTTATAAAAATTGTTTGAAAAAATTTAAAACATTAAATAATGTTAGTAAATACAGAAGAAGGGCTATAGTTTACAACAATATAACTGAAAAATAAAGTCATAGTAGAAGCGTAGTTGAGCCGAATTGGCGTTTACTTGATATAAATCCATAACTCATTTAATTAAATAAAAAAAGTTTTATGTGGTTTTCATATTTATTAAAATGTAAATTAGTTACAGCCGTTTCAGTACTTTGTACCTTCTTCAGACATGGTAACATATTAATGAATTTTGTTATTATAGTACATAACAACTGTAACTATGCAACACATTTTGTTTGTTTTACAATCTCTATTATAAATTTAAAAGAGGCGATTCATTCAAATCAGCTGTAACTAATTTATATTTTAATAAATACGAAAATCACATAAGACTTTAAGTTTTATTTTTATTTAATTAATTAACCTAATATATTCTTACCTAGTCCACGGCTGTGGTCTCGAGGTAGCGTGCTGCCTTGTCACGCAGCGGGCCCGGTCGGGGCAGTTTTTCTGGGTGAGGTTTTTATCGGGGTTTTTCCTCACCTGTAAGACAAATGTCAGGAAAACTTTAAGGCCCAAACGGTCCCCGAAATCATATGGCCATCATCATCATCCCTATTATTATCATCATCATCCCTCACCGGTGTGGAAAGCAACGGGAAGCTACCACACCTACAATTCCCTAGTGAAGCTGTAAGCATAGCATGAAAATGCTATGAATGCAGTGAAGGACCTGCCTTCGGGCAGAATTACTATGGACGGATCCTTACCTAACCTATCCTATTCTGTCCTAACCTACCCGAACCTGACCGATATCTATCTAACCAAGTAACAATCTAAAAAGTCCAACCGATCCGACCAAAGTACCCTTAAACCGATGAGTCTATCTATAAAACGATCGAATTACTCGTGAATTAGCCAATTTACCTCTAATCCGACCAAACAACCGCTAAACTGATAATAACGATATACATTTATAATTATGTTTCTTTTTACTTATATAACTAAATATAAAAACACATTTAATTCATTAAGGTGTAGCATCGAAAACCGGGTATTGGCTAGTATTATATATATATATATATATATGTCCACCGCTGTGGTCTCGAGGTAGCGTGCTGCCTTGTCATGCAGCGGGCCCGGGTTCCATCCCCGGTCGGGGCAGTTTTTCTGGGTGAGGTTTTTATCGGGGTTTTTCCTCACCTGCAAGAAAAATGTCAGGAAAACTTTAAGGCCCAAACGGTCCCCGAAATCATATGGCCATCATCATCATCCCTATCATTTCTCATCATCATCCTTCACCGGTGTGGAAAGCAACGGGAAGCTACCACACCTACAATTCCCTAGTAAAGCTGCAAGCATAGCATGAAAATGCTATGAATGCAGTGAAGGACCTGCCTTCGGGCAGAATTACTATGAATGGATGGATATATATATATATATATATATATATATATATATATATATATATGTGTGTGTGTGTGTGTGTGTGTGTGTCCACCGCTGTGGTCCCGAGGTAGCGTGCTGCCTTGTCACGCAGCGAGCCCGGGTTCGATCCCCGGTCGGGGCAGTTTTTCTGGGTGAGGTTTTTATCGGGGTTTTTCCTCACCTGTAAGACAAATGTCAGGAAAACTTTAAGGCCCAAACGGTCCCCGAAATCATATGGTCATCACAATCATCAACATTCAATCATCATCATCCTTATCATTATCATCATCATCCTTCACCGGTGTGAAAAACAACGGGAAGCTACCACACCTACAATTCCCTAGTAAAGTTGTAAGCATAGCATGAAAATGCTATGATTGCAGTGAAGGACCTGCCTTCGGACAGAATTATTATGGATGGACATATACATATATATATATATATATATATCCATCCATAGTAATTCTGCCCGAAGGCAGGTCCTTCACTGCAATCATAGCAATTTCATGCTATGCTTACAACTTTACTAGGGAATTGTGTAGGTGTGGTAGCTTCCCGTTGCTTTCCACACCGGTGAAGGATGACGATGATGATAATAAGGATGATGATAATGATAAGGATGATGATGATGATGGCCATATGATTTCGGGGACCGTTTGGGCCTTAAAGTTTTCCTGACATTTGTCTTACAGGTGAGGGAAAATCCCCGATAAAAACCTCACCCAGAAAAACTGCCCCGAAATATATATAAGCTATATGTTTAGTTTATTTAGGGGTAGCAGCGCACGCCAGGTATTAGGTGGCTATATATAGATATCATTACAATGTTTTCTTGCTAATAGGCATGATGATTATGATGATGATGATTATTTGTGATTGTCAGTTAGGGTTCGAAGGTTATTTGCGTCTTAAAGTTCCCTAATAGTTGAGAAAATTAAAACTTTGATAATAGCCTACATATATAAGCCAGAATGTTTCTAAAAATTTCAACTTACCCCGTGATCTGTGTCCTGGTATGTTAAGATACAAATATCACTGTAAATACACCGTGTCACACGATAAATCACAAACAAACACAAATTATATACATTAACTAACAAATTAACAAACATAGTATATGGCGGTATACTTCAATGTCGGCGGGAAACAAAATTACTTTCGCAGCTACACAGATTCCGCGTCCCGGCGATCGCCATTTTGTACGAGATACTGAGTGAACAGTCTCGCCAACAACGATCAAAAGAAACTAACTAAAAACTTCGTGAAATACTGAAAGATAAATTCAATGGGTTTTATATAAAAGGAATAAATATATGTCATATACATTTTTTTATTAATATTATTATGAAAATGGCTGTAAAAAACCAATAACTTAAATTCAATATAGGATGCTTGGTTGATTTTATATAAAAGGCGTTCAATGAAAAAAAAAGTGAGACTTATCATAAGTAATGCCACGAGTGATTTCCAAATTATCGTGAGGAGTGAATTTATCTAGAGAATTTGGAAATCAAGAGTGGCATTTGTTAGGACTATTTAACGAATAAAATTAAGCTGTTTACTCACAAATCATTATTTAACTATAGTTATTTTAAAATATTTATATATTTAATGTAAACGGCGATGTTTGAAAACAAATGAGAAACGATAGGTACGCTTCTACTGCTTCTTTTGTTTATCACTGCAACCAGATCATACTATTTATTGCCAGAGGAACGCAATATTGTAAGGAGGAGCTTTCTTTAATATGGTAATTATTACACTGATAAATATTTGGTGAAACACGACTCTGATTGGTTGCAAAACAGAAATCATTGAAACGTGATTGGTCATTGACTCCCATTTGGGGCATGAGTTAAATAGTCAGGAAAAACTCGCAATGCTATCTATATATGTAAAACGAATGTATGTCTGACTGTCTGTCTGTTTCTCCTTTATGTGTTACCACACCATTCATCCGATTGTGATGGGACTTTTTGCAAAATTTTCAGAAGCTTCCCGGGAAAGTTTTAGGCTATTAGAGAGTTCTAATACTCAACTCCTTCACCCTTAAAAATCACCCCTTGCAGTGAAAAAGGTGTTTTTCGGAACTATTTGGACGCTTAAATAGCTTACTTACTTACTCACTGGCACTATCGAACCCATAGGTTCATGGCCGCACGGACATAAGCTCTCCATACATCCCTATCCTGAGCTAACGCTTTCCAAACATTCCCTGTATAATCTACTTCCCTCAAATCATAGTTAATGTTATTCTCCCACCTCATTCTTGGTCTACCAACTGGGCGTTTTCCCTTTGGCTTTCGCACAAGAAGCCTCCATGCAAGTCTTTCATTCCCCATACGGGCAACATGTCCTGCCCATCACAGTCTACGAGACTTAACTGTTCTTATTATATCTGGCTTCCTATAAAGACCATGTAGTTCATTGTTATGTAGTCTTCTCCATTCACCTGTCTGTTCATCTCTCTTTGGTCCAAAAATTTTGCTAAGTACTTTATTCTCAAATAATTGTAATCTCCTTTCCTCCCTTAAAGTAAGAGTCCATGTTTCGCACCCATATAATATAACTGGTAGAATAATAGTTTTATATATTTTCAGTTTAACGTTTCTTGAAAGGAGTTGGCACATCAAGAGTCTCTGCAATGCATAATAGCATGCATTTCCAGAATTGAGCCTATGTTTAATTTCTTTGTTCATCTCATTCCTATTTGTGATTATTGTTCCTAGGTATTTGAATTCAGCCACTTCCTCAAAATTTCCCTCATTTGTCATTAGCTGTCCATTTCCATTATTTAATGAATTTCTACGTGTGACCATATATTTAGTTTTATTGATATTTACTTCCAGTCCTAATTTCTTAGTGTTACTCAATAGTCCTAGGAACATGTCCCTCTGTTTGAGCCTTTGGCATGGGTTCCCTGAAGTAGTCCCCGCCCGGAGAACCGAATGGGGGACTATTTGATCTCCAGAAAATTTTACCCCAGTTGAACCCATGTCCGCATTTCTTGGCGGTTCTATTTTTACGGTGGAAGATCGTCACTCTTTCGACCAAGGTACTTTTTACGTCTGGCTTATCACCTTCGACCAGTCCGGCTGCCTAAATCATAACATATACACCATTTTAATGTTCTCAGAATTGAACATATAAAAAACCTACAAAAAAATCCGTGACAGAATAATTATGTCTCTCTTTTACGGATAACTCATAATAACCATTTTTATCTCTCAGAACACTGAGGTCAAGAAGATCGGGATAAGTAGATTTCCGGGCAACGCCGGGTAATCAGTACGGATAACTCAACAGCTCATTTATGTAAAGTAGGCTACATCGGGATACGAAGATTCCCGGGCAACATCGGGTAATCAGCACGGTGTAACTAAAAATAATTACGATATGGCTTTACTTATAGTGATTGCTTGAATATCACATTTTGGAAGATGAAATTTTATTTGCTATTTGGATTTTATGAAAAATTTACCAATATCCATTATTTTAATAAATTGAAGCATGAAGTCATAAGTTATACTAGTGTTTTTTAGTCATCCGAAATTGTATGTTGGTAATTATACTTTCTAAGGTAATCCGATGAAAATGATAAACTGAAAATATAGAAAACTATTATTCTACCAGTTATATTATATGGATGCGAAACATGGACTCTTACTTTAAGGGAGGAAAGGAGATTACGAGTTTTGTACCAAAGAGAGATGAACAGACAGGTGAATGGAGAAGATTACTTAATAATGAACTACATGGTCTTAATAAGAAGCCAGATATAATAAGAACAGTTAAGTCTCGTAGACTACGACGGGCAGGACATGTGGCACGTATGGGGAAGACTTGCATGGAAGTTTCTTGTAGGAAAAGCAGTGGAAACACACCCAGTTGGTAGACCAAGAAAGAGGTGGGAGAATAACATTAACTATGGTTTGAGGGGAGTAGATTGTACAGGGAATGATTGGAAAGCATTAGCTAAGGATAGCTTATGTCCGCGCGGCCATGAACCTACGGGTTCGATAGTGCCAGTGAGTAAGTAAGTAAATCTTCTTCTTGTAAGCCCATGTTCTCCCTTAACAGAGATTTGGGCGCTCTCCCCCTATAGGGAAGAATTTGAACCATACTAATTTAGTTACACTTGCTTTCGTATAGATGTCATTTGAGTGGTCCGTGATCAGCATTCCGCCTCATTCTGACATCTATGAAACCAAGGTAGTACTAGGACAGGAAAATTCGGTAAATTTTGCTTAGAGGCCTATTCATTCAGGCTTAGGGATCTTTTACGAGCCTGAAAATCTTCAGACTCGGGACCCACGGCTTAAAGTCCCTCCCGGAGAACTTGCTCCTTGGATTTTTCCATCCTAAAAAAATCCATCGGCCCTGGCCGGGTTTGAACCCGCGACCCTCGGGATCAGAGGCAAGGAGCATAACCACTAGTCCACCGCGGCCGAGTGAGTAAGTAAGTAATAACAGCCTAACATCGGAACCCGCCATTACGGAAAAGTTTTGGCGAACTCCTTGAAACATTTTGCGAACCTCGCGAACCACAGGTTGGGAAACGATGTGCTAAGTTAATGTGCTATGAAATCGAAACAGATTTTACTCACATAAATGAAGATATATATTATATTATTAACGATCGTATTTCTTGTACAAATAAGATATTGCATTTGTTATTTTAGTCGGCATTCAGCCATTCCTCGATGATTCAGTGAGATTTGGTATGATAGAAAATACTTCTCTCATTTCTTACCAATATTGGGAAACTTAATGGTGCGTTCCTCTCATCCTGTCTGGCGAAGTTATAAAGGAAGGAAATCTGAAGACAGCTTATGTAATGGAACTTCCATTGATTTCGGCTGCTTCATTATTTTTCTTCTTACATTTCTGGAACTTGTACCTCTTATCATCATGCATCGCTTGCTTGAATCTCTCCGTAACAATTTATTTCTCTCAATAAAGTATCCATTTCACATTTTTAAATTACGTTTACTTTTATACATTTTTCAGATGTCACAGCAATTTTTATTTTACAAAAGCGTTGAAACATCAAACTTACCAAGGACTAATTAAACTCTATTGAGCGACTGACCTAGAAGGCCATTGGCCTACCAACTGAGTGCTGGCCTCACATCCACGTGTGTTGATCACAGAGGTAGCCGATCATACAGCCATGTGGAGGTGACATGTGGTCAACATATCGGATGGCCTCACATCCACGTGTGTTGATCACAGAGGTAGCCGATCATACAGCCATGTGGTCAACATATCGGATGTCCCAGTCGTTATAGCTGGGTTTTCTCAACCGGGAGTCACTACTTATTGTTGTTACCCAAATTCCTCATGATGCTGTGCGGGCACCGAACCCATACTGGCCGAAACTCCAATAGAAAATTTCTTCCCCCTTGGATATTCAAACCAGCGCAAGTCCCGGAGCCTTAACCCGGAGCGGGACAAACTTATCAATGAGATGGCTTAAATTCGTACTCGAGAGCTTTCGGGTACAAATCCAGGGACCAAATAAACTGAATGGAGCTCTTTCCTGAATTCCTTCAGTCTGAAGGCATGCGCTGCTACTCCTAAATAAATTATATACGTTATTTTATTTTCTTCTCTTCTTCTTCCTTCCAAGTATTAGGCCAAGGCCTGTTACGATCCTATAGAAAATTTTCCCTCCAGCGTTTCATAGGACGGCCCAGTGATCTTCGTCCTCTTGGTATATAATTATAAACAGCTTTGGGAATCCGATTTGAACTCATTCTTTCAAGATGGTGTTTCCAATTTAGTTGGTACTGTTTAATATATTCCAAAATTGGCGTAGTCTTCAATTCTTTTAAGATATCGGTGTTCCTTTTCCGATCCCATCTGGTGTAACCCGCTGTTCTGCGCATGAATCTCATTTCATATTAAAAAAAATATATATTATTTTTAGTTTAATAAGTAAAAAGAAAATAATTATATAATCAATTGAGTTGGTGTTTACTTGATGAAAATCCATATTTATTAATTAAATAAAAATAAAACGTAGTTTTATTTGATTTTCATATTTATTATATAATTCAGTGACAGCTGTTTCGGTACACTGTACCTTCTTCAGACATGTTAACAAATTATGAATTGTGTTCCAACTGATCTAAGCAACAATACAACAATATTTATTTAAATTTTTTAATTTAACAAAGGGGATTCATTCAAATCAAGTTGAGAATTTAACAGTTTTTTACTACTTTTAAATTTATTAATTTCTACAGCCTCCAAAAGATCTAACTTCTTACCCTTATCACAAATATGTAAAATTTCAAAATTTGGATCGAAACAATGATTAAATTGGAATAGGTGGTTAGCATATTTTGAATTTTCTAAATTTCTAAAAATTTAAATACATATTGTTCTATTGTTGCTTAGATCAGTTGGAACACAATTCATAATTTGTTAACATGTCTGAAGAAGGTACAGTGTACCGAAACAGCTGTCACTGAATTATATAATAAATATGAAAATCAAATAAAACTACGTTTTATTTTTACTCAATTAATGAAATAATTATACATTTATATTGCAATTCTTTTTATATACCACCTGCAACTGAAAATGAAATAGATTTATAAGCAGATTTTATTGATATTTTAACGTAATGCGAGTGAATAAACAATATTTTTGATATTTTAATTTGGTGCATAAGTGGACATTTTTTTTGGTGTGTTTAGTCTGAAATAGGTGTAGGGGTTACGTACTTTGAGCTCTGGTGCTCTCACACAAACATTGCCGCACTAAGTAAAGATAAGATAAAATACAAACCAGTTCAGTGCTGTGTCTACAAACATGCGAATTCTGTAGTATAAATGTACTGGTGAAGTAAATTGCATTATCCTCCACTCATAAGACTTCATGACTTTGTATGCAACTAAGGGATCTAGAACTGACAAAATAAAACAATAATACCACAACACAAAACAATTACACAATAACAATAACACAATAACAATAGCAATAAAAATAGCAGTACCAATAACAAATCTAATAACAGCAATAATAGCAATAATAATACTAATATAAATAATAATAGCAATAATAATAAAATATAATATAATAGTCGGCCGCGGTGGTCTAATTGTTATGTTCCTTGCCTCCAGCCCCGAGGGTCGCGGGTTCAAACCCGACCGGGGTCGATGAATTTTTACGATAGAAAATCCAAGGGATAAGTCCTCCGGGAGCGACTTTAAACCGTGGGTCCCGAGTCTGAAGATTTTCAGGCTCGTAAAAGAACCTAAAATCTGAATGAATGACCTCTGTGCAAAATTTATCCGACCTTCATCCATCCAGTAATACCTTAGTTCTCTACTAGATGCCCATTGAGGCGATGTGCTAACCACATGTCACTCGTTGACATGCATGGGCAAATAAACGTCACTAAATTAGCTTGTTAAGAAACTCCCGCTAGAGAGAGCCCGTGTCCCTACGTGGGACATATGGGATATGTACATACGACAATACAATAAAGTTAAAGATAATTAAAATTAAACCCAACAAAAGAATATATACACAAAGGAAGAACAGCTTAAATCTACTACACAGGAAAAAAAGAGAAAGTAATAAGCTATTGGTAGAAATACTGATAAAACTTCCTGGACAATTACCTCCTGAAGAACAACATAAGAAATAAAATCAGAAACTTGACAGTGCCCGAACTACAGCGTGTCAATCTAAAGGTGTTTACTCGGTATAATGCCTGTTTAACTGCGGAAGGACAGCATATACAGCATTTTCTATAAGGTAAAAAACAGTTCAAGGACGGGTGGCAGGCAGGGTGAATTGCGGGAGGAAGAGACAGCACTGCGTACCGGGTGAAACTCCGTAAGGCCGGTCCGGTTTTATATTGGAAGCCCTTTATATCTACAGACACTGTTCTAGTCTTGCAATATGACAATACAGTGTTCCGAACCAACCCATCACACAAACTATTCTGACACAGTATTAGACTTAAATACAACAAATAACACTCATAAAGGTGTAACTAGTGAACGAAAATAACATAATATACGTTGAGTATTCGCTCCTTTGTCCTAACACAAGATCACAACATAGTCTCTTGCTTAATATACCGCAACATAGGACATCACATCACTCTATGTCATATACTATCTTCACTTCTCGCAACTGGAATTCCCTACCACAAGAAATAAGGGCTGCCGGACATCGGCAACTTTTAAAAGATGTCTAAATTTATATTTGCTCTAACCTCGACTTCATTATTACCCAGTGTAAGGTATATATATATATTAATTGGTGTTTCTCGTATAATTTATCATATTCATACTATTATTATACTTATTATTATCATTATTATATTATTATTATCATTATTATGTTATTATTATTATTATCGTAAGTATTATTATTGTTATATTATCGTATAAAATGTTGTTTGTACATGAAATATACATTGCTACATTTAATGTATCTTTTAACTGTTTATAATTAGTATAGTGTATATCTACATTTGTCAAATATTTATTTGTATTTGTGCCGGTTGAGTGGAAGAAGCCAGAATAAATAAAACATTATTATTATTATTATTATTATTATTATTATTATTATTATTATTATTATTATTATTAATCGTAGACTCAGTTACATGGCTTAAACTGCTTCAGAACAAATTTGTTATCATTGTTGTATTCAACATATTAGGAACACATTCATCATTAGCAGATAAGCTTCATGCGATGAACTACACATTTGCTGTAACAAAACAGAACACAATAAGATATCAAACATCATTTCAAATTTTTATGAATAAAATTTGAATGCTTACAACCTAAACTATTATGTATATATTTCAAATGTTGTAATATATGTATTATATATGAATCTCACCTTTCATTTTAGATATTTTGATGGATCAATCATATTCTTCACCCATCCGAGACAAATTCTTTTTCTGCTACATCTCATCTGATGACGCAGAAAGAGCTGTAATACATATTAAATCTATAGTTCATGGAATATGCAACATAATTATTAATCAATTGAGTTGATGTTTACTTGATGAAAATCCATATTTATTAATTAAATAAAAATAAAACGTAGTTTTATTTGATTTTCATATTTATTATATAATTCAGTGACTGCTGTTTCGGTACACTGTACCTTCTTCAGACATGTTAACAAATTATGAATTGTGTTCCAACTGATCTAAGCAACAATACAACAATATTTATTTAAATTTTTAAATTTAACAAAGGGGATTCATTCAAATCAAGTTGAGAATTTAACAGTTTTTTACTACTTTTAAACTTATTAATTTCTACAGCCTCCAAAAGATCTAACTTCTTACCCTTATCACAAATATGTAAAATTTCAAAATTTGGATCGAAACAATGATTAAATTGGAAACTATGCTAACCACCTATTCCAATTTAATCATTGTTTCGATCCAAATTTTGAAATTGTACATATTTGTGATAAGGGTAAGAAGTTAGATCTTTTGGAGGCTGTAGAAATTAATAAGTTTAAAAGTAGTAAAAAACTATTAAATTCTCAACTTGATTTGAATGAATCCCCTTTGTTAAATTAAAAAATTTAAATAAATATTTTTGTATTGTTGCTTAGATCAGTTGGAACACAATTCATAATTTGTTAACATGTCTGAAGAAGGTACAGTGTACCAAAACAGCTGTCACTGAATTATATAATAAATATGAAAATCAAATAAAACTACGTTTATTTTTATTTAATTAATAACATTATAATTCTTATACAAAAACAACTGACACTATTTTCCGAACAATAACCCACATTTTTATGCCTCTATAATTAACGGGACCTATCTTAGACAATGAAAAATAACTCTAATTTGTCCAAAACTGAAATCAAACATCCGCAAAACTTGGTGACTACATACTACTAAGTATTCTTCCCTTTTATTCTACAGTAACTGAATATATAATACTTTCACAATTAACAGACTTACTTGATTAGCTTCAGCCTGGTTTCAGAATGAGAGAACATGCATTCACCGCACTACTGGACATTGTAGAGGACATAAGAGATCAATGGACAAAAGCAAACTCACTGTGTAAAACATCAAATTTACAAGGATTAAGAAAATAAAATCTAAAATATAATTCAATTCATTATTCAATAAATAATACGAATAAATCATTACTTTTCTCTGTTTTTCTGAAGCACTCGAACATATAACACCCTCATAAATAACCGACTAGAACACCACACATTTCTTACGTGATGAGCTTCTGCCTGTTTTCAAAATGAGACAACATACAAGCACCGCATTACTCGATATAGTAGACAACATAAAATACACAATGGACAAAGGCACTCTCTTTTATATGTAGTTTGTATAGGCCCATATATTATAGATAAGTCCAATAATAAACAATATCTTTAAATAATGAATGGAGAACATATTTTAATCGACACACCTCATACATTTTCAAACTTCTTTGATACCGACGGTTTCAGACAATATCATGTCCTTCATCAGTCATGGCGTCCATTGATGGAATTCCGCGATTGTTGATTTCTTTAGTGACATCACCTCTTGTGCTGCCATCTTTCGTTGGGATTATAAACTTTGTAATTAAATTTCTATCCACCGGAATATCGAAATTCATAGCTCGATATTTATTCTTATCGATCTATGAATTTCGATATTCCGGTGGATAAAAATTTAATTACAAAGTTTATAATCCCAAAGAAAGATGGCAGCACAAGAGGTGATGTCACTAAAGAAATCAACAATCACGGAATTTCATCAATGGACGCCATGACTGATGAAGGACATGATATTGTCTGAAACCGTCGTATCAAAGAAGTTTGAAAATGTATGAGGTGAGTCGATTAAAATATGTTCTCCATTCATTATTAATGATATAACCTCATAATGTTTACTTCCCGATATTAATTTAAATATAATATCTTTAAAACTTAATCAGATAGGTAAAAGATAAATTTATCGCAACCGATACCATTAAAACATCAGATTTATAAGAATTAAGAAAATAATATACAAATACAATTCAATTAATTATTCAGTACGTAATAAGAAAATATCATTCTCATTAATAATGTTACAAAAACATGTGTGATGAGTTATTAATTACGGTCTAGATAAAACATTAATGTAAAATAATATAAGAAAATTAATCAGTCTGTGCCAAACCCGTCTCAGAACATCATTTTACCTCTGGTCTTTTAAAATCACGCTTCTCTTTTAAGAGTAATTCCCAAAAAATAACACATGTAATGCCGAATCTCTCCTATTCCACTTTTCAGAATTCCAATCTATATTTCCAACACTAAAACTGCATGCCTTTGTAATTTACAAAACGTGGCTGGAAATAGTATTCCTACTTTTTTGTACATGCAAACATTTAACCTTGATAAGAAATGACAGAACAAGAAAAATAGTGATGGTGTGACGATTTATACAGAGAGTTACCAAAATGAGTGCAGGTTCTTCGTGTGGTGGTTGGGAACATCCAGAAGAGTATTTAACTCAATGAAACTTGGGTCGGAAATGCATTGTTATGGGTCTACAGAATAAAACAACATTTAGAATTGTTTAACACATTGTAGTCTATATATTAATTATAAGAAAAATGAGAAGTTTTACAGTAATTGTTGCAAATAGCGACCATTGACCTGGATACACATGTCCTGAGTTTGTAGCGAGGATCATGGAAGCGGCTGCGGAAATCAGGGAACATCCGGATATGCTTCTTACAGTTCATCAGTCCGAGAAGAGACGCTCGGAGCTGTGCATCCAAGTCAATCGTCGCCATTTGCAACAATTACTGTAAAATAACATGTAATACCTTCAATTTTTCTTAGAATTAATACACAATCAACAATGTGTTCAACAATTTTAAATACTGTTTTATTTTGTAGACCCACAACAATGCATTTCCGACCCAAGGTCCATTGTGTTAAAATACTTGTATGGATGTTCCCTACCACCAAACGGAATATCTGCACTCATTTCGGTAACATTCTGGATATGTTCCGAACTTCAGCCGGAAATTATAGCCCGTTCTCCAAGTGAGTACTGGTCTCGACCCGAATAACTACTTATACAAATTAGAACAAAAATGCAGAAGTATTACCCGTTTAAGGAGTAAGCGCAGTTGTTGACGGAGGGCACTGCAGTCGTGTTTATGCAGGAATAGACCACGTGACACTGCTATATACGAGTGCAAAGGGGAATGGGACGTGGGACGCTGACAGTTTACATTGCCTTATATGACGTCACGTGTAGCAACAAACAGAGCTTCCTGATTCTTCCGCCTGCAGATATACTTTGAATGAGTAATATTTACTAGTAGTAGTTTATAAGCCCACGAATGTCGGATATCTGAATAACATTCAAACAATTCTCTATAATCTGATACCATCATTTAACATGTAATTGTATTAGGAAACATCAAGTCTAACCTTCTAGCCACTAATTCCTAAAACACAGTATAACTACAGATACTGTTCCAGTCTTGCAATATGACAACACAGTTTTCCGAACCAACCCATCACACGAACTATTCTGACACACAATTGGACTTAATTGTTCCTATAACTAAAAATCTTGATAAAGTTCTAACTAGTGGACTAATAGAAGCCACATAACTTAATACCACTGCACATAACATGATATACGTTGGATATCCACCCCTTTGTCCTAAATGTATACTAAGTGACATGGCTTGAACTGCTTCAGAATTAAGGTTATTTCATTTTGCTTTCAACGCAACATCCTATTCATCATTAGCAGTTAAGCTGTATTGAAGTAACAAAAAATTGCCTGAAAAATAACACAATAAGATATCAATTATCAGTTCAACGGTTTATGAATTAAATGTCAATGCTTACTACCACAACTATTATAATTACGTGTTTCACATGTAAAACGTATTAATGATTATAGAAAAACAAGAACGTTATAATCTTTTAGTCTTCTTATTAATATGAATAAGAAGTATGCAACCCACCCGAGACAAATTTATTTTCTGCTACATCTCACCCGATGACGCCAAAAAGGAACAGTATTATGTATTAAATCTGTGTTTAAGGAATAGGCAATGTAACAGTAGTTCTCCTACAAAAACAGTTGACATAATTTTCCGGACATTATCCCACATTTGTAATGCGTCTATAATGACTAGAACGTATCCCACTTTATGGAAAATATCTCTAATTCATCCAATAACGAAATAAAACACACCAAAACCTCTTGATTAGTATAGAACAGTCTGTAGTTTTCCCTGTTTTTCTAAAGAACGTGATCATGTAATACCTTTAAAATTAACAGACTACCTCCCGACACATGACTTATTCGACGACCATCAGTGTGATTAGAGAAAGAGACATCATACAAGCACCGAATTACTGGATATTGAACAGGACATAAAATACTCAATGCAATAAAGCCAACTCAATTAGTTACGATAATTTATAGGCCCAAATATTATACTTATGCCAAATCTAAACAATGTATTGAAAATTTAATCAAATATGCTATACGATATATATATATATATATATATATATATATATATATATATATCTTATCACATACCATTAAAACCATACAATTACAAGCATTAAAAACATAATGAAAATATGAATTAAATTTCAATGCTTACAACTACATGTCCAATGACGACGCCAAAATTCAGTATTACGTATTCAATTCAAAGCTGAAAGAATAGGCAATTTAATAATGAATCACCTAGAAAAATAACTGACATAATTTTTCTGACAATAATACAAATTTTTTACGTCTGTAATGACTGTGACCTATCCCAGGCCATCGAAAATGGTTCTAATTTGTGCAACACCGGGATCAAACTCACCCACCACGTTTAATGTTTATAGAACAACTAATATTTTTCTCTCATTTTGAAAAGCACTCGAACATATAATATCCTCATAATTAACCGACTACATAACACATGACTTAGGTGATGAGCTTCTGCCTGTTTTCAAAATGAGACAACATACAAGCACCGCATTACTAGAATATTTGTAAGCAACATAGACTCAATGAAAATAAAGGCAAACCGATATATGTAGAGTATATGTAGGTCTATATATAAACCTCGGTAAATTTCTGGACAAAACGCGAAAAATAAGGACAACACTCATTCATGAATAAATATATGTTATCAAAATGCAATACCATTAATTATTAACAATTATATATAAATTAATTAGTGTATAGTGCTATTGTGTTATTACCTAATTGTAATATTATTGTGTTTTCTTTATGTAATTGTAATGTTAATGTTTTTAGTGTATAATGCTATTGTGTTATTATTTAATTGTAATATTATTATTGTGTTTTCTTTATGTAATTGTAATGTCATTGCTATTGTGTTATTACTTAATTGTAATATTATTGTGTTTTCTTTATGTAATTGTAATGTTAATGTTTTTAGTGTATAATGCTGTTGTGTTATTATTTAATTGTAATATTTTTATTGTGTTTTCTTTATGTAATTGTAATGTTATTGCTGTTTTTGTTTATTTTTCTTTACACTAGTACCAATTATTACTTTATTGTAACGGACTGTCAACAGCACGTACGGCTTACTGCCCGTGCGACCCATATTTGTAAATAATATTGTAAATATCTTACTTTTTTGTCTAATAAAGTCCTACTACTACTACTAATATATATATATATATATATATATATATATATAGATAAGCCCAATAATAGACAATGTTTCGAACGTTTAATCAAATATACTATCAGATAAATTTAACGCAATCGGTACTATTGAAAGATCAGATTTATAAGAATTAAGAAAATTATATAAAATGTATTTCAATTAATTATTCAGTATATAATAAGAATATATCATTCTCATTAATAATGTTCCAAAAAGATGTGTGATTAGTTATTCATTACGGTCTAGATAAAACATTAATGTAAAATAACACAAGAAAATTCTTCAGTCTATGTCAAACCTATCTCAAAACATCATTTTACCTCTGGACATTTAAAATCACGTTTCTATTTTAAGACTAATTCCCAAAAAGTAACATATGTAATGCCCAATCACTCCTATCCCACTTTTCAAAATTCAAATCTATATTTTCAATACTAAACTTGCATGCCTTTGTATTTTCCAAAACGTTGCTGGAAAATAGAATTCCTACTTATTTTGTTTACATGCAAATTTACACATTGATAAAGAAATGACAGAACAGGGAAAAATAGTGATGGCGTGGCGATTTATATATGTTTCGAACTTCATCCGGAAATTATATTCTATTCACCAAGTGAGTACTCGTCCCGACACGAATAACTACTTTTAAAAATTGGAACAAAAATGCCGAAGTATTTATTAAGAGTGGTTTATAAGGAAAAAATAGTCATGGTATGGCGATTTAAACAGGGGGTTACTGAAATGAGTGCAGGTTTTTCGTGTGGTGGTAGGAAACATTCATACAAGTATTTTAACACAATGAACCATGGGCCGGAAATGCATTGTTACGGGTCTACCGAATAAAACAACATTTAGAATTGTTTAACACATTGTAGTCTATATATTAATTATAAGAAAAATGAAAGTTTTACCAGTAATTGTTGGAAATGGCGACCATTGACCAGGATACACAGCTCCTGAGCTTGTAGCAAGGATCATGGAAGCGGCTGCGGAAATTAGGGGACATCCAGATGTGCTTCTTACAGTTCATCAGTCCGAGAAGAGACGCGCGGAGCTGTGCATCCAAGTTAATGGTCGCCATTTGCAAAAATTAGTGCAAATTAACATGTAATACCTTCCATTTTACTTAGAATTAATGAATAAACACAATGTGTTCAACAACTGTAAATGTTGTTTTTTTCTGTAGACCAACAACAATGTATTTTCGACCTAAGGTCCATTGTGTTAAATACTTGTATGGATGTTCCCTACCACCAAACGGAATATCTGCACTCATTTCGGTAACATTCTGGATATGTTCCGAACTTCAGCCGGAAATTATATCCCGTTCACCAAGTGAGTACTCGTCTCGACCCGAATAACTACTTATAAAAATTAGAACAAAAATGCAGAAGTATTACCCGTTTAAGGAGTAAGCGCAGTTGTTGACGGAGGGCACTGCAGTCGTGTTTGTGCAGGAATATACCACGTGACACTGCTATATACGAGTGCAAAGGGGAATGGGACGTGGGACGCTGACAGTTTACATTGCCTTATATGACGTCACGTGTACCAACAAACAGAGCTTCCTGATTCTTCCGCCTGCAGATATACTTTGAATGAGTAATATTTACTAGTAGTAGTTTATAAGCCCACGAATGTCGGACATATGAATAACATTCAAACAATTCTCTATAATCTGATACCATCATTTAACATGTAATTGTATTAGGAAACATCAAGTCTAACCTATTAGCCACTAATTCCTAAAACACAGTATAACTACAGATACTGTTCCAGTCTTGCAATATGACAACACAGTTTTCCGAACCAACCCATCACACGAACTATTCTGACACACAATTGGACTTAATTGTTCCTATAACTAAACATCTTGATAAAGTTCTAACAAGTGGACTAATAGAAGCCACATAACTTAATACCACTGCACATAACATGATATACGTTGGATATTCACCCCTTTGTCCTAAATGTATACTAAGTGACATGGCTTGAACTGCTTCAGAATTAAGGTTATTTCATTTTGCTTTCAACGCAACATCCTATTCATCATTAGCAGTTAAGCTGTATTGAAGTAACAAAAAATTGCCTGAAAAAGAACACAATAAGATATCAATTATCAGTTCAACGGTTTATGAATTAAATTTCAATGCTTACTACCACAACTATTATAATTACGTGTTTCACATGTAAAACGTATTACTGATTATAGAAAAACAAGAACGTTATAATCTTTTAGTCTTCTTATTAATATGAATAAGAAGTATGCAACCCACCCGAGACAAATTTATTTTCTGCTACATCTCACCCGATGACGCCAAAAAGGAACAGTATTATGTATTAAATCTGTGTTTAAGGAATAGGCAATGTAACAGTAGTTCTCCTACAAAAACAGTTGACATAATTTTCCCGACAATACCCCACATTTGTAACGCGTCTATAATGACTGAAACGTATCCCAACCTATGGAAAATATCTCTAAAACACCCAATACCGAAATAAACACCCCAAATACTCTTGATGAGTATAGAACAGTCTGTAGTTTTTCCTGTTTTTCTAAAGAACTTGAACATATAATACATTTAGAATTAACAGACTACCTCACGACACATGGCTTATTCGACGAACATCAGTGTGATTAGAGAAAGAGACATCATACAAGCACCAAATTACTCCATGTTGAAGAGGACATATAATACTCAATGGATAAAGCCAACTCAATTAGTAACGATACATTATTGGCCCAGATATTGTACTTATGCCCAAATCTAAACAATGTATTGAAAATTTAATCAAATATGCTATAAGAGATATGCATATATATCGTATCACATACTCCTAAAAACCACACAATGACAAGGATTAAGAAAATAATGGAAATATGAATCATAGTTAAATGCTTACAACTACAACTATTATATGTATTTCACATGTAAATTTATTACTGATTCTAGAAACATATGCACATTATAAACCTTTATTCATCATATTATTATATCAAAAAAGCATATTCCCCACCCATCCGACACAAATTATTTTTCTGCTACATTTCAACGGATGACACCAAAATAGCAGTATTACGGAGTAAATATAGAGTTAAAGGAATTGGCAATAATATAATAACTCTCCTACAAATATAATATACATTATTTTATCGACAAAAACTCACACATTAAATGCGTCTGCAATGACCGGGACCTATTCCAGATTACGTAAAATGACGCTAATTCGTCAAACACAGAAATTAAACACACCCACAACACTTCATTATTTTAGACCAAACAGTATTTTCCCCTGTTTGTTTAAAGCACTTGAATATATCACACGATCACAACTAACAGATTTCCTCATCATACATGGCTTACTCAGTGATCATCAGTGTGGTTTAAGAATGAGACATCATACAAGGACAGTGCTACTCGACATTATAGCCTAGAGTACGTAAGATACTCAACGGATAAAATCGAAAACCCAGTGTAACGAGATTTTACAACCCCTTTTCTTATACATAAACCCAAAACTAAACAGCGTATTGAAAATTTAATAAACATATTGTAAAATAAATATATCTTATCACCTGCCAATAAAACTACAACAGTACAATAATTAAAAATATGAAGCAAACAATAATGAAGCTAATTATTCAATAAATAATAAGAATGTAACTCGCTTAATAATATTGCAACAGACATGTGCGAAGAGTTTACACAAACAATTCTGAGTCACTATTATATTTAATTATAATGAATAACTCTCATAAAGATTTAACACGTCAAATAGATGCGAACGTAACGCACACGTAATATATGTTGGATATTCGCTACTTTTTCCTAAACGTAGACTCATTGCGAAAGATTTAACTGCTTCAGAACTGATTTCATATCATTTTTGAATTCAAACTGGGGAACGATATTCATCACTAGCAGACAAGCTTTACTTAATGAACTACAAATTTAGCTTAACAAACAGGACAAAATAAGATATCAAACATGAGTTCAATTTTTACGAATTAAATTTCAATGCTTAAAACAACTATTATATATTATATACCTTACATGTAAACACTATGACTGATTATAGAAGAACAAGAAAATTATAATCTTTTATTCTTGTTATTAATACGAATAAAGCATATGAAACCCATCGGAGACAATTTATTTTTCTGTACATCTCATATGATGTTTGACGTATTAAATCTAAATATTAAGGAATACACAATGTAACAGTATTATTACTACAAAAACGGTTGACATAATTTTCCCGACAATAACCCACATTTGTAATGCGTCTATAATGACTCGAACGTATCCCATGAAAAACGTCTCTAATTCGTCCAATACCGAAATCGAACACACGAAAAACACTTGATGAGTGTACAACAATATATAGTTTTCCCTGTTCTCCTAAAGCACTTGAACATATAATACATTCAAAATTAACAGCCTACCTCACGATACAAGACTTACACGACGGACATCAACATGATTTCAGAAAGAGACATCATACAAGCACCGAATTACTCGATATTGTAGAGGACATAAAAAACTCAATACACAAAAGCCAACTCAGTTTGTAACGAAAATTTATTGGCCCAAATATTATACTTATATCCGAATCTAAGCAATGCATTGAAAATCGAATCAAATATGCTATACGATATATATATATATATATATATATATATATATATATATAAGAAAAATAAGTGCCTGGATGGGATTCGCGGATCTCTTAGTCTGTACCTCAGCGTGATATCCATTACACTACCAGGCGAATCCAATTCAAACACATATTTTTCTTATATTTTTATTTTTATTATATATGTATATAGTATTATATATATATATATATATATATATCGTATCAAATACCATTAAAACAACGAAATTATAAGGTTATTAAGAACATAATGAAAATGTGAGTTAATAATAAATTAATGCTTGAAACTACTGCTATTATATGTATTTCACATGTAAAATTATTGTTGATTCTAGAAACACAGGCACAATTATACATTTTTATTCATCATATTATTATATTCAAGGCATATTCTCCACCCATCCGACACAAATTGTTTTTGTGCTATATCTCAACGGATGACACCAAAAGAGCAGTATTACGTATTGAATCTAGAGTTAAAGGAATAGACAATAATATAATATCTCTCCTACAAAATTAATAGATATTATTTTATCGACAATAACTAACACTTTAAATGTGTGTGTAATGACCGGGACCTATCCCAGATTATGTAAAATTACTCTAATTCGTCCAACACAGAAATTAATCACACCCACAACACTTCATTATTTTAGACCGATCAGTATTTTCCCCTCTTTCTCTAAAGCACTTGAATATCGATCATAATTAACAGATTACCTCACCATACATCAATACATCACTTACTCAATGATTGTCAGTGTGGTTTAAGAATAAGACATCATACAAGGACAGTACTACTCGACATTGTAGAGTACGTAAAATACTCAAGGGACAAAATCGAAAACCCAGTGTAACGAGATTGTACAATTCCTTTTCTTATACATGAACCCAAAACTAAACAGCGTATAGAAAATTTAATAAACATATTATAAAATAAATATATCTTATCACCTGCCAATAAAACCACAACATTACAAGGATTAAGAATATAAAGCAAACAAAAATAAAGCTAATTATTCAATAAATAATGATGTAACATGGTTATTAATAATATTGCAAGAGACATGTGCGAAGAGTTGACACAAATAATTCAGAATCACTATTATAATTAATTATAAGAAATAACTGTCATAAAGTTTTAACAAGTTGACAAATAGAAGCAAACGTAACACACAATGTAATTTATGTTGGATATTCGCTCCTTTTTCCTAAACGTGGGCTAATTGCAAAAGCTTGAACTGCTTCAGAACACATTTTATATCATTTTTAGATTCAAAAAGCGGGCGTAATCATCATTAGCAGACAAGCTTTATTTAATGAACTACAAATTTACCTTAACAAACAGGACAAAATAAGATATCAAACATGAGTTCAATTTTTACGAATTAAATTTCAATGCTTAAAACAACTATTGTATATAATTTACCTCACATGTAAACACTATTACTGATTATAGAAGAAGAAGAAGAAGAACATTATAACCTATTATTCTTGCTATTAATATAAAAAAAAACATATGAAACCCATCCGAGAAACTTTCTTTTTCTGCCACATCTCACCTGATGTTTTACGTGTAAAATCTGAAGTTTAAGGAATACACAATGTAATAGTAGTTTCCCTAAAAAACAGTTGACATAATTTTCCCGACAATAACCCACATTTGTAATGCGTCTATAATGACTGGAACATATCCCATGGAAAAGTCTCTAATTCTTCCAATACCGAAATCGAACACACCACAATCACTTGATGAGTATACAACAATAAATTATGTAGTTTTCCCTGTTTTCCTAAAGCACGCGAACATATAAGACATTCAAAATTAACAGGCTACCTCACGACACATGACTTATACGACGAACATCAACATGATTTGAGAAAGAGACATCATACAAGCACCGAATTAAAGGTCATAAAAGACTCAATGCACAAAAGCCAACTTCAATGTGTAACGAAAATTTATTAGCCCAAATATTATACTTATAACGAAATCTAAACAGTGTATTGAAACTGTAATCAAATACGCTACAATATATATATATATATATATATAAAGGGCTTCCAATGTAAAACCGGACCGGCCTTACGGAGATTCACCCGGCACGCAGTGCTGTCTCTTCCTCCCGCAATTCATCCTGCCTGCCACCCGTCCTTGAGCTGTTTCATACTTTATAGAAAATGCTGGAAATGTTGTCCTCCCGCAGTTAAACAGGCATTATACCGAGTAAACACATTTAGATTGACACGCTGTAGTTCGGGCACTGTCAAGTTTCTGATTTCATTTCAAATCTTCGCAAATTTCGTCTAATTTTTTTCGGTGAGAACCGTACGCCTTCGCGTGTGTTTCTTATTTTGTACTGAACCAGTGGTCTCAAATTTAGTCACAAGATCGTGGATTGTCGATCTGGAAGGAGGTAATTGTCCAGGGAAGTTCCGAATAAATTCCTCGCGAACGCGACGAGCTGATTCGTATTTATAATAACATTTACACACATAAATGCGCTGCTCTAATGTCAGCTGACGTCTCATCTTGTCGAACGATAGTAAACTGACTAGTTCAAGGACGATCGGCTGGCAGAGTGAAATGCGGTCGAGGAGAGAGCGCTGCCTGACGGGTGAAACCTCGTGAGGCCGGTCCGGGTTTATATTGGAAGTCCAGTATATATACATATATGTCATATCACATACCATTACAATCAAAACATTATAAGGTTATTAAGAACGTAATGAAAATATGAATTATTAATAAATTAATGCTTACAACTACTGCTATTATATATATTTCACATGTAAAATTATTACTGATTCTATAAAAACAGCACAATTATGAACTTTTATTCATCATATTATTATATCAAAAAAGCATATTCCCCACCCATCCGACACATTATTTCTGTGCTAAATCTCACTTGATGACACCAAAAGAGCAGTATTACGTATTAAATCTAGAGTTAAAAGAATAGACAATAATATATTATCTCTCCTACAAAATTAATAGACATTATTTTATCGAGAATAACTCACACTTTAAATGCGTCTGTAATGACCGTGACATATCCCTGATTATATAGAATGACTCTAATTCGTCCAACACAGAAATAAAAAACACACTCACAACACTCCCATTATTTTAGACCAATCAGTATTTTCCCGTGTTTTCTAAAGCACTTGAATATATCACACGCTCACAATTAACAGATTACCTCATCATACATGACTTCCTCAATGATTATCAGTGTGGTTTAAGAATGAGACATCATACAAGGACAGTGCTACTCGACATTATAGCCTAGAGTACGTAAGATACTCAACGGATTAAATCGAAAATACTGTGTAACGAGATTGTACAAGCTCTTGTCGTATACACAAGCCCAAATCTAAACAGTCTATTGAAAATTTAATAAACATATTACAAAATAAATATATCCTATCACATGCCAATAAAACCACAACAGTACAAGAATTAAAAATATGAAGCAAACAATAATGAAGCTAATTATTCAATAAATAATAAGAATGTAACTCGCTTAATAATATTGCAACAGACATGTGCGAAGAGTTTACACAAACAATTCTGAGTCACTATTATATTTAATTATAATGAATAACTCTCATAAAGATTTAACACGTCAAATAGATGCGAACGTAACACACACACGTAATATATGTTGGATATTTGCTACTTTTTCCTAAACGTAGACTCATTGCGAAAGCTTTTAACTGCTTCAGAACTGATTTCATATCATTTTTGAATTCAAACTGGGGAACGATATTCATCACTAGCAGACAAGCTTTACTTAATGAACTACAAATTTACCTTAACAAACAGAACAAAATAAGATATCAAACATGAGTTCAATTTTTACGAATTAAATTTCAATGCTTAAAACAACTATTATATATTATATACCTTACATGTAAACACTATGACTGATTATAGAAGAACAAGAAAATTATAATCTTTTATTCTTGTTATTAATACGAATAAAGCATATGAAACCCATCGGAGACAATTTATTTTTCTGTACATCTCATCTGATGTTTGACGTATTAAATCTAAATATTTAAGGAATACACAATGTAACAGTATTATTACTACAAAAACGGTTGACATAATTTTCCCGACAATAACCCACATTTGTAATGCGTCTATAATGACTCGAACGTATCCCATGAAAAACGTCTCTAATTCGTCCAATACCGAAATCGAACACACGAAAAACACTTGATGAGTGTACAACAATATATAGTTTTCCCTGTTCTCCTAAAGCACTTGAACATATAATACATTCAAAATTAACAGCCTACCTCACGATACAAGACTTACACGACGGACATCAACATGATTTCAGAAAGAGACATCATACAAGCACCGAATTACTCGATATTGTAGAGGACATAAAAAACTCAATACACAAAAGCCAACTCAGTTTGTAACGAAAATTTATTGGCCCAAATATTATACTTATATCCGAATCTAAGCAATGCATTGAAAATCGAATCAAATATGCTATACGATATATATATATATATATATATATATATATATATAAGAAAAAATAAGTGCCTGGACGGGATTCGAACCCGGATCTCTTAGTCTGTACCTCAGCGTGATATCCATTACACTACCAGGCGAATCCAATTCAAACACATATTTTTCTTATATTTTTATTTTTATTATATATGTATATAGTATTATATATATATATATATATATATATCGTATCAAATACCATTAAAACAACGAAATTATAAGGTTATTAAGAACATAATGAAAAATGTGAGTTAATAATAAATTAATGCTTGAAACTACTGCTATTATATGTATTTCACATGTAAAATTATTGTTGATTCTAGAAACACAGGCACAATTATACATTTTTATTCATCATATTATTATATTCAAGGCATATTCTCCACCCATCCGACACAAATTGTTTTTGTGCTATATCTCAACGGATGACACCAAAAGAGCAGTATTACGTATTGAATCTAGAGTTAAAGGAATAGACAATAATATAATATCTCTCCTACAAAATTAATAGATATTATTTTATCGACAATAACTAACACTTTAAATGTGTGTGTAATGACCGGGACCTATCCCAGATTATGGAAAATTACTCTAATTCGTCCAACACAGAAATTAAACACACCCACAACACTTCATTATTTTAGACCGATCAGTATTTTCCCCTCTTTCTCTAAAGCACTTGAATATCGATCATAATTAACAGATTACCTCACCATACATCACTTACTCAATGATTGTCAGTGTGGTTTAAGAATGAGACATCATACAAGGGCAGTACTACTCGACATTGTAGAGTACGTAAAATACTCAAGGGACAAAATCGAAAACCCAGTGTAACGAGATTGTACAATTCCTTTTCTTATACATGAACCCAAAACTAAACAGCGTATAGAAAATTTAATAAACATATTATAAAATAAATTTATCTTATCACCTGCCAATAAAACCACAACATTACAAGGATTAAGAATATAAAGCAAACAAAAATAAAGCTAATTATTCAATAAATAATGAGTGTAACATGGTTATTAATAATATTGCAAGAGACATGTGCGAAGAGTTGACACAAATAATTCAGAATCACTATTATAATTAATTATAAGAAATAACTGTCATAAAGTTTTAACAAGTTGACAAATAGAAGCGAACGTAACACACAATGTAATTTATGTTGGATATTCGCTCCTTTTTCCTAAACGTGGGCTAATTGCAAAAGCTTGAACTGCTTCAGAACACATTTTATATCATTTTTAGATCTAAAGATCGGGCATATTCATCATTAGCAGACAAGCTTTATTTAATGACCTACAAATTTACCTTAACAAACAGAACAAAATAAGATATTAAACATGAGTTCAATGTTTACGATTTAAATTTCAATGCTTAAAACAACTATTGTATATAATTTACCTCACATGTAAACACTATTACTGATTATAGAAGAAGAAGAACATTATAACCTTTTATTCTTGCTATTAAAATAAAAAAGCACATGAAACCCATCCGAAAAAAATTCTTTTTCTGCCACATCTGAAGTTCTACGTATAAAATCTGAAGTTCAAGGAATACACAATGTAACAGTAGTTTCCCTAAAAAACAGTTGACATAATTTTCCCGACAATAACCCACATTTTGTAATGCGTCTATAATGACTGGAACGTATCCCATGAAAAAGTCTCTAATTCGTCCAATACCGAAATCGAACACACGAAAAACACTTGATGAGTGTACAACAATATATAGTTTTCCTTGTTTTTTAAAGCACTTGAACATTCAAAATTAACAGGCTACCTCACGACACATGACTTATACGACGAACATCAACATGATTTGAGAAAGAGACATCATACAAGCACCGAATTACTCGATATTGCGATTTATATATGTTTCGAACTTCAGCCGGAAATTATATTCCATTCACCAAGTGAGTATTCGTCTCGACCCGAGTGATTATAAAAATTAGAACAAAAATGCAGAAGTATTTATTAGGAGTAGTTTATAAGCCCCCGAATGTCGGATACCTGAATAACAATGAAACAATTCTATATAATCTGATACGATCTTATAAGCATAAAATTGTATTAGGAAACCTCAACTCTAACTTACTGGGCACTAATTCCTACAACACAATATATCTACACACACTGTTCCAGTCTTTCAATATGATAATACAGTCTTCGGAACCAACCCGATACCCAAACTATTCGGACACACTTTTGAATTTAATTCTAACAAATAACCTTCATAAAGCTTAAACTAGCGCACAAATAAAATACACATAACATAATATCACTGCACATAACATAATGCATGTTGAATATTCACTCCTTTATCCTAAACTTGGAATGAGTGACATGGCTTATATTGCTTCAGTTCTAAATTAATTTCATTTTTACATTCAAAGGAACGGAACAACATATTCATCATTAGCAGTTAAGCTATGTATATTAAACTACAAATTTACGTTAACAAAAAAAGGACACAATAAGATATCAATGTTTTATGAATTAAATTTCAATGCTTACAACAACAATTAATACATTTTGACTCTAGCGTTCAAGTAAAGTAATAATACAATAACCCTCCTACAAAAATAGTTGACACCATTTTGTCAGAAACAACCCACAATTCAATTTTAATGCTTCTCACCCGATGACGCTAAATTGCAGTAATGCGAATTTAATCTATTATTCATATAACAATAAGTCTCCAACAAAATAACTGATATTATTTTCCCGACAATAACAAAATGATAAATGCCTCCAAAATGAAGTACCTGTCTTAGACTAGAATGTTATGTGCAATTGGAAAATGGCTGTAGTTCGTACAACATCGGTATCAAAGAAACCCACAACACCAGTCAGTGTCCCCTCCCTGTATGTCTACAGTACATGGACATATAATGCACACGAAGGTAACTGACTAGCTCACCACACGTGACTTTCTTGATGAGCATCAGTGTGGCTTCAGAATGAGTAAAAGCACCGCACTACTCGCCAATGTAGAGGACATAAGAGACTCAATGGACAAATCGAACTCACTGTATAACGTAGATTGATATGCTCATATGTATTATACATAAGCACAAAACTAACCAATATATTGAAAATTTAATCAAATATGCTATAAGATAAATATATCTTATATCATACCATTAAAATCACAAAATTACAAGGGTTAGGAAAATAACGTCAAATTTATAATTCAATTCATTATTTGATATATAATGAGAAGATATCATCCTTATTAAACATGTTAGAAAAAAAATGTGATTAGTAATTCATACCGGTGTAGAGAAAACAGTAATGTATAAGTAACACAAGAGAATTGTCCTGTGTTTCTCAGTAACGCTGTCCCCTCCTATGTCAAACCCATCCCTAAACATAATTTTACCTAGGATCTTTTAAAATCGCGTTTCTCTTATAACATTAATACCCTGAAAATAACACATATAATGCCCATTCACTCCTATCCCACTTTACAGAATTCCCATATATATTTACAACACTAACCCTGCATGCTATCCTAATTTCAAGAACATGGCTGCAAAATACTATTCCTACGCGTAAGAAATGACAGAACAGAAAAAAATAGAGATGGTGTGGCGATTTATATACGTCCCGATTTTCAAATGGAAATTATATCTCATTGGCCAAGTGAGTACTCGTTTCATCCCGAATTCCTATTTATAGAAATTGGAACAAAAATCCGGAAGTGTTCATAGGAAGGATTTTATAAGCCCCCAAATGTCGGTCATCTGCATGACATTGAAACAATTCTCCATAGTCTGATACGATTTTATAAACATATAATTGTGCTAGAAAACCTTAACTCTAACATACTAGGCACAAATTCCTACAACACAATATACCTACAGACACTGCTCCAGTCTTGCAACAAGACACTACAGTCTTCAGAACCAACCCATCACACAAACTATTCTGACACACTATTGGACTTAATTCTAACAAATAACCTTCACAAAGCTGTAACTAGTGGACAAATACAAGCAACATATCACTAAATGCACATAACATAATATACCTTGAATATTCGTTCCTTTGCCCTAAACGGAGACATAGTGACATGGCTTAAACTGCTTCAGCATTAAATTTATTTCATTTAAGTATTCAACCCAAGAAACATATTCATCATTAGCAGATAAACCATATTTATTGAACTACAAATTTTCCTTACGAAAAAAGGGCACAATAAGATATCAAGCATTAATTCAATATTTTAGAATTACATTTCAATGCTTACAACTACAACTATTATAATTATGTGTTTCACATGTAAAACATATTACTGATTCTAGAAACACAAGAAAATTATTATCTTTTATTCTTGTTATTAATATGAATAAAGCATATGCAACCCATCCGAGACAAATTCCTTTCCTGCTACATTTCACCTGATAATGTCAAAAAAGAACAGTATTACGTATTAAATCTAGAGTACAAGGAATAGGCAATATAACACTAAGTCTCTTAAAAAACAATTGATATAATTTTCCCGACAATTGCCCACTGTTTTAATGCGTCTATAATGGCTGGAACGTGTCCCACTCTATGGAAAATATCTATAATTCGTCGAATATCGAAATCGAACACACCAAAAACACTTAACGAGTATAGAAACATCTGTAGTTTTCCCTGTTTTTCTAAATCACTTTAACATAAAATACATTAACAATTAACAGACTACCTCACGACACATGACTTATTCGACGAACATCAGTGTGATTTGAAAATGAGACATCATACAAGCACCGATTTACTCGATATTGTAGACGACATAAAAATCTCAATGCACAAAAGCCAACTCAATGTGTAACAATAATTTATTGGCCCAAATATTATACTTATGCCCAAAACTAAACAATGTATTAAAATTTTAATCAAACATATTATAAAATAAATATGTCCTATCACATATCAATAAAACCACAACATTACAACAAATAAGAATATAATGCAAAATATAATTAAGCTAATTATTCAATAAATAATAAGAATGTAGCATGCTTATTAATAATATTGCAATAACATGTGCGAAGACTTAGACATATCGATCTGCTAAAACTCCAATGTAAAAATTTCACAAGAGAATTATTCATTCTATGTAACATTCTTCCCTCCTATGACAAACCCACCCCAACACTAAATTTCTATCTCGGGCCTTTTAAAATCACGTTTCTATTTAAAGTTTAATACGCTCAAAATAATACACTGTAATGCCCTCTCAGTCCTATCCCACTTCTCACAAATCCAATAATATTTTTTTTAGACTAAACCTGCATGCCATTCTAATTTCCAAAACATGAGTTAAAAATAGTTTCCTTCTTGATTTGTAAACGTGCAAAATTACACCTTGATATGAAATGACGGGAGATATGGAAGTGGTGTGCCGATTCATATATGATGCGATCTCAAGCGGGTAATTATATCCCCATTCGCTAACTGAGAACTGGTCTCGACCCGAATAACTATTTATAGAAATTACAAAATATGTAGTAGTGTTTATTATGAGTGGTTTATAAGCCCTCGGATGCTGGTCATCTGCATGACAATTAAACAAATTTCCATAATCTGATATCATCTTATGAACATGTAATTTTAAGAGGAGACTTCAATTCTAATCTACTAATTCCTACAATACAATATATCTGCAGATAATATTCCAGTCTAGTAATATGATAATGCAGTCATCCGAAACAAAAATCACGCAAACAATTTTGACTCCTTATTTTATTTAATTATAACAAATAATTCTCATTAAGTTTTAACAAGTTAACAAATAGAAGCGAACGTAACACACAACGTAATACATGTTGCGGATTCGCTCCTTTTTTCTAAACTTAGACTTATTGCAAAAGCTTGAACTGCTTCAGTACATGATTTGTTTCATCCTTGTTCAATTCAACGGACATATATTCATCACTAGCAGACAAGCTTTATTTAATGACCTACAAATTTACCTTAACAAACAGGACAATATAAGATATCAAGCATCAGTTCAATTTTTTAGGATATAAATTTCAATGCTTATAACTACTATTATACGCATATTCTGTATCTCACATGTAAACACTATTACATATTATAGAAGAACAAGAACATTAAAAACTTTTTTCTTGATATTATATTGAATAAAGGATATTTCCCACCCATCCGAGACAAATTCTTTTTCTGCTAAATCTCACCTGATGACGTCAAAAGATCAGTATTACGTATTAAATTTAAAACTCGAGGAACAGGCAATAAAATAATAACTCAGCTGCAAATATATTGACATCCTTTTCCAGAACATAACCCACATTTTTAAAGCGTCTATAATGACAGGTATCTATCCTAGACTATGGAAAAATGCTATAATTCGTCAAACGCAGGGATCAAACACAGCTACACCACTTGATGTTTACAGAACAATCACTATTTTCCCCTGTTTTCCTAAAGCACGTGAATATATAATACACTCACATTTATCAGGCTACCTCACCACACGTGACTTACTTGATGAGCTTCAGCCTGGTTACAGAATGAGACATCACACAAGCACCGCATTACTCAACATTGAGGAGAACGTAACAGACTGAATGGACAAAAGCAATCTCATTCTGTAACGAGTATTTGTAATCCCATATATTATACAAAAGCCCAAAAGTAAACAAAGTATTGAAAATTTAATCAAATATGCTATAAGATAAATATATCATATCACATTACCATTAAAACATCAAATGTACAGAGATTAAGAAAATAATACCAACAATATAATTAAATTAATTATCCAGTAAATAATAAGAATATATCTTCTTCTTCTTCTTCTTCCTTCCAAGTATTAGGCCAAGGCCTGTTACGATCCTATAGAAAATTTTCCCTCCAGCGTTTCATAGGACGGCCCAGTGATCTTCGTCCTCTTGGTATATAATTATAAACAGCTTTGGGGATCCGATTTGAACTCATTCTTTCAAGATGGTGTTTCCAATTTAGTTGATACTGTTTAATATATTCCAAAATTGGCGTAGTCTTCAATTCTTTTAAGATATCGGTGTTCCTTTTCCGATCCCATCTGGTGTAACCTGCTGTTCTGAGCATGAATCTCATTTCACAAGCCGTTATTCTGCTTTCATGTTGTTTTCTTAGTGTCCATGCTTCACTACCATAGGTCAACACTGGTCTAGCCATAGTGTTATATAAACGTAATCTGGTGTTTTTTTGTACAAGGGATGGTTTCATAACTTGATTAATAACTCCTAAACTATCACCGTCATTAATAATGTTACAAGCGACATGTGTGATGAGTTGGTCAAAACAATTTAGAAAAAAAAAACTCTAATGTAAAAATAATGATTGTTTAGTCTTTATCCAGTAACACTGTCCCATCCTATGTCAAACCGATCTCAACACATCATTTTTACTTCGGTTCTTTTAAAATCACGTATCTCATTTAAGTGTGTACATAAATAGTGTTGAGCCCACGAGCAGGACAATCACTGCAAACTCAATATTCTCCACTCTTTCCTTCTTCTTCTTCTTCCTTTCAAGTATTAGGCCAAGGCCTGTTACGATCCTATAGAAAATTTTCCCTTATGGGAAATTCTCATATAAGACTTGAAAGCATAATAATAGTCCCTTCGATTGGTTGCTGGCCAAAGGAAGGCAAGACCAGTGATGGGGCTGCCATCTTATAGCCTCTAGTCAGGCTTTCTGGAGAAGAAAAGGAAATAAAGGAAAGAAGAAATGGAAGAAAGGAAAGACTCCCTAGCCCTCGGATGCCCTAATAGCGTCGGGGTCGAAAAAACAAGAGTTAACCAAGAGAGGTTAGATACTAAAGTTAAAAGAGTGCAAAACACAAGTAAGTGGAAGAAATGTTTTGCACAGCTTGGGCACCTTGTGGTCGCCATCCACATTTAACTCAGCTTATATCCTCAAAATAACAAATTGGAATGTTCAGTCACTCCTATACCACCTCTCAGAATTCTAATCTATATTTTCAACACTAAACCTGCATGCCATTCTGATTTCCAAAGCATGGTTGTAAAATTGTATTCCTACTTATTTTGTAAATATGCAACATTACATCGTGTTAAGAAATACCAGAACAGGAAATTAATGGAGATGCTATGTCGAATTATGTACGACCTGATCTTCAACTGGAAATTATGTCCCATTCGCCGAGTGAATAACCGTCTCGACCCGAAGAAGACGAATAAAGTGCATGAGATTTGCTGAAGATATGGCTTTGCTAGCTGAAGATGCAATGAACAGTGAGGAACTTGCATATGGAGCTAAATGACAAGCGCGAGGATTATGGGATGAAGATAAATATAAATTAGACGAATGCCATGATTATAGGAAGGAAACCAAGGAAGATGAACACGAGGATTAAATGTGAGGCCATTGAGCAAGTGGAGAGCTTCAAATACTTGGGTTGTACTATCAGTAGTAACATGAACAATGTTGAGGACATAAAAGACTCAATGGAAGAAAGCGAACTCTCCATGAAACGAAAATGTATAAATATGCTATAAGATTAATATATCTTTTCACATACCATTAAAACCACAAAATTACAAGGTTAGGAAAATTATGTCAATGTTATAATTCAATTAATTATTCAATAAATAATAAGAATATATCATCCTTATTAATCATACTTCAAAAGACATGTATAATGAGTTATTCACAGCGGTCTACAAAAAACCCTAATGTAAAAATAACATAATATATTTGTTTAGTCTTTGTCAATAACACTGTGCCCTCCTATATCAAACACATCTCAAAAAATCATTTTAACTCGGATCATTTAAAATCACGTTTCTGGTTTAAGAGTAATTACCATAAAAACACACATGTAATGCCCAGTCACTCCTATCCCACATTTCAAAATTCCAATATATATTTTCAACACTAAACCTGCATGCTATTCTATTTTCCAAAACATGGCTACAAAAATACTATTCCTACTTCTTTTGTAAACATGAAAAATAACATCTTCATAAGAAATGACTGAACAGGGAAAAATAGAGATGGTTAGGCGATTTATATACGTCCCGATCTTCAGGCGGAAATTATATCCCATTCGCCAAGTGAGTCCGAATACACTTTTTTATAGAAATTAGAACAAAAATGCAGACGTGTTTATTAAGAGTAATATATAAGTCCCAGAATATCGGACATCTGCATAACATTGAAACAATTCTCCATAATCTGAAACCATTTTATAAACATATACTTGTACTAGGAAACCTCAACTCTAACCTACTGGACACTAATTCCTACAACACAGTATATCTACAGATAATATACTAGACTTGAAATATGATATACAGTAATCCGAAACAAACAATCACACCAACTATTCTGACACTATTAGAAGAAATTCTAACAAATAACCCTCATAAAGTTGAAACTATTGGATAAATAGACGTGCTAGATACCATAAGCACATAATATACATTAAATATTCGCTCTATTGACCTTAAGAGGCATTAAAAATGTGGGTTATAGTCGGGAGAATAATGTCAATTTATTTTGCAGTAGAATTATTATTATATTGTCTATTCCTTGTGCTTTAGTATTACGCATTAAATCTAAAGCACAAGGAATAGACAATATAACATTAACTCTCCTGCAAAAAAATAATTGACATTATTCTCCCGACTCTAACTCACATTTTTAATGCCTCTATAATGACCGGGACTTATCCCAGACTCTGGAAAATGGCTCCAGTTCGTCCTACACCGAAATAAAAAACTCCCACAACACTCGATGATTATAGACCAATTAGTATTCTTCCCTGTTTATCTAAAGCACTGGAACACATAATACACTCACAGTTAACAGACTACCTCACCACACGTGACTTACGTGATGAGCATCAGGATGCATCGTACAAGCACCGCACTACACGACAATATTGAGGACATAAAAGTCTCAATGGAAGAAAGCGAACTCTCCATGTAACGAAAATGTATAAATATGCTATAAGATTAATATATCTTTTGACATACCATTAAAACCACAAAATTACAAGGTTAGGAAAATGATGTCAATGTTATAATTCAATTAATTATTCAATAAATAATAAGAATATATCATCCTTATTAATCATATCACAAAAGACATGTATAATGAGTTATTCACAGCGGTCTACAAAAAATCCTAATGTAAAAATAACATAATATATTTGTTTAGTCTTTGTCAATAACACTGTCCCTCTCCTATATCAAACACATCTCAAAAAATCATTTTAACTCGGATAATTTAAAATCACGTTTCTGGTTTATAATTTATCATATCTATACTATAATAATAATAATAATAATAATAATAATAATAATAATAATAATAATAATAATAATAATAATAATAATAATAATAATAATAATAATAATAATAATAATAATAATAATAATAATAATAATAATAATAATAATAATAATAATAATAATATTTATTATTATTATTATCATCAACATCATTATATTATTATTATCATTATTATATTATTATCATTATTTTATTATTATTATTATTATTGTTATTATCGTATAAAATGTTGTTTCTACATGAAATTTACATTGCTACATTTAATGTATCTTTAACTGTTTATAATTAGTATAGTGTATATCTATATTTGTCAAATATTTATTTGTATTTGTGCTGGTTGAGTGGAAGAGAAGGCCTTATGGCCTTAACTCTGCCAGAATAAATAAAACATTATTATTATTATTATTATTATTATTATTATTATTATTATTATTATTATTATTATTATTATTAGACTCAGTGACATGGCTTAAACTGCTTCAGTATAAATTCATATCATTTTGCTTTCAAAAAGAATGACGTTCATCATTAGCAGATAAGCTTCATGCGATGAACTACAAATTTGCTGTAACAAAACAGGACACAATAAGATATCAAGCATCAGTTCAATATTTTTGTGAATTAAATTTCAATGCTTAAAACTACGACTATTATACGTGGTACAGTCATTAAGTTTTGAGACTGAGCACATAGTGGCGCTGTAATGCGCTGTAGCGCATAGGTGGCGCCGTGGTATGGTACCTTGTCAGTTAGTCTCTCGTCCCAGCAAGAGACAGTTGAGTGCATTCACTGCAAGCAGAACTACGGTCTTTGTTGTGACGGTGATTTGAATGCGAATGTCGGAACGCGAGATGTCACAGTTAGAGCAACATCCAGTTCTGTCAGAAATTAGGCAAAACCGCTGTCGAAACGTTTCAAATGATGCAGTAAGTTTACGGTGAGTACGCATTGAGTCGCAGTGTTGTGTTTAGGTGGCACCGACGTTTTTTGCAAGGAAGATACAGTTTGGAAGATGATGTGCGTACTGGTCGGCCACAAACAATTCGAACTAAACGCAAGATCGAAGAAGTTGTGACGTTGGTGCGTGCTAACCGCTCCCAATCAGTAGACGATCTGGCAGCCATGGTACTTGTTACAAAATTCTGGAAGAAGTTGTGACGTTGGTGCGTGCTAACCGCTCCCAATCAGTAGACGATCTGGCAGCCATGGTACTTGTTACAAAATTCTGTCTGACCTGGACATGTGTCGTGTTACCTTATCCAGCACAGTGTGCCAGGAATCCTATCGCAAGACCAACATGATGATCACATGACGATTTTTTTCTCTTTCCTCTCGCATGAAAGGAATCCTACGTGGGTATAGATTTCGTTCTTCCGAAGAGGTCATGACTGCCACAAGAGAAGTCATACGGGACCTTCCTGCCAACATCTTTCAGCGGCGCTTCCAATAGCTATACCTACCACGGTTGGCACACATGCATGACGCCCAAAGGCGACTATTTTGAGGGAGGATGTGATTCTATTTAAGTGTACGCCTAGTTATCGGCATCTTGTGAGGCACTCAGATTCTTGTGGGTGCCTATCATCAGGCGTACAGTCTCAGAACTTAATGACTGTACTAGTAATTATGTACTTCATATGTAAAACACATTACTGATTCTAGAAACACAAAAACATTATAATATTTTATTCTCGATATTAATATGAATAAATTATATGCAAATCATCCGAGACAAATTGTTTTCTGATACATCTCACCTGATAACGCAAAAAAGAGCACTATTACGTATTAACTCTGGAGTTCAAGGAATTGGCAATGTAACATTAACTTTCCTACAAAAACAATTGACATCATTTTCCCGAAAATATCCACATTAGTATTATGTGTATAATGACCGGGACGTATCCCAGACTATGGAAAATGTCTCTAATTCAACCAATACCGAAATAAAACACACCCACAACACTCGATGATTATAGAACAATCTGTGTTTCCCCTGTTTTTCTAAAGCACTTGTACATAAAATACGCTCACAATTAACACATTACCTCACGACACATGGCGGGCATCAGTGTGGTTAAGAAAGAGACATCATACAAGCACCGCGTTACTCGAAATCTTAAAGGACATAAGTGACTCAATGCACAAAAGAAAACTCAATGTGTAACGAGAATTTATTGACCTAAACATTATACCTATGCCCAAAACTAAACAATGTATGGACAATTTAATCGAACATGCTATAAGATATATATATATATATATATATATATAATCATGAAGGAAGGACCCTATACAAAGTAAAATCTGTCTCCAGAATAAAATTTTAGAGAGATCTAATCAATTTAAATATCTTGGATATTATCTCTCTATCTGGGATGAAAAGGATATCCCTGAAAAAGTTACTAGTTATAATAAAAGTTTAGGAATTATTAATCAAGTTATGAAACCATCCCTTGTACAAAAAAACACCAGATTATGTTTATATAACACTTTGGCTAGACCAGTGTTGACCTATGGTAGTGAAGCATGGACACTAAAAAAACAACATGAAAGCAGAATAACGGCTTGTGAAATGAGATTCATGCGCAGAACAGCGGGTTACACCAGATGGGATCGGAAAAGGAACACCGATATCTTAAAAGAATTGAAGACTACGCCAATTTTGGAATATATTAAACAGTACCAACTAAATTGGAAACACCATCTTGAAAGAATGAGTTCAAATCGGATCCCCAAATCTGTTTATAATTATATACCAAGAGGACGAAGATCACTGGGCCGTCCTATGAAACGCTGGAGGGAAAATGTTCTTTAGGATCGTAACAGGCCTTGGCCTAATACTTGGAAGGAAGAAGAAGAAGATATATATATAATCATATACCAACAAATCCACAAAATTACTATGATTAAGAAAATAATGAAAATATTAATTACATTTCAATGCTTACAACTACTGTAACAATTATAATTATGTATTTGACATGCAAATTATTACAGATTCTAGAAATACAAGCACATTATAAAATTTTATTCTTATTATTTTGAAGAATAAATAATATTCCCCAGCCAACCGAAACAAATTCTCTTTCTGCTACATCTCACCTGATGACGCTACATTGCATTAATAGGAATTTAATCTAATTTTTAAATAAATATAAGACTCCAACAAAAATAACTGAAATTATTTCCCGACAATAACAAAATATTTAATACCTCTAAAATGAAGTACCTCTCCTAGACTGTGGAAAATGGCTGTAGTCTGTACAACATCGGTATCAAACAAACCCACAAAACGTACTGATTACAGAACCGATCAGTGTTCCCTCCATGTTTGTCTAAAGCACATGAAAATATAACACACACAATTAACTAAACAATATATTGAACACTTAATCAAATCTGCTATAAGTTAAATATATATTATGACATATCATTAAACCACAAACCTTCAATGTTAAGAAATTAATATCAATGTTATAATTCCATTAATGATTCAATTAACAATAAGAATATATAAAAGTTATTAACAGTGTTACAGAATACATGTGTGATGAGTTATTCATAGCGGACTACAAATATCCTAATATAAAAATTACACAAGAAAACTGTTCTGTTTTTTTCAGTAACCCTGTCCTGCCCTATGCCAAAACACATCTCAAACATCATTTTACCTCGGATAATTTAGAATCACGTTTCCCTTTTAATATTAATATCCTCAAAATAACACTGTAATGCCCAGACACTCCTATCCCACTTTTCAGAATTCCAATTTACATTTTCAACACTAAACCTGCATCCAATTCTAATTTCCAAAACATGGCTGCAAATTGGTATTCCCACTTCTTTTGTAAACCTGCAGAATTATACTTTGGTAAGGAATGACTGAACAGGGAAAAATGGAGATGGTGTGGCGATTTATGTACGTTCCGATCTCCATCCGGAAATTATATCCCATTCGCCAAGTGAATATTCGTCTCGACCCGAATACCTATTTATGTAAATTTTAACAAAAAAATTTAAGTTTTATTACGAGTAGTTTATAAGCCCCCGAATGACAGTCATCTGCATGACATTGAAACAGATTTCCATAATCTGATATCATCATAGAAACATATAAATGTGCTAGGAAACCTCAACTGTGACCTACTGGCCACTAATCCCAACAACACAATATATCTATAGACACTGTTCCACTCTTGCAAAATGACAAAACAGTCTTCCGAACCAACTCATCACAGAAACTATTCTGACACACGATTCGACTTAATTCTAACAAATAATCTTAATAGTTGTAACTAGTGGACCAATAGAAGCCACATAACATAATACTACTGGACATAAGAATTTGTTGAATATTCCCTATTTTTTCCTAAACGTAGGCTCTCTGACATGACTTAAACTGCTTCAGCAATAAGTTGGTATCATTTTTATAATCATAAACCATGGCCTTAAATCATCATTAGCAGTTAAGTGTTATTTTCTGAATTACAAATTTACCTAAAGAAAAAAAGGACACATTATTATATCAAGAATCAGTTCAATGTTTTATGAATTAAATTTCAGTGCTTACAACTACAACTATTATAATTATGTATTTCACATGTAAAAACTATAATTGAATTATTTCTTCTTCTTCTTCCTTCCAAGTATTAGACCGAGGCCTGTTACGATCCTATAGAAAATTTTCCCTTATGGGAAATTCTCGTATAAGACTTGAAAGCATAATAATAGTCCCTTCGATTGGTTGCTGGCCAAAGGAAGGCAAGACCAGTGATGGGGCTGCCATCTTATAGCCTCTGGTCAGACTTTTCTGGAGAAGAAAAGAAAATAAAGGAAAGAAGAAATGGAAAAAAGGAAGGACTCCCTAGCCCTCGGATGCCCTAATAGCGTCGGGGTCGAAAAAACAAGAGTTAACCAAGAGAGGTTAGATAGTAAAGTTAAAAGAGTGCAAAACACAAGTAAGTGGAAAAAATGTTTTGCACAGCTTGGGCACCTTGTGGTCGCCATCCACATATCCCCTAGATGAGGACCCCTGAGGGGATTATTTAAAAATATTAAAATAAAAGTAACTTAATGGCATAATTATAAAATAGAAAATATTAAAAATAACTATATGATATAATATATATAATATAATTGTTTTATTAAATATTTCTAATTAATAATCGGTATACTCAATTAATTACCTCTTAACATTTACACAGGAAACTCGAATTATTTACCAATATAATTTACACTCAGATATCTTGTTTCATTGTTAGATCTCTTTACTTATTTTAATTAATAATCATATAATAATAATAATGTGTTTGATCCCTTTTTGTTTTGAACTGGATTGTATTCCGTAGAGACTGGTGTACATGTACTTTTGATCCAGTTATTGTGTCAGTATTTCATTACTTTTGTCTTCTTCAAGCTCGCGGATAATTACTAAGCTTTTATAAAAATTATCTAAATTATTTACGCTTCTATTGCTTGCCTCTATGCGACAAATTCGCGGAAATTGGTAGGGTTTTCAATGATTCTGGGATTAATTTTGCCCAAAGGAACTTTATTGTTTATTATTTTCTCCTGAAAATCGTTTGTCCTAATCGACTCAATACCTGGATCGTTCGTGACCAAAAGCTGAAATTATTAGTCTCTCGCTGTAGCCTGGATTGTTAATTACTCTGACTTCAATTCTCGTCCTAACTCCGATTTTAAATATCCGGTGATCAAGAAAGTCTATCAGTGTTAATTTAGAAACTTACAAATCTAACTTAAACACAAGATCACAACATAGTCTCTTGCTTAATATACCACAACATAGGGCATCACATCACTCCATGTCATATACCATCTTCACTTCTCGCAACTGGAATTCCCTACCACAAGAAATAAGGGGCTGCCGGACATTGGCATCTTTTAAAAGAAATCTAAATTTATATTTGCTCTAACCTCGACTTCATTATTATCCAGTGTAAGGTATATATATATTAATTGGTGTTTCTCGTATAATTTATCATATTTATATTATTATTATTATTATTATTATTATTATTATTATTATTATTATTATTATTATTATTATTATTATAATTATTATTACTAGAGCATGCCATTAACTCTTTAGAGAATGAGGAAGGCTTACAACTGAATGGTATTAATAAGCTGTTAGTTTATGCTGATGATGTAGTACTACTGGCCGATAGCGAGGAGATACTAAAGGCCAACACGCACACACTATTGAGCAACACTAAGAAATTGGGACTGGAAGTAAATATCAGTAAAACTAAATATATGGTCACACGTAGAAATTCAGTATATAATGGAAATGGACAGCTAATGACAAATGAGGGAAATTTTGAGGAAGTGGCTGAATTCAAATACCTAGGATCAATAATCACGAATAGGAATGAGATGCACAAAGAAATTAAACATAGGCTCAATTCTGGAAATGCATGCTATTATGCATTGCAGAGACTTTTGATGTCCCAACTCCTTTCAAGAAACGTTAAGCTGAAAATATATAAAACTATTATTCTACCAGTCATATTATATGGGTGCGAAACATGGACTCTTACTTTAAGGGAGGAAAGGAGATTACGAGTATTTGAGAATAAAGTTCTTAGGAAGATTTTTGGACCAAAGAGAGATGAAGAAACAGGTGAATGGAGAAGACTACATAACAATGAACTACATTGGTCTTTATAAGAAGCCAGATATAATAAGAACAGTTAAGTCTCGTAGACTGCGATGGGCAGGACATGTTGCACGTATGGGGAATGAAAGACTTGCATGGAAGCTTCTTGTAGGAAAGCCAGAGGGAAAACGCCCAGTTGGTAGACCAAGAATGAGGTGGGAGAACAACATTAACTATGATTTGAGGGAAGTTGATTATACAGGGAATGATTGGAAAGCATTAGCTCAGGATAGGGATGTATGGAGAGCTTATGTCCGCGCGGCCATGAACCTACGGGTTCGATAGTGCCAGTGAGTAGTAAGTAAGTATTATTATTATTATTATTATTATTATTATTATTATTATCGTATCATTATTGTTGTTACCCTATAAAATGTTGTTTGTACATGACATTTACATTACTACATTTATTGTATCTTTAACTGTTTATAATTAGTATAGTGTATATCTATATTTGTCAAATATTTATTTGTATTTGTGCTGGTTGAGTGGAAGATAGGGCCTTATGGACTTAACTCTGCCAGAATAAATAAAGTATTATTATTATTATTATTATTATTATTATTATTATTATTATTATTATTATTATTATTATTATTAAATCTTACAGCTGTCGAATAAAAAGGACTTAGATTTATTTGTGTGAAGATTTGTCGCTTCTAAAAAATTAAAGATATTAGTTAAACTTACAACTATTACAGGAGTTGAATAGATAAACATTTCACCTTAATATTGATCCACCAACGTATTCGTCTATCTAAGTGTATATGATCTGTGCTGATGTAATTTAATAAACTGTGTGAATCTACGTACTAACGACATTCATTCGACGAGTTACAGTAGTTAGAAATTTAACACGAACCCCGAGATCCAAGCTTCTGCCCCTGATCTATCCGCCGACAGTAACCCACATTTGTAATCTATAATGACCGGGATCTATCCCAGGTTATGGTAAATGGCTGTAGGTCGTACAGCATCGGTATCAAACAAACCAACACCACGTGATGATTACAGGCCAATCAGTGTTCTCTCCCTGTTTGTCTAAAGAACATGAACATATAATTCACACAATTAACTAAACAACATATTGGACATTTAAAAAAATATGCTCTAAGGTAAATATATCTTATGACATACCATTAAATCTAGAAACCTACAATGTTAATAAATTAATACCAATGTTATAATTCAATAAACAATAAGAATATATAAACCTTATTAATAATGCTGCAGAATACATGTGTGATGCGTTATTCATAGCGGTCTACAAATATGCTAATGTAAAAATTACACACGAAAACTGTTCTGTCTTTTTCAGTAACCCTGTCCTCCCCTATGTCAAACACATCCCATAAATCATTTTACCTCGGGTAATTTAGAATCACGTTTCCCTTTTAATAGTAATACAATCAAAATAACACACTCTAATGCCCAAGTCACTCCTATTTCACTTTTCAGAATTCCAATTTATATTTTAAACACTAAACCTGCATCCAATTCTAATTTCCAAAACATGGCTGCAAATTGGTATTCCCAGTTATTTTGTAAACATGCAAAATTATATTTTAAGAGAAAAATTATACGCTCAGACCGGGACTTGAACCCGGGACCCTTGGTTCTCTAGACCAAGTGCTCTACCAACTGAGCTACCTGAGCAAGTACCGATCTAAACGCAAATCTTTCTCTATATACATTGTAATTCCCATCCACCAAATGCTGTGAAGCCATGCTTCTATCTTGCAAATGGCGGCTCCTTTATTAAGAAGACATATTTGGGAATTATACATTACAGCCAGTACGGCTTTTTCCAAGTTTTTATTATTGATTTCGTACATCTCAATGATGGATAAATCATATTTGAAGAGAAAAATTATACGCTCAGACCGGGACTTGAACCCGGGACCCTTGGTTCTCTAGACCAAGTGCTCTACCAACTGAGCTACCTGAGCAAGTACCGATCTAAACGCAAATCTTTCTCTATATACATTGTAATTCCCATCCCATCCCATGCGTTTAGATCGGTACTTGCTCAGGTAGCTCAGTTGGTAGAGCACTTGGTCTAGAGAACCAAGGGTCCCGGGTTCAAGTCCCGGTCTGAGCGTATAATTTTTCTCTTCAAATATGATTTATCCATCATTGAGATGTACGAAATCAATAATAAAAACATGCAAAATTACACTTCAATAAGATGGTAGAACGGGGAAAAATGGAGATAGTGTGACGATCCATCCGGAAATCGTATGCTATTCGCCAAGTGAATATTCATCTCTACCCGAATACCTATTTATGTAAATTTCAACAAAATGTATTAAGTTTTATTAGGAGTAGTTTATAAGCCCCCGAGTTACGGTCATCTGCATGACACTGAAACAAATCTCCATAATCTGATACCATCATATAAACATATAATTGTGCTAGGAAATCTCAACTGAGACCTACTAGTCATTCATTTGTTATAATTTGTTGACGGTTATAATAGCATTCCTATTATTTTAATTTCTAAAACATATTCAAACATATAAACTTGTTATATTTAATTAATGTTGGGAAGTAAACATTATGAGGTATAATCATTAAAATTCATCGGAGAACATATTGTTTAAACAACTCACCTCATAGGATTCATGCTTCCATGATATCGCGATTTCAAACATAGTCATGTTCATCGTCAGCCATAACTCCGACTGACGAAATTCTTCGGCTGACGATGAACATGACTATGTTTGAAATCGCGATATCATGGAAGCATGAATCCTATGAGGTGAGTTGTTTAAACAATATGTTCTCCGATGAATTTTAATAAAAACTTGTTACTCATTTTTTTTGTTGGAATTTTGATTACATCATCGCTCTGATAATTTTGGAAGGGATAGACCGAGTTTTCCTCTGTAGTGACGAAAGCTTACCCTCCGTGATATCTTTACCTTGTCGTGGTGTGCGTGCTTAAATGATCCTGAGAAGTATGCCGGCGGTAGCATTGCTGCCGATAGAGTTACCCATGCCGGACTGGTCGAATGTGATAAGCCAGACGAAGAAAGTACCTCGGTTGAAAGATTGACGATATTTCACCGTAAAAATACAACCGTCAAGAAATGCGAACATGGGTTCAACTGTGGTAAAAATTTCCGGAGGTCAATTACTCCCCCATTCGGTTCTCCGGGCGGGGACTACTTCAGGGAACCCATGCCAAAGGCTCAAACACAGGGACATGTTCCTAGGAACATGGAATGTTAGGACTTTATACAATAGCGGGGCACTAGATATGTTAACGCGGGAATTAGATAAATCGTCCATGGATATAGTCGCTTTACAGGAAGTTAGGTGGCCAGGAGAAGGTAGTTAGGAATCAGGAAGCTTTGCATTATACTACGGGGGTGCAGAAAGACCAGCATTTGGAACGGGTTTTTTAGTCAGGAGGATCCTATCCGCTATCCGATATATTAAGTTTGTTAGTGATAGGATATCATACATAACTCTAAAGGGTAAACGACATGATTTTATAATTGTAAATGTACATGCCCCCACAGAAGATAGAGATGACAAGATCAAGGATGAGTTCTATGAAGAATTAGAATGCTTATTTGACAGCCTTTCACGATATCATATGAACATTTCTTAGGAGATGTTAATGCAAAAGTGGGGCGGGAAGATATATTCAAACCAACAATAGGCTAATTCAGTCTTCATGAAGATAGTAACGACAACGGGGTTAGATTAGTCACATTTGCCACATCAAAGAATCTCATTGTTAAGAGCACAACATTTCAGCATAAGGATATTCATAAATACACCTGGACGTCCCCAGATGGAGAAACTCGGAACCAGATAGATCATGTATTAGTGGATAAACGCTGGCACAGTAGCATCATAGATGTTAGATCAGTTAGAGGGACAGACTGCAATTCGGATCATCATCTGGTCAGAGTGAAAATCACACAACGGCTATCGCTTATGAAAGGAACAAACGCTAAAGATGATTCTGAAAAATTTTAATTAAAAAACCTGAAAAATGATGAAATGCGGCACGAATACCAAATCAAAATTGCTAATAGATTTGAAGTACTGGGATCTTCAGTTGACAATGTGGCAAACGAAGAAGAAACTGATATAAATAAAGAATGGGAGGCTATAAGAGATAGGCCTACTAACCAATTTATAAGAAAGGAGAAAAAACTGATTGCAAAAACTACAGGGGCATCTCATTACTTTCAACTTCGTACAAAATTCTAACAAATATATTAGTAAGCAGACTTACTCCCTATATTGATGACATTCTAGGAGATCATCAATGTGCATTTAGAGGAAACAAGTCTACACCAGATCAGATTTTTAGTATAAGATAGATTTTAGAAAAGAAATGGGAATATAATGGTACTGTACATCAACTATATGTAGACTTCAAAAAAGCTTATGATTCAATTAAGAGGGAGAAGTTATATAGTATCCTGCTGGAGTTCGGAATTCCTAAAAAGTTAGTTAGACTTATACGAATGTGTATAAATGACAAAAAGAGTAGGGTGCATGTATGCAAACAGTTTTCGGACACTTTTGAAATCCAGAATGGGTTGAAGCAAGGAGATGCACTATCTCCTCTACTATTTAATTTTGTACTAGAGCATACCATTAAATCTTTAGAGAATGAGGAAGGCTTACAGCTGAATGGTATTAATAAGCTGTTAGTTTATGCTGATGATGTAGTACTACTGGCCGATAGCGAGGAGATACTAAAGGCCAACACACACACACTATTGAATAACACTAAGAAATTAGGACTGGAAGTAAATATCAATAAAACTAAATATATGGTCACACGTAGAAATTCATTATATAATGGAAATGGACATCTAATGACAAATGAGGGATATTTTGAGGAAGTGGCTGAATTCAAATACCTAGGAACAATAATCACAAATAGGAATGAGATGCACAAAGAAATTAAACATAGGCTCAATTCTGGAAATGCTTGCTATAATGCATTATATAGACTTTTGATGTCCCAACTCCTTTGAAAAAAAAACGTTAAACTGAAAATATATAAAACTATTATTCTACTAGTTATATTATATGGGTGCGAAACATGGACTCTTCCTTTAAGGGAGGAAAGGAGATTACAAGTATTTGAGAATAAAGTACTTAGGAAAATTTTTGGACCAAAGAGAGATGAACAGACAGGGGAATGGAGAAGATTACATAACAATTGATCTACATGGTCTTTATAGGAAGCCAGATATAATAAGAACAGTAAAGTCCCGTAGACTGCGATGGGCAGGATATGTTGCACGTATGGAGAATGAAAGACTTGCATGGAAGCTTCTTGTAGAAAAGCCAGAGGGAAAACGCCCAGTTGGGAGACCAAGAATGAGTTGGGAGAATACCATTAACTATGATTTGAGTGAAGTAGATTATACAGGGAATGATTGGAAAGCATTAGCTCAAGGTAGGGATGTATGGAGAGCTTATGTCTGCGCGGCCATGAAGCTACGGGTTCGATAGGCCTGTGAGTAAGTAAGTAAGTAGTAAGTAAGTAAGTAAGTAAGTAAGTAAGTAAGTAAGTAAGTAAGTAAGTAAGTAAGTAAGTAAGTAAGTGACGAAAGCTGAAATTATTAGTCTCTCGCTGTAGCCTGGATTGTTAACTACTCTGACTTCGATTCTTGTCCTAACTCCGATTTTAAATAACCGGCGATCAAGAAAGTGTATCAGTGTTAATTTAGAGACTTACAATTCTTACAGCCGTCGAGTAAAAAGGACTTAGATTTTTTTTGCGGGAACATTTATCGCTTCTAAATAATTAAAGATATTAGTCAATGAAACTAAATATATGGTCACACGTAGAAATTCATTATACAATGGAAATGGACAGCTAATGACAAATGAGGGAAATTTTGAGGAAGTGGCTGAATTCAAATACCTAGGAACAATAATCACAAATAGGAATGAGATGCACAAAGAAATTAAACATAGGCTCAATTCTGGAAATGCGTGCTATTATGCATTGCAGAGACTCTTGATATCCCAACTCCTTTCAAAAAACGTTAAGCTGAAAATATGTAAAACTATTATTCTACCAGTTATATTATATGGGTGCGAAATATGGACTCTTACTTTAAAGGAGGAAAGGAGATTACAAGTATTTGAGAATAAAGTACTTAGAAAAAATTTTTGGACCAAAGAGAGATGAACAGACAGGTGAATGGAGAAGACTACTTAAGAATGAACTAAATGGTCTTTATAGGAAGCCAGATATAATAAGAACAGTTAAGTCTCGTAGACTGCGATGGACAGGACATGTTGCACGTATGGGGAATAAAAGACTTGCATGGAAGCTTCTTGTAGGAAAGCCAGAGGGAAAACGCCCAGTTGGTAGACCAAGAATGAGGTGGGAGAATAACATTAACTATGATTTGAGGGAAGTATATTATACAGGGAATGATTGGAAAGTATTAGCTCAGGATAGGGATGTATGGAGAGCGTATGTCCGCGCGGCCATGAACCTACGGGTTCGATAGTGCCAGTGAGTAAGGAAGTATGTGTATATGATCTGTGCTGCTGTAATTTAATAAACTGTGTGAATCTACTAACGACATTCATTCGACGAGTTACAGTAGTTAGAAATTTAACACGAACCCCGAGATCCATGCTTCTGTCCCTGATCTACCCGCCGCAACAAAAACAGCTGACATAATTTTTCCGACAATAACCCACATTTGTAATCTACAATGACCAGGATCTATCCCAGGTTATGGTAAATGGCTGTAGTTCGTTCAACATCGGTATCAAACAAACCCACAACACGTGATGATTACAGACCAATCAGTGTTCCCTCCCTCTTTGTCTACAGCACATGAATATATAATTCACACAATTAACTAAACAACGTATTGGACATTTAATCAAATATGCTATAAGGTAAATAAATATATCTTATGACTAGGGCAAGGCAATTAATGATTTTGCATCTTTTTCTTATGAAGGTTGAAACATTGCTTGCATATATGAAAATGTACGGCATTAAAAAACGGATTAAATAAAAGCAATTTGTGAGGGCATTTTTTTGCATTTTCTTAACTTTTTTAGGGATAGGTATTTTTTAGGTCATATTGAGCATTTTTTACACTTTTCCGGAAGGTTGTGACATTATTTGTATTTGATTTAAGAGTTTTATTATAATTCAGTATTTTCCTTGTCAACACAATTTCTTGGAATTATGTAGTTATTTTGCTAACTACTACCCCTATTTTTCAAGGTATGTGCATAATGAACTTGCCCACTTCTAGGAATTTTACTCAATTTCTTAGAGCTTATGCTAGCTTCTACCCTTATTCTGATTGTTAACTGTAATTCAAAATTGCTGTAAAAGTGCACTGTGTAATTGAAATGGATTTTCTGCAATAAAAGGTACTGTAATATGTTATATTTGAAGAGAAATTTTTTTGCCTAGACCAAGACTCGAACCCGGGACCCTTGGCTTTCCGGGCCAAATGCTCTACCAACTGAGCTACTGAGGCGAGTTGCGATCAAGACGGAAATTTTTCTCTTATATACGTTGTATTCCCCTCGCGCCAAATGCTTAAAACCTTTGCTTCTATCTTTGAAAATGGCGGCTTCTTAGTTAAGTAGACATTTTTCTCTTCAAATATAATTTATCCTTCACTGAGAAGTGTTAAATTAATAATAAAAACTGTAATGTGTATTTTTTTAAATACTTTTCTTTTAATATTTTAATGTCAAGTTAAATTCTATGTAATTCAGTAATCAAGTGAGTACTTAATCTAATAAATAGTATTTTTATTGATATTTCTTAACTTTTTATTTGTCTTTTTTTATTTCATTGGTCATTTTTTGCATTTTTTAGGTCATAAATGCATTTTTTATTTTCCATTTTTTACCAATTTATAGGTCATTAAATGCCTTGCCTACTTATGACATACCGTTAAATCTAGAAACCGACAATTTTAATAAATTAATACCAATGTTATAATTCAATTAACAATAAGAATATATATATAATATATATATATATATATATATATATATATATATATACCTTATTAACAATGTTACAGAATACATGTGTGATGAGTTATTCATAGCGGTCTATAAATACCCTAATATAAAAATTACACAAGAAAACTGTTTTGTATTTTTCAGTAACCCTGTCCATATAGTATCCTGCTGGAGTTCGGAATTCCTAAAAAGTTAGTTAGACTTATACGAATGTGTCTAAATGGCTCAAAGAGTAGGGTGCGTGTAGGTAAACAGTTTTCAGACACTTTTGAAATCCAAAATGGGTTGAAGCAAGGAGATGCACTATCGCCTCAACTATTTAATTTTGTACTAGAGCATGCCATTCAATCTTTAGAGAATGAGGAAGGCTTACAACTGAATGGTATTAATAAGCTGTTAGTTTATGCTGATGATGCAATACTACTGGCCGATAGCGAGGAGATACTGAAGGCCAACATGCACACACTATTGAGTAACACTAAGAAATTAGGACTGGAAGTAAATATCAGTAAAACTAAATAGATTGTCACACGTAGAAATTCATTATATAATGGAAATGGACAGCTAATGACAAATGAGGGAAATTTTGAGGAAGTGGCTGAATTCAAATACCTAGGAACAATAATCACAAATAAGAGTGAGATGCACAAATAAATTAAACATAGGCTCAATTCTGGAAATGCATGCTATTATGCATTGCAGAGACTTTTGATATCCCAACTCCTTTCAAAAAACGTTAAGCTGAAAATATATAATACTATTATTCTACCAGTTATATTATATGGGTTCGAAACATGGACTCTTACTTTAAGGGAGGAAAGGAGATTACGAGTATTTGAGAATAAAGTTCTTAGGAAAATTTTTGGACCAAAGAGAGATGAACAGACAGGTGAATGGAGAAGACTACATAACAATGAACTACATGGTCTTTATAGGAAGCCAGATATAATAAGAACAGTTAAGTCTCGTAGACTGCGATGGGCAGGACATGTTGCACGTATGGGGAATGAAAGACTTGCCTGGAAGCTTCTTGTAGGAAAGCCAGAGAGAAAACGCCCAGTTGGTAGACCAAGAATGAGGTGGGAGTACAACATTAACTATGATTTGAGGGAAGTAGATTATACAGGGAATGATTGTAAAACATTAGCTCAGGATAGGGATGTATGGAGAGCTTATGTCCGCGCGGCTATGAACCCACGGCTTCGATAGTGCCAGTGAGTAAGTAAGTAAGTAACCCTGTCCTCCCCTATGTCAAACACATCTCAAACATCATTGTACCTCGGGTTAATTTAGAATCACGTTTCGGTTTTTAATATTAATACCCTCAAAATAACACACTCTAATGCCCAGTCACTCATATCCCACTTTTCAAAATTCCAATTTATATTTTCAATGCTAAACCTGCATCCAATTCTAATTTCCAAAACATGGCTGCAATTAGTATTCCTACTTCTTTTGTAAACCTGCAGAATTATACTTTGGTAAGAAATGACTAAACAGGGAAAAATGGAGATGGTGTGGCGATTTATGTATGTTCCGATCTCCATCCGGAAATTATATCCCATTCGCCAAGTGAATATTCGTCTCGACCCGAATATCTATTTATGTAAATTTTAACAAAATTGTATTAAGTTTTGTTAGGAGTAGTTTATAAGCCCCCGAGTGACGGTCATCCGCATGAGATTGAAACATGATCATGATCATCATCATTATCACTCCAGGGATTAGGCAATTGCCCGTTCCGACCTCATAATGCATCAGCCCAACGTCTTCTAGGTCTTCCAACATCACGTCTTCCTCTTGCTTGATAATAATTTCTTGCTAACAATGGATATCTCTCCTTACTCATTCCATCGATATGATCAATCCATTTCTGTCTGTAATTCGCGACTTTATCCAATAAAGGCTGTACTTTCAATTCTTCACTTATATCCTCATTTCTTATTCTATCAAGTCTTGTACATCCTTTAACTTGTCTTAGCAACCTCATCTCCGCCGTCTGTATTCTATCCTTCTGTCTTTTCACTGGAGCCCAAGTTTCACACCCATACAATATTGTGGGAACCACCATAACATTATACATTTTTATCTTTGTTTCTTTTCTAATTTTATTTTTGAATGTTCTCTGTATTGTTCCACTCACCGTCTGAAATTTATTTATTTTGGAGTCTATATCTCTTTCCACATTGTAGCCAACATCACAGCCCAAATATTTGAAACTAGACACCCTGTTCTATACTTTGATTTTCTAAAATAATTTTGGATCTCACTGGATCTCTTCCTCTAAAAGCCATGGTGTTCGTTTTCCTTACAGAAATCTTTAGATCGTATAATTTACATATTTCATTTAATGCATGCATTGATTTCTGTAAGTCGTCTTCATTTTTCTGTATTATGATTACATCGCCAGCAAACAGAAGATTATTTATGCACACTTTATTATCTATTCTTATTCCTGGATTTCACTAAAACTTTCCACTTATTTAAAATATCGTCTATATATATATATATATATATATATATTAAACAAAGTGGGTTATTAACTACGTCCTTGTCGTAATCCAGTATTTGTTTTGATTGTATCTGTTCTTTTGAATCCGGTATCTTTAATTATATTTGTGTCTTCATATAATTTCTTTATTGTTTCAACAAGGCACAGCGGGTATCCTTTCATTCGTAATATTTCCCATAATTTTTGTCTGTTTACTCGATCGAAGGCCTTATCCAAATCTATAAATCCTATGTGAGTTTCTAAGTTACATTGAAACAAATTTCCATAATCTGATACCATCATATAAACATATAATAGTTCAAGGAAACCTCAACTGTGATCTACTGGCCACTAATTCCAACAAAACAATATTTCTATAGACACTGTTCCAGTCTTGCAAAATGACAAAACAGTCTTCCGAACCAACTCATCACACAAACTATTCTGACACACCATTCGACTTAATTCTAACAAATAATCTTCATAAAGTTGTAACTAGTGGACAAATAGAAGCCACATAATATAATACTCCTGCACATAAGAATAGGCATATGTTGAATATTCCCTATTTTTACACGCTTTATATTAGCTTGACCTGTATCTATCTATCCATCTATCCATCTATCCATCTATCTATCTATCTATCTATCTATCTATCTATCTATCTATCTATCTATCTATCTATCTATCTATCTATTATCTATCTTCTATCTATCTATCTATCTATTAATCTATCTTCTACTATCTATCTATCTATCATCTATCTATTCTGTCTGTCGTCTGTTGTCTGGTCTGCTGTTATCTGCTATCTGTCTATCTGTCTATCTGTCTATCTTTCTGTCGTCTGTCTGTCTGTTCTGTCTGTTCTGTTCTGTCTTTCTGTCTGTCTGTGTTGTTGCTGTCTGTCTGTCTGTTGTCTTCTGCTGTCTGTCTGTGTCTGTCTATCGATCTATCTATCTATCTACTACTATCATCTATCTATCTATCTATCTATCTATCTATCTCTCATCTATCTACTATCTAGCTAGCGAGCAGCGAGCGAGCGAGCGAGCGAGTGAGCGAGCTAGCGAGCGAGCGAGGAGCGAGAGAAGCGAGCGAGCAGCGACGCGAGCATGAGAGGAGCGAGCGAGCGAGCTATATATCTATCTATCTAATCTACTATCTATCTATATATCTATCTATACGATCATATCTATCGATTACTATCTATCTATCTATCTATCTATCTATTATATCTATCTATCTATCTATATATCGATCTATCTATCTATCTATCTATATCTATCTATCTATCTATCTATCTATCTATCTATCTATCTATCTATCTATCTATCTATCTATCTATGTAACAGAATTTTTCAACGCGTTTTCTCCCACTTAAAATAATTGGATCGACTTGAAATTTTGTATACTTGTAAAGGACCCGTGACAATACAATAATTTCTTATTTATTTCCTAAACTTTCACTCAGTAACATGACTTAAACTGCTTCAGAAATAAGTTTTTCTCATTTTGATATTATAATCAAACATGGCCATAGTTCATCATTAGCAGTTAAGTTACCTAAAGAGAGAGAAACAAACAAAAACACACACATTATTATAACAATCATCAGTTCGATGTTTTATGAATAAATTTCAATGCTTACAACTACAAGTATTATATTATGTATTTCACATGTAAAAACTATAATTGAATTAATTAAAAACATTAAAATAAAAGTAACTTAATGACATAAATATACAATAGAAAATATTAAAAATAACTATAAGATATAAATATATCAAAATAGTGAGTAAAATATGAAAATCTTGAAAATAATAATATAAAAATTCCTTAGATTATACTCGTAATAAAAATAAAATATAATTTGATTAGACATAAAATTTAAATAAATTAAAATTCATACAAGAAAAAATTATCACAGCGATGAGATAACCAAAATCCCAACAACTAAAGTAAGTAACAGTTTTATATGTTTGAATTTGTTTTAGAAATTGAAATAATAGGAACACTATTACAACCCTCAAGAAATTATATCAAATGAAATGACACTTTTATATGTTTGAATACTCCTGAGAAATAAGAATAATACGAGACCACTGCAACCATCATCCCCAGGTAGACTGATAAAGATAAAATACAAAAAAACTCTAAATTCAAGTCATGAATAACTAAATTCCAAAAAAGAGTTTACAAATTAATTAAATATGGAGTGGAAAAAAGGTGGAGCCCAGGACAAAGACATTACTACCAAGAACAGACCTAGATAATTGGAATTCTCGAAGAGGATGGACTAGCAAATTGGGAGTGTCTTTACTGACAGTTAAACAATTAGATTAATTGTAATAAATACGATTAACCAATTGTTAAAGCTATTGTGGAACAAAATTAAGATGGACGAGACAGAGTTTTCCTTGTAGTGATGAAGGTTGAAGTTATTAGTCTTCCGCTGTAGCCTGGATTGTTAATTACTCTAGCTCTGACTTCGATTCTCGTCCTAACTCCGATTTTAAATATCCGGCGATCAAGAAAGTGTATCAGTGTTAATTTAGGGACTTACAATTCTTACAGCCGTCGAGTAAAAATGACTTTTCTTGTTAACATATGTCCTATAGACGTCGTAATTAGGTATTCTCCATGTAGTCTGGTCCATTGGTCTAGTCTCAGATATTAATGCAATGTCAAAAATTCAGTCAAGTCAGTAAATTTGCAAATTCTAGAATTTCATTACGGATTCCATTTACATTCCATTCTAGAATTAGCAAAGGTTGTATGGCATTGGGTCGTCTAAGTTCCATTTTGGATGTTAGTAAGAGCAGTGAGTAATGCGACTATGGTGGTAAGTAACTAAGGGTTCTCGAGGACTTTTTTGATGGGTGTAATAAGTGTCTCAATGTCAACAGTTTCAAATACCTAGGTATCTCTCTCCAGCCTAAGGGAAACTCCTTCAACCTGCATATATCGGACAGGACGAACCAAGCAATCAAAGCCATGCACGAAAGAAAAGACATAACCAAGATGTCCATGGAAGCAGCAATAAAACTGTTCCACACCAAGATTGTACCCATAGCCACATACGGTCTTCAACTGATATGGGATCATCTGGACACCAACAGCTTTAGACTCCTGGAAAAAGTGAAATCTATGTATTTGAAAAAGGCAGCGGGTCTGTCAAAGTTCGCATCCTCCCGCACGGTCTATGAACTGACAAAGGAGCTATTTCTCATAGAAGAGCTCCGATTGAAACTATTCCTGCCATCTACAGCGAGCTATAATACTGTACTAAGAGAGCTGCAGTTGAAAAGAATCCATTTGGACCGATTTCTACAACACCGATGCCATGAGCTCAGAAGACTGGAAGAAGCCGAACTACGACACCTAGTGACCCGACTAGCAGTACACGGCTTCCATCACAGACTGTGCAAAACGAAACAGTTTCATGACCCGGGACCAGAATGCGTGTGCGAGCGATGCGGCATGTTATGCGAGAGATACCATGTGCTAAAGTGCAAAAAAACAGAGGGCAATATCTGACAGGATTCTGTATGGACAGATAAACGAATATAGATTAACTAATCTTTGCACATTGTGCGCTATACATTATTATAATAAGTGTCTCAATTGAATTACTAATAGTGTTGTTGATGTTGGTGTTGTTTCTAACGGGTCTGCTTGTGTGATAGTTGTTAATGTTGGTGTTGTTTCTAACGGGTCTGCTTGTGTGATAGTTGTTAATGTTGGTGTTGTTTCTAACGGGTCTGCTTGTGTGATAGTTGTTAATGTTGGTGTTATTTCTAACGGGTCTGCTTGTGTGATAGTTGTTAATGTTGGTGTTGTTTCTAAAGGGTCTGCTTGTGTGATAGTTGTTAATGTTGGTGTTGTTTCTAACGGGTCTGCTTGTGTGATAGTTGTTAATGTTGGTGTTGTTTCTAACGGGTCTGCTTGTGTGATAGTTGTTAATGTTGGTGTTGTTTCTAACGGGTCTGCTTGTGTGATAGTTGTTAATGTTGGTTTGTTTTCTAACGGGTCTGCTTGTGTGATAGTTGTTAATGTTGGTGTTGTTTCTAACGGGTCTGCTTGTGTGATAGTTGTTAATGTTGGTGTTGTTTCTAACGGGTCTGCTTGTGTGATAGTTGTTAATGTTGGTGTTGTTTCTAACGGGTCTGCTTGTGTGATAGTTGTTAATGTTGGTGTTGTTTCTAACGGGTCTGCTTGTGTGATAGTTGTTAATGTTGGTGTTGTTTCTAAAGGGTCTGCTTGTGTGATAGTTGTTAATGTTGGTGTTGTTTCTAACGGGTCTGCTTGTGTGATAGTTGTTAATGTTGGTGTTGTTTCTAACGGGTCTGCTTGTGTGATAGTTGTTAATGTTGGTGTTGTTTCTAACGGGTCTGCTTGTGTGATAATGTTCCTTTGTGGTAGTGGTGGAGAGTTAGTTCTATCTGTGGTGGGGCTATGTCTTGGTGCGTTTCGTGTAGGAAGCCTATAACCTAGCCACTAATTCCTACAACACAATATACCTACAGCTGTTCCAGTCTTGCAATATGATAATACAGTCTTCCGAACCAACCCATCACACAAACTATTCTGACTCACCATTGGAATTAATTCTAACAAATAACCATCATGTAATTGAAACTAGTGGACAAATAAAACATAATGACACATAAAACATAATAACACTGCACAAAACATTATATACATTGAATATTCGCTCATTTATCCTAAGCGTAGCTCAGTGACATGACTTAAACTGCCTCAGAATTACATTTATATCATTATTACATTCAGAGGGTGTAACTTTGTAATATTCATCATTAGCAGATAAGGTTCATGTAATGGACTACAAATTTGCTGTAACAAAACAGAACACAATAAGATATCAAGCATCAATTCAATGTTTTATAAATGATTTTTCAATGCTTATAATTACAATTATTATAATTATGGCGGCACCATTGTTAGTAAATAAATCCTTCTTACCTGTACTTACTTACCAACAAGCTCATTGATACTCGGGACCATCTCATCTTTCTCTAAACAACACTTTACATGGACACATACATGACACTTTTAGCACATAACTCTTACCTGATCTCACTATATTTTCTTCTTTTCACTTAACATTATGTGGTGTCTGTAGTCACAATACCTGGATCGTAAGTGACCAAAATGCTTGCAAGAATAGTTGTTGCAACCACTTTGGTCGACTTTTCACCGCTGTATATAGAGTCGAACCAAGGACTGTCTGATTTCGTGTCCGTAAGGTATTTCAAGTACTTGTCCTTCGTTTTTGTGTTTCTTTTGTACTGTTTCGACTGTTTGTCTATCTGGACATTGCACACATTTCTTTGCACCGGTCTACCTATTTCAAAACGTTCAATGCGCTTGTCACTTGTACAAGCTTTATTTATTTGTTTAATCTAGACATTCCTTGCTTCGAATTTACATAAGATATTTCATACATGTTTTCACACTCCACGCTTTCACTCAGTTACCCTGATTAATCGTTACCCAACATTCCATTCCCTTATTTAATTCAATTCCTAGGCCTATGTTATCCCTATCTCCCTCTATCGCTTCGATTTCTACGTGTCCAAGATTATTCTATTTTATTTTCTAGGGTAGTAATAATTTCTATCTTACCTTGTTTTATTTCCTCTTTTAGTGTTTCTAAGTTTCTACTTATTCTTTCTACAAATTTCATGAAAACTATATTCTGGTTCCTAGGTTCCAATTTTGTTTTACATTTTTACTCCTTTCCCATAATATTTGCTACTCCCTAGTATATTCCCATTTATCAATCTCGTCCAGACTCGCTCTCAGATATATTTTATTTATATAAGTTCCTCTCATACCTTTCGTTGTCTTGTCTGTATCTTACTATGTTTGGTGAGTCCTCTTGTCGTTGCCTCCAGGTTTTCTTCCTCTTGCTCGTGGGTATCGCCGCTCGTACACTCTTATCCACACTTCATTGATAAGTGTCAGCAGCTTTACGAAGCCATAAGTTGTGCTTCCAATTTGGGACGATACGTCTGCCCCTCTGCTTTGTGTCCACCTGTTGGGCGACAATAAGGAACGGACTTATTATGGGATGATTGGATATGTCGGATGTAGCCATAGCGTTAGGCGTTGTACGGGACAAACAAATTAAGATAAAGGGATATGATGTATGGACAGTATAGTACTCCGGACTAGCTGTGTTCAAGTTTCGTGAGCAGAGATCTTATCCAGTGTACGGGAGGGATCAACTTTTATAAGATCCATGATGTGTTTTTGAGGCATTGTTCAAAATTAAAATATACAATTATGGAATATTTACCTGAAAGGTCCGTCTCCTCAACTTAATTAATTATTTAACTGTAGCGCTTTCGGGACTTGTCCCATCATCGGCAGGATTCAAAACTGGTGTTTCATTGAAGATCTGGTAGAGGGGGTTACATGTATTGGGTTCGTTTTCGTTTATCAGATTGTCGTTGTTGTGAGCTGCTTTCATGATTTCCATCTCTTCGAGTACGTTTATCTACGCTGGATTATTTTCTCTGTGCATTACCCCCTCTACCAGATCTTCAGTGAAACACCAGTTTTGAATCCTGCCGATGATGGGACAAGTCCCGAAAGCGCTACTGTTAAATAATTCATTAAGTTGAGGAGACGGACCTTTCAGCTGAATATTCCATAATTTTATGTTTTAGTTACGGGAGGGATATTATACATCAGGAGTAAACACTAGACAACTTCTTCAGGCGAGACAACAAAGTTCCAGTTTATTGCAGCTTGGCGAATACACTTCGCCGGTACTCCGGTTACTTATTTAACGCCATTGGCAGTATGTGGCGAGCGTCGTAACCTATTATAGAATCGCTTGCGTTCAAAGACTATTACGCCACGTTCCGCTCCTATGTTGACTATTGTCCGTCTGGCTTAACTTTGCAAGAAATTTGTAGAAAGAGACAGCTGTGCTCAACTCTCTCACTCGCACCAGTGTTGTCGGAGTTTCTTCGCCAGATGTTAAGCCCAGAAATATTCAATGGAAATATCTACTAATAAAACTAAAATAATGGCCTTTTGTGGAAAATCCCCAATACCAAGCAAAATTTGTTTTAAATAACAAAATTTTAGAGAGAGTTAATGAGTTTACTTATATAGGATATAAACCCTCTCTTTTGTTGAAAATTTGGATTTACCAGAGAAAATTGTGAAATTCAACAAATCAATGGGAATCATTAATAGAGTTTTAAAACCTTAATTAGTGCAAAAATCAACTCGTACTCGTCTTTATCAAATAATGGCTCGACCAGTCCTATGTTATTGGAAGGGTGGACTATAAGGACGAGAGAGGAAAGCAGACTAACAGCTTGTGAGATGAAATTTATGGGCCGAACAGCTGGCTACACCAAATGGGATCGAAAGAAAAATGTAGAAATCCTTCAAGAACTTAATGTGTCACCAATACTGGACTACATCTCCAGATATCAGCTAAACTGGAAGGAACATGTCTCAAGAATGGCTAGATCCAGGATCCCCAAGGCAATAATGAACTACTGTCCAAATGGGAAACGGACACTTGGTCGACTTATGAAAAAATGGCACGAAAACCGCTTTCTCAGGCCGTAACAATTCTTCTAGGACTAATACCTGGCAGGATGATGATGATGATGATGTTAATAGGGGTAAAGGGGAAGACGAAAACTGACAACAGGGTGGGTTTTTTCTTTTGTAACTGGTCAAGGATCTACCCTTATATCTCCATCTCTCTCTTTGATAAGTTAAGGCAGATACACAATACACTTATACGCCGCCGTCACTTTTCCTTACTTGTCACTATAGTGGAGGAGGACTAAGTTGGCATGATTTCTGCTATCCTTGTCTAGAGAACTGTTCTTCCACCCTTCGCAAAACACAATGGGCTACCATTGTAAAATTACTTAGGAATGCTAGAAAAACTCCACCCCCCACTTCCGTCCAGTCACTTTTGTGTCAGGTAATTTTTGTCAGTGGCGACTGGTTCAGAGTGCTCTGTTAAAAGTGACTGCAGAGCGTGTGAAAAGATTGAAGAGTCATATTGGCAGCAGACGGTTTAATGGACGAAATTAGTGATCGGTTTGAAATAAATTTAGACGATACCGACGACGATGAAAATGAAAATGAAGACAGGAAGGATCTTTAGAAGAAGGGAATGCCACCACTGCAGGGAGTGTCTGCCCTACCGCTGTCACCGTGAAGAGATATGTGTAAGAGTGAGAAAGAAGATGGTGAGTACTCTCTTTCTCTTTCTAAAATATTCTGGACAAGTTAGCCCTCATGGACTATACTCTTCAGACTCCGGTATTCTAAAGCATTTATCTGCACTTCCAGAGGATCACACGAGTGGCCTCCTAACAATAATCTACTCTCTGTTGGATAATACGTGCCTTGACTGTTAGAACGAGAACGTAAGGCAGATGTCTATTAGCAACGCGCACACGTGTTTAAATTACTCTCAGCGTCGCTACGTGGAACTTATATGCGGCGACCTTCTCGGTGGCAAGCGTACTAGTTTATCACGCGCCTACCCTGCTAGCGCCCAAACACTTGTTCTCGATTCACATAATACAAAAAAAAAATCACTAATAAAAATGTTATAGTAGATTGTTAATTATGCTATCCATAGTAGTCCTCAGATTTCAGATGTTAACTGGTTAGCCAAACCTGCTCTACTATACGGAAGTGAATGCTGGACACTTCGAGCAAAAGATAAATCCCGCATAAATAGTTCACAAATGAGATTCCTCCGATCACTAACTGGAGTAACATTAAGGGATAGAATGAAAAGTGATGAGATAAGGATGCAGTGGAATAGTAGGGAAATGGTTGAACATATACAAAATTATCAGATTAAATGGTTCCAACACGTCCAGAGAATGTCAAATTCCCGTTTACCAAAGATGATTTACCACCTCAACCTTAAAGGCAAAAGAGACCTCGGAAGACCCTTCAACCGATGGAAAGATCAGTTTTTGTAGTCGCAGAACGGGCATCATCACCCAATACTGCATTCGGAAGAAGAAGAACTGGTTAGATGTTCAAAATTAAAATATAAAGTTATGGAATATTCACCTGAAGGTCTGTCTCTTCAACTTAATTAATTATTTAACTGTAGCGCTTTCGGATTCCTGCCGATGATGGGACAAGTCCCGAAAGCGCTACAGTTAAATAATTCATTAAGTTGAGAAGACGGACCTTTCAGGTGAATATTCCATAATTTTATATTTTAATTTTGAATAATACCTCAACGGAACACATCATGAATCTTATAAAAGTTGGTTAGATGTTCCTGCAGGAGTCATAAACAGCAAGCAATAGGAAATAGTGGAATGCAGGCTTTCACGGCCGGTAATCATGGTAATAAAAGATTCCGGGCTATGTGGCCGTGGTCTATAACTGGCGTTTCTTCCAGACGTTTCTCCCTCAACTGCGGAGGGCATCTTCAGTGGCGAGCGCTTCAAGCTGTTGCTTCCCTGTCGTAGACTCGACTGCAGTCGAGAAGCAATAGGAAATATTTGCAAATCAATTAATTGATTTGTCGTCGAAAGTAATATAGCCTCCTTAAGGGAACCTGTAGGTGAAACTTCTCATTTCTATAGTTTACGTGCTACTAACATGACATTTTATACACAAATTGCCAACAATTGCGTATGTACATGAGCAAAATTGCATGTAGATATCTTCAATGGTTATGGAGATATGGATTATAAGATGTTTGATTCAGCGATTTAAAACAAAAATGTCCCTCATGATGCCAATTAATTTTTTTTAAGATTCTAAAAAATATATTTATGTTCACCTAACCATAATAGATTAATATATCATATGATTTTTATTTACAGTGCTTAATCACTGAGGAAAAAATAATAAATTTGTGTTTTTAATTTTTTTTTAAAAGCACATAATATTATAAAATCAATATCTGGAAAAGTACTTGTTATACACAAAATTCTCTAGACTATTTAACTCATGCCCCAAATGGGAGTCAATGACCAATCACGTTTCAATGATTTCTGTTTTACAACCAATCAGAGTCGTATTTCACCAAATATTTATCAGTGTTATAATTACCATATTAAAGAAAGCTCCTCCTTACAATATTGCGTTCCTTTGGCAATAAATAGTATGATCTGGTTGCAGTGATAAACAAAAGAAGCAGTAGAAGCGTACCTATCGTTTCTCATTTGTTTTCAAACATCGCCGTTTACATTAAATATATAAATATTTTAAAATAACTATAGTTAAATAATGATTTGTGAGTAAACAGCTTAATTTTATTCGTTAAATAGTCCTAACAAATGCCACTCTTGATTTCCAAATTCTCTAGATAAATTCACTCCTCACTTCGTGAGTCGTGAATTTATCGATAATTTGGAAATCACTCGTGGCATTACTTATGATAAATTTGTTTATTGAATGTGTCTGTACCTCTGTTCAAATTTTAAAACTAATCTGTCAAAATTACATCATGAGTATTTTGAAGACTGAAAAATGTAAAAAAAGAAACAGAAACTGAGAAAAATCTATATAAAGATTTAAAGGGCCACCAAACCACTCGCGCACGGCTCTTTAAAATATCAAATGATGCCTTTTGTATGCTCCAATTATAAAAAAAGATTATAGATTATGAAACTAGAAGGTTCAGACATAATTACTAGGAAAAAAACAAAAAATGCATTTTTGAAGGATTTTCTTGAAATTTCACTATCGCGAACCTCAAAACTAGTCATCAGGACGCGAACTCGGTACCCAGAGTAACTAGAGATAAAAACTTCATTAAAAACGTCCTGGCTACTTTTTCAATGCGACAATTAGCAGAAAAATAGTAGGAACTCAATGCATATGCTTCAGAAAAAAATCGACGCGTGGCAAACAGTGCAAAAATTTCATAAAAGTGCCAAATGTGTTTTGTGTTATACTTTATAGCTATGAATAAAAATCAAATTGGAAAAACAAATAACACGTTTTAGCGCTCAGAAAGATGAAAAAATAGCTCTGAACAGATAGAATCGGTTCACATTTTTTAAACAAAATTAAAGCAACGAAAGAGAATCATTTTATACCATTGTACTGCGTAATCACTGTAGATACAATTTTCGGGGCTTAAATTGTACCCTTTTATGAGTCCTATTTATTATGAACATTTCGCGCAAAACTGTTTATAACTTCCTGCACAATTCGCTAAAATGTAAAAAACAGGTGTCTCGGTAATATGCCATCTAAATGGCCAATAATGGACCCACAGCAAATATTCAAAATTATATTTGTTCAGAAAGAGTTGCTCCACAATTTCCTATAATTAAAAGTCCTGAGTTCAATTAAATGACTTAAAATGCCTTTGAACATCATTCTATTTCGGTCTGACGCACCGGAGGTGAAACGGAACTCTCGAAGGTTCAGCTACTCGAGCGTTGCAAAGCGATCGCACTCGTTCCCTCATAATGACAGTCCTACTCCTCCGGCGGAGCGTCTGTCAGAAATAGCCAGATTTATTAGTTTTGACGTGAATACGTCTTTAAATTTGCGTCCATAGTGGGAGGCAATTCAGAGAACTGATGATAAGGTTTGGTGATACATATCTATCATCTACATCCAAAATTTAATTACACCACTCGATAGATAAAAGATCAAAGAATTCGTTCAGTGTAGACTGTGACACATCGCGCACGGTGGAGGGGGAAGCGCCGCCATTTTGAGGTATTTTCGCTGCGTCACATAATTTTCGTTTAGTTTAAATTTTAACTCAGAGAAGTTACGACGTTCGTTTGAGTTTCAATCATCAGCTATCATCAAGATTCATGGATTGTGTACATAAAACTTTAGTGTGAAATAATTATAGTGTATATATATATATATATATATGTGTGTGTGTGTGTGTGGGTGTGTGTATGTTATGTGTACATGCCTCGAGAGAGAATTAAATTATTAATCAACTGATAAGAGCAATAATATAAATTAACACACACTGCAAAACAGAAATTAAAGTAAAAGAACAGCAAACTGAAGAAATAACGTCAAAACAGAGCATCAGGCAAGGTCACTCGTTTTAAGTCCATTCTTATCTAATATTATAATGGGTACATTATTGAAAACATAATATCACGTTTGGAGTATAAAATAGGAAACACTAGATTTCACTTGATATGTTACGCAGATGATGTCGTTCTCCTTTCAGAATCTGTAGATAATTTACAAAGATCTTTATATGAATTTAGTATAAATGCCAGAAAATACAATCTAGAAATTGATGTAACTGAGACTAAATGCTTAATAATATTAGAAGAATCAGTAAGATGCCAACTAGTGGAAAAAAATATAAATTATATAACAAGTATCAGAATTTAATAAGGTGATATATTGTCCGATTTTTGTTTTTAAAGTTATTTTTTTCTTCGCATACGAAAAGTGGAATAAATGGAACCTTTATACATTTTTACATCTATTAGCTCAGCACAGATTTTTTCCAAAATATTTTTATTGACTTCCTACGATTTTTCTGCAATTTTATTTTTAAATATCTAATTACTTTGGGCTATAACTGACCATGGAGTTACCATAGTATACATTATTAGGTGTAGCAGCTTAAATAATAGGTCTGTTCGATCTTTCAATTCTTACATTCTTGGTCTACCAACTGGGCGTTTTTCCTCTGGCTTTCCTACAAGAAGCTTCCATGCACGTCTTTCATTCCCCATACGCGCAACATGTCCTGCCCATCGCAGTCTACGAGACAACTGTTCTTATTATATCTGGCTTCCTATAAAGACCATGTAGTTCATTGTTATGTAGTCTTCTCCATTCACCTGTCTGTTCATCTCTCTTTGGTCCAAAAATTTTCCTAAGAACTTTATTCTCAAAAACTCGTAATCTCATTTCCTCCCTTAAAGTAAGAGTCCATGTTTCGCACCAATATAATATAACTGGTAGAATAATTGTTTTATATATTTTCAGTTTAACGTTTTCTGAAAGGAGTTGGGACATCAAAAGTCTCTGCAATGCATAATAGCACGCATTTCCAGAATTGAGTCTATGTTTAATTTCTTTGTGTATCTCATTCCTATTTGTGATTATTGTTCCTAGGTATTTGAATTCAGCCACTTCCTCAAAATTTCCCTCATTTGTCATTAACTGTCCATTTCCATTACATAATGCATTTCTACGTGTGGCCATGCATTTAGTTTTATTGATATTTACTTCCAGTCCTAATTTCTTAGTGTTACTCAATAGTGTGTGCGTGTTGTCCTTTAGTATCTCCTCTCCATCGGCTTTTATAATACTTTAGATATTAAAATTTAATAAGTAAAAAATGTGCTGTACAGAGAAGAGTTTGAAGCCATCCTGCAATCACGCTGGGTAAACTACTTGTCAATAAATATTTTTATTAAGTTCTTGACTTTGTAATACTATTAACCATAGACCTATATTCGAAACGCATTTTTATCTAATAGTTACTTAAACATATCAGTTAACTTATAATTTGCAATTAAAACATTTTACATACCATTAGATCATCTTCTAAAGTTGTTATGATATTAGATCCCACAATTCGTTTAGAGATTCATAATGGCCAACTTGAGGATGTTGACTCTGAAAAGAAAGCCATATATGAGCCAAAAGTTGACTATTACAAAGATAAATACCAACTAGATAGTATAACTGTCACAGGATTGATGATCGGGGCAAGAGGTACTATACCAGGATTCTTAGCCAAATTTTAGAATTCCTTAGATTTGCCATTAAAGGATCAATTTAAATTTTAAGAAACCATATCTACAAATATATTGACTTAGGCTTTCACGGCCGGAGTTATTATGATGATCTTGTAGATTTCCGGGCTGTTGGCCGTGGTCTTGAGGCTTGTAGTACCCCAAAGTTTCGCCAGAGACTGCGTTCGGCATCCTCAAGGGTTGTCTTGAGACTCAAGACAACCCTTGAGGATGCCGGACGCAGTCTCAAGACAACCCTTGAGGATGCCGGACGCAGTCTCAAGACAACCCTTGAGGATGCCGGACGCAGTCTCAAGACAACCCTTGAGGATGCCGGACGCAGTTTCTGGCAAAACGTCGGGGAACTACAAGCCTCAAGATCACGGGCAACAACCCGGAAATCTTCTACAAGATCATCATCATCATATCTACAAAATTTCTACTTTATTGTATGTATACTTAAATTACAATTTGAAATTTTTAAATGTATTTGCAAAATCTATTTCATCAATTCCAAAAATTAATTGTTTCTAACACTTTGACCTTGAGACTATCCTCTAACGAGGAAAGTTGTATATAATAAAAAATAATAACACACATAAAACATAATTGTATTAACTTCAAGAGAATGAATTTACCACATTTTTCTGGACACTTTGCACTGCTACAGAAGGCCTGCGCTACTAGTGGATGATGTACAGTAAAATATTAGCACCTCGAATTCACGTTGATCTTGTTATTATTATCCTCGGTTTCGCCGTTATACTGATGATGTGATCAATCATATTCAATTTTAAGATTGGCGTTGCTAACCAAATGTATATAGAACATATATTTTATATATAAGGCGTTGCTATGAAATGATTTGTAGTATTGTTCATGATGTAATAATATCTAATATAGTTACTTATTAATTGTTAATATAGAGTAGCAATACGCTATAATAAATAATAATAATAATAATAATAATAATAATGATAATAATAATAATAATAACAATAATAATATAGATAGTATGGAATTGAAACTAAAGCCAATAAAAGTAGATGCCAAAAAATGGAAACAGCATTTCGGCTTACTCACAACACTTATAATAAAAAATGCATATCGTTACATACAAAATTACGACACTATAACACTGTAATTAAACCAGAGTGCCTCTATGGAGCAGAAACATTAATTTTGAACAGAAAAAAAAATATCGAAAATATAGTGAAAAAATAATGTAAAATTATAAGAAAAATTTTAGGTCCACAAGTCATAGGTGAAGCATTAGAAGTAAAAAGGAAATAAAAATATATACAGACATTCATGGTGATATTAGAAAACGAAGGTTAAAATTTTATGGCCATATTAAACGAATGAACTCAAATAGACTTACGAAACAGATAATGGAATTCTACGAAAACAGAAGTAAAGCTCCAGTGGATACTATGAAGTGGATTGATGAAGTCAGAAAAGACTTAAAATTGGCAGGAATTACTAAAGACGATATCCCAAACAGAGATATATTTAGAATTAAGGTGAATAAGTGGCAAGTTGACCAAGAGAACAAACCGAAGAAAAAAACTAGAACAACTTGGACAGATGATAGAAAACAAGCTCATAGCAAAAGAATGAAAGAAATTTGGGCTCAAAGGAAACGCCTCTAAGTACTTTGCGTTGTCCTACATGGGCTCATCCACAATAAAAAAAAAGATAGTAAACAATCAATCTGAAGACATTGGAATTCTTAAAGCCCTTGAGCCATATTATCCATTGACCAAATCAACTCTGAAGAAAGTCTAGTTGCAACTAATATATATATATATATATATATATATATATATATATATATATATATATACATGAAAAGAACAAAATAAATGCTTGAATCGGGATTTGAACCCGGGTTTCTAAACTTTGTACGTTTAGCGCTCTAACCATCTGAGATAGTCAGCAATCCTAACACAAACATTTATTTTTCTTATATATGTACATATGCCTGAGCACTGAACATACAAAGTTTAGAAACTCGGGTTCAAATCCCGACTCAGGCATTTATTTTTCTTTTCATGTCGTATTTGCCTTCATTGCTAAATATAAAAAATATTTTATTTATTTATTTATTTATTTATTTAGCCTGGTGGAGTTAAGGCCATGTGGCCTTCTCTTCCACTCACCAGAACAAGCATATGTTACATATGAATACAAAAAAAATACAATAATAGTCATATAAAACAGGACAAACATATGTTACACATGAATACAAAAAAATTACAATAGTAGTCATATTAGACAGGACAAACATGTTACATATGAATACAAAAAAAAGTTACAATAATAGTTATTGAACAATTCATTATCTGTCATATTGAATAATAATGAAATTAATGTCTAATAATAGAATGAAACTAAATACAATTAAAATTAAATTAATGATACAATGAATAAAAAAGGAATAACAGCTCGAATCTACTATGCATAAAAAGAAGAGAAAAAAAAACACTACAATGAATTAATCTACGCTTTTTATACAAGGCATTAGGTAAATATATTAACAACATTTAAATATATGTATATATATATATATATATATATATATATATATATATATATATAGTCCACCGCTGTGGTCTCGAGGTAGCGTGCTGCTTTCTCACGCAGCGGGCCCGGGTTCGATCCCCGGTCGGGGCAGTTTTTCTGGGCCAGATTTTTATCGGGGTTTTTCCTCACCTGTAAGACAAATGTCAGGAAAACTTTAAGGCCCAAACGGTCCCCGAAATCATAATGCCATCATCATCATCATGATCATCATCCTTATCATTATCATCATCAAAATCATCCTTCACCGGTGTGGAAAGCAACGAGAAGCTACCGCGCCTATAATTCCCTAGTAAAGCTGCAAGCATAGCATGAAAATGCTATGATTGCAGTGAAGGACCTGCCTTCGGGCAGAACTACTATGGATGGATATATATATATATATATATATATATATATATATATTAAAAATTACAAAGTATAAGACAAACAATAGGAAAACTCCGAGAACAAAATTGGAGAGTACATTTTGGCTGGTTAAAATCCCATATCGGAAATCACGGCAATGAAATGGCAGACGAATTGCTGAAGGAAGCTGCGACAGGAACCAGCGGTACCATCGAGTATACAAAAAACCTAAATCCTCAGTTACTACCCAGATAAAAGAAGGAACTACTAAGTGCAGAACGAATGAAACAACGCAGCTAAATGAGACACCTGCAAGAAGTTCTTCCCATCAGTTAGAAACAGATGTAAACTTAAATGCAACATAACGCAGATTTTTATGAAACGCTAATAGGGCATGGTAAAAACAAATCACATCTCCAACGGATATGAATCTTAAATGGGACAGTCTACTCCTATAAGGGTCCTTTCTGTCATATAAGAACATTTAAGTAGCTAGATGATTTGATATGGGTACCTACATGATGTTAAGAAAACTGAAATCAGGGTTGTCGAGTGGGTCAGTAACCAATTCAGTTGGCCTTGGCTCTTCGAAGTTTCTTTGCCATGAATTTACTTGCAGTTTTGAGAAACAGAAGATGTCAATACATGATGGCGGATTACAATTATTTTGTCTCTTTCCTGTTCAGTAAGATTATTTATTAATCTATGGTTAAAGAGTCCATCGCTGTTGTCTCGAGGTAGCGTGCTGCCTTGTCACGCAGAGGGCCCGGGTTCGATCCCCGGTCGGGAGTGTTTTTCTGGGTGAGGTTTTTATCGGGGTTTTTCCTCACCTGTAAGACAAATGTCAGGGAAACTTTAAGGCCCAAACGATCCCGGAAATCATATGGCCATCATCATCATCATCATCATCATCATCCTTATCAATATCATCATCATTCTTCACTGGTGTGGAAAGCAACGGGAAGCTACCACACCTACAATTCCCTAGTAAAGCTAGAAAGTATAGCATGAAAATGCTATCATTGCAAGGAAAGACCTGCCTCGGGCAGAATTACAATGGATGGTTAAAGATTCCAAGAAATATAATACGATGCGAGGTTGGGAAGTGGTTTTTACAGAAACGAAGAAACTGTTTAAAAACCGAGTGATAGGGAGGTTTTTAATTTCCGAGATTCTGTAAAACACTTCACAAACGTGCGTTGTACATTATTTTTTGTGTGATGGTGTTTACAAAATAATAAATAATAGTAAAATAATAACATGTTTGTTGGAAATATTTGCGTTCATGTAAACAAGTGACTAACGTTAACAGTGTGGGAAATGTTTATTAGTTGAAACTACAGCAGGTCGTGACACGAATCAGTAATAAAATGGCGACAAGTATGTATTTATTGTTTTATATTGTTTCAAATAAAGTTCAGTTCATTAAAAATGCAGTGATTTTTTCGTAGAATGTAGGCCTATATTAACTTTACATTTTGGATATATTTTTGTATATAGGCCTACATTGTACGTAGCATACATGGAGGGCATCTGGCCCATGCCTCCATCCCTTGGGATACCTCGGTCAGAAACCATACTCCCAAGTCCCAATACATGTCCTCTCTTAACTATCGCGTCCACGTTCAAGGTTCTCGGCAATAAAACCAACACCTCAGAGAGAAAGTGTTGGAGTCGCAACTCCAGGGAAATTGCTGAGCTACATAGTACGCGTCAGGTCGATCAATCCTGTTGGTCCACGGGCTCCTCGAGCCTAGCCGGGAGGACTGCTGTCACAGATTCACCGACCATTCCCCTGTTCTACCTGCAGGGACGCATCCTGCAGCCGTTGTGAGACCGGTTACGGCTTGTATCCTCAAGCCCCACAGTGTGAGACTTTAGTACATCCAGGTGCTCATCTCCTGATGATCCCACAGTTTGTACACGAGCCCGTAGGCTTAGCCGGGAACCAGCACAGTTGCTCCCCTCTGCACTGGTCCGAGCCGTTCCCTGGTCTGCCCCCAGGGACGTGTCCTGTTGCCGTTGTGGGCCGGCCAGGAGCTCGCGAGCTCCCACTTAGCCGGGAATACATGAGTACAGTGGTTTTACTTCCCACGCGTAGTTTATAATATGTAGACCTAATATTATATTCTTCTTCACGGTTTAGGCTGATTTACTAGCCTGCTCCGGCTCCTAATTGCTGCTCTTTCCATCTTTTCCTTGTCTTCCCAAACTTCTTCTTCCTCGTGGTGAATAGTTGTATGCTGCTTTTGGTATTCTATTCTCAGTGATCCTTGCCAAGTGTTCTTTCCAGTTTGCTCTGTATTTCACAATTGTTGAGTTTAATTCCTCTATTTTTAGTTGTTGTCTTATTTCTGAGTTGTGTTTTTTGTCTGTTCTTTGATATCCTGCTATTGGTCTGAGGAATCTCATTTCAGCAGCTTGTATCCTGGCAGATTGTTGTGTTGTCACTGTCCATGTTTCGGATCCATAAGTAATAATAGGCACTGCCATTGTCTTGTATAATTTCATTATAGGGTATTTTCTGGATTTATTTTTCAAAGTTCTTTTTAGTGTTCCTGTTATATAATTAAACTTATTTATTTTGTTATTTATATTTGTTTCTGCTGTGTATGATATTTGGCAACCTAGGAAGTTATATCTTACAACTTGTTCTATTGGTTTATTTTCTAATATTATCTTTGTCCGAACTGGATGAGCGCCCTTTGAAGGCCATTGTTTTTTTTATTTTTGTGAGTATGTAATATTACAGTACAGTTATTTAGATTGGCAACCCCGAAATGTAGGAAGTCGCCATTGCTATATATACGACAAAACGCAATATCGCGCAAAAATATAATTATAGTTAAATAAACGCGTATAAAATAAATTAATGAAATGAATTCCAATTAGGAAACAATATTCCACTCTATAACCCATCCAATTTCCTGTTCACAAACTAATTTAGAAAATAATAAATTCTGTTCTCGAAACGCGAAGGCGATAAAATGCTTCTTCATAATGCAGCGAGGATTGTCAGAGGAGAGATTAAGCGCTTTCTTTACAAGCCAAATTTACTCGTTTTAAATGTTTCCTTTATTCAAGAATATGGAAGCAAAATATTACCAACATAACAACAAGACTTATTTAAACAATTTCCGAAGATCGTTAAAATTGTAATAGGAGACCTAAACTAAAACACAATAAAACAGTTAAAATGTTATATGTCTCGCAATAATAATTGTGATCTAATGTCGTGCACTACATTTTTCGTGATTCGGGTTCAGCGCCGGGCACATATATGGATTTAATAATAATAATAATAATAATAATAATAATAATAATAATAATAATAATAATAATAATAATAATAATAATACTTTATTTATTCTGGCAGAGTTAAGGCCATAAGGCCCTCTCTTCCACTCAACCAGCACAAATACAAATAAATATTCGACAAATATAGATATAAAAACTCCTGGCGCGACAGGCCTACAAGGCCCTTAGCCTACCAGCCGGCTGCTGGCCTCACATCCACATGTGTGAATCACAGAGGTAGATGATCAGCAGTCAGTGTAGGGGTGACATGTGGTTAGCATGTCGAGTCCCCCAGCCGTTATAGCTGGTTTCCTCAACCTGGAGCCGCTACGACAAATATAGATATACACTATACTAATTATAAACAGTTAAAGATACAATAAATGTAGCAATGTAAATGTCATGTACAAACAACATTTTATAGGGTAATAACAATAATGATACGATAATAATAATAATAATAATAATAATAATAATAATAATAATATATATATATATGATACATTATACGGGAAACACCAATTAATATATATATCTTACACTGGATAATAATGAAGTCGAGTTTAGAGCAAATATAAATTTAGATTTCTTTTGAAAGATGCCAATGTCCGGCAGCCCCTTATTTCTTGTGGTAGGGAATTCCAGTTGCGAGAAGTGGAGATGGTATATGACATGGAGTGATGTGATGTCCTATGTTGCGGTATATTAAGTAAGAGACTATGTTGTGATCTTGTGTTTAAATTATGGTTTGAGGATAGATACTGGAAACGGGATGATAAATAATTGGGAATCGAGGTATGTAGGATCTTAAATAGGAGAATTAGACAGTGCGATTTTCTTCTCTCTTTTAGAGAGGTGGTATACATAGAGGACAGTGATTTTACTTCCCACGCGTGGTTTGTAATATATAACATTACAGTACAGTTAATTTATTACAGTGTAGTTATTTAGGTTCCCTCCATGGTATCTTTACCTTGTCGTGGTGGAGTGGCTTGCGTGCTTAAATGATTCTGAGAGCTATGCCGGCGGTATCATTGCTGCCGATAGGGTTACCCATGCCGGACTGGTCGAAGGTGATAAGCCAGACGAAATAAGTACCTTGGTCGAAAGATTGACGATCTTTCACCGTAAAAATACAACCGTCAAGAAATGCGGACATGGGTTCTACTGGGGTGGAGAGCTTATGTCCGCGCGGCCATGAACCTACGGGTTCGATAGTGCCAGTGAGTAAGTAAGTAGTATTTAGGTTGGCAACCCCGAAATGTAGGAAGTTGAACTTTCAATCATGGTCGCCATTGCTGTAAGTACGGCAAAACGCACTATCGCGCAAAATAAGTATTTTCACTACCATATGAGTAAAATATAGGCAAGCTTAATTTGTATGTATGCAGGCAAACAGGCAAGACAAATTGATAAAAACCGTAATTTTTGGACGTGAATAAACGTTCATACACGAGCATTTTTTTTAGAAATAATAATAATAGGAAGAAGCGCGCACAAATGTGCATTAGTTTATGTCTCTGCTGTATACCATCAACGATTCTGTTCTCTTTAAACAGACATTGAAATCATATCTTTCACACGGTTTATCACAGAGCTTATACACGCAGTCACTTGACGGATCATGATAGTTTGAAATTTTGCAGAGTTTGTGGTGATATCCATGCACTGCAAGTCTCGTTACTGCACTGCGTATCTTGGTGTTTGGTCCAGTCCAGTCTCGATTGATCATTGCATCTGTTGCGTAAAAATCGTCTGGTATTTCTTTTGTCTTGTTTTGTCTTATTTCCTTCAATGTAGTTTCCTGTTTAGTAGCTGGTAGCAGGAATTTTGTGCGTAGATCTTCCACGAGGAAAGTTTCCCGTGCTAATTCATATGCAAGTCTGGATTGAGCAAATTTCGAGATCCCCATTTTAGGAATCTTGCTTTCACTTTTTCTAAGGTGTTTAAGTCTCCGTAACTGAGGTCAGTCCAAATTATTTCTATTCCATACGTTAAGATGGGAAGTATTTTGGCCTCAAAAAGATTCATGGCTGTTGTGACAGTTGGTGATGTTTTCTATGTCGTATAAGGCCATAGAGAAACTTCGAATAGAGGGGAAACTGAGTACAGTGACATCTAAAAAATTTCGGTCGTTTACGATGAACTATAATGAGCAAACTACAATGGTAGCGCTGTTTCGTAGTAACAGAATATGTAACTAAATAAAACAAATGCAAGGCACACGGCGTGTTCACTCGGGATTATGGGAAGTTAGCCATTTTGTAAATTTAAATTTTTAACTGCTATCCTTTCGTTCTATGTAGACGGTACTGTAAATTATCGAAAGTTAAAATCATTACTTAGATTTTATTTTACTCTAATTTGTAAGTAATTTCAAGCTTGTCTACATTTTTAATGTGAATCTATTTTCAAAGATAAACCTACTAGAAGTGATAAAATTCTAAGATTTGTTAGGTTAGGAAGAGTGATGTTAGTGTACAGCCATTTCTAATAAACATTTTAAAAATGTGACTTTATAATGGATTTCAGATGTACGACATGGCTAAGGTTCTTTAATAAATATTGTATAAAATATGTATGTGAGAATAAGGGGATAGGTCAATTGTACATATTTATTAAAAGAGCTCATAATGCACGTTTTAAATTTTAATAAACGAAAATAAATTAACATGTTTTATTTATTTACATTCTTCCCTTCTGTTAAAATTAAAGAAAATCTCTAGTTCTGAGAGGCTGGGTACAAATAATTCCATAATTTAAGATTAATTAATACGTTATTTATTCCTATAAAAGTTAAATTCCATGATTATTCACCAGATGGCGTTATATAATTATAATTCATAATTTTACCACCAGGCGGTGCTGAATTTCATATTAGTACCAGAAAAAAATCGAAAAAATTTAGATGTAGTTAGTTGTTCTACACTAACGCCGCTTATGGTATGTACGCGAAACTTGCCTACTTTCTTCTCTGGTACTTTGTGGTATAAGGCAACTATAGCAGCTGCCGCTCTCTCTTTCGTACGTATTCTGAAGGATTTGGCAACAACTATGAAACAATGATACGTCAGTTGTCAGTGATGTTAATCTGTTTTCACTTATTTCATTGTTACAAGTAATATTACAAGCGCCTAACTGCATATTCACAACTTTTTTTTTGTCTAATGCCACCAGGTTATCTTTTATGACATTTCTGGCTTTCTCCCCTGGCACTGGCGGAATTGTAATTCATTTCTTAGGTTGGGGCATCAGGAAGGCGGAGTTACGTTACCCCGATGAGATGATATGATGGGTGATAAATGATAATAAAGCGCCAGGAGATTTCTTAACCTAAACTTAACTTAAATTCCGAATGTGGTGAGCAACCACAGGAATAATTCCCTTTATAGAAAAATTCATATAGTTTGACCGGACATTGAACTCGGGGCCTCAAGAACTGTTGTTAGTTTATACAAAAATAGTATTTTCAGTTTATTTATTTTTTATTTAAAGATGGTTTTAACACCTATGTCATAATGGAAAGGAGGAAGAGAGGAAGACCGAATAAAACTTGGATAGAAGTGGTACAAGCAGCTATGAGTATCAGAGGGTTGGAGGAAGATCAATGGATGGACAGAGAGGAATGGCGTTTGGTTTTCGGAAGATGACGGTAATTGCCATGATACCGGATGATGTCGTATTGTCTAACTATTTAATTCCTTTGTATTTTTATTTACATATTTATGAAATCAATTGGTGAATATAATGATGTGGGTCTTGTAACGAAATTTCAACATACAATTTGTCTTGACGATGAGGAAAACCTGGATAAAACCTGTCAGGTTTGTCGGTACCGATATTTGAACTCGAGACCTGCCGAATGCAACTTCCAAACATATACAGAGTATTTTCAATCATTATTTAATTATAAGTCCACCGCTGTGGTCTCGAGGTAGCGTGCTGCCTTGTCACGCAGCGGGCCCGGGTTCGATCCCCGGTCGGAACAGTTTTTCTGGGTGAGGTTTTTATCGGGGTTTTTCCTCAGCTGTAAGACAAATGTCAGGAAAACTTTAAGGCCCAAACCGTCCCCGAAATCATATGGCCATCGTCATCATCCTTATTATCATCATCATTCTTCATCGATGTGGAAAACAACGGGAAGCTACCACACCTACAATTCCCTAGTAAAGCTGCAAAGCATAGCATGAAACTGCTATGATTGCAGTGAAAGACCTGCCCTCGGGCAGAATTACTATGGATGGATGGATTTAATTATAGATGTTTTAACATACGTATAGGATCTTTATGTGTGCCAAGTAGTCTGGTGTTTCTATCGTTGTGTCTGTTATATGGTGTGTGAAGTATGTACGTTGATTCCAATTTAGGAGTGTTGTTAGATGTTATTATAGCCTCACTATGATGGTTGTCCTGCGACTCGCTTTGTTTCCCCGCAGCTGTTATATACAGTAAAACTTGTTTAATCCGGAACGTGATTAATATGGAAATCTGTCCAATGTGAACAAATGTATTGGTCCTGGCGAAGTAATAGTAATTTTACTTGTATTTATTTGCATAAAACGGAAACTGTCCAACGCGTTAACGGAAGGATATTTCTAGACAATTCATGAAAAAATATAAAGCGGAAAGGCAGAGAGAGAAATAAAATAGTCTCCACTTCATTGAATTCCCGTTAGACAAAAAAAAAACAATAAGGAATTATTCCTGCCGCCAGATGAAGTATAGATTCTATCTGTACCTGAAATTTTCTTTCGGCCTCACTACACACCCGTTATGCGAAATACAGATACCTGACTTACAAATAACCATTCATTCGTTCATAGTGTTCTGCCCAAGAGCAGGTCTTTCACTGCAAACTCAGCATTCTCCACTCTTTCCTTAACTCAGCTTTCCTTTTTGTATCCGCATACAAACCATTTACTTTAATACTGTCTATCATCTGATGTCTTTTTCTGCCTCTAACTTTCTTTCCGTTGACCATTCCTTCTAGGGCATCCTTCAGCAGGCAGTTTCTTCTTAGCCAGTGGCCAATCCAATTTCTTTTCCTCTTCTTTATGAGTTCCAGCATTGTTCTTCTTTCACCCACTCTGTCTAGCACATCTTTATTTCTTACTTTGTTTGTCCATTTTATACGTTCCATTCTTCTCCATATCCACATCTGAAAAGCTTCCAATCGCATTTCCTCATTCCGTCGTAATGTCCAAGTCTCTGCACCATACAATACTACATTCCACACAAAGCACTTCACTAGCCTATTTCGTAATTATTTTGTCAAAGGTCGGCAGAAAATGCTTCTCTTCTTGTTGAAAGCTTCTTTTGCCATTGCTATTCTCTGCTTTACTTCTTGACCACAGTTCATGTTACTATTGATAGTACAACCCAAGTATTTGAAGCTCTCCACTTGCTCAATGACCTCATCTTTAATCCTCTTTGTTTATCTTCCTTGGTATTCGTGCACTGTAAAATCTTAAATTAGTTAAGTTCTGAGACTGATCTTTCAGAAGTAGCGTTCTGAATTTACGGAATAAAGATGGCTGAAACATATGTATCATTCGCATTAAACAAAAAAGTGAAAGTGATTGAAGATAAATCTCCTAATTTCCGGACCGAAGTTCCGAAGTCAAGCTCTAGCTCTTGGTAAATCTCTAGGGAATAACGATTTCAAAGCATCTTCAGGTTGGCTGGACAGTTTTAAAAGACGACACAATGTAGTCTGGAATGAAATTTGCGGGGAATCAAAGGATGCGGACGAAAGTGTATACTTGAATTTCAGGATACGCGCTTAAGAGATATTTTTAACGCTGAAGAAATGGGATTGCTTCTTTCGCGCGTTACCGTGGAAGTCACTCATACATACTATACTTCACTTTTCAAAGGCAGCGGAACTACAATTAATCGAAGGTACCTAGAAAGACATATACGGTACTCTATAATCTAGGATTATTAATAAATTTTAGTTTTTATAATGCGGAATTTTGTCCAATGTGGAAAAAAATTGGTCCCATGCGATTCTGCTTTGAGGAAGTTTTGCTGTATAGTTAAATTCAAAGATGCCGACTACCGCCACTATAATAATTCCGCATGTTAAACATTGTCGCGCGGCACCCGCTGTTATATAAACGGACAATCGTCATCGTGAGGCGATAATAACTGTCCGGGCGAATTGGCTCCAAATGTACCGACCAAAATGACAGAGATTTTTTATCCGTATTTTCTCAATCGTCAAAGCTAATGCTGGGTTGCAATTTAATTAGGTCTACAAGGGTTCATTTCATCATATTTACCATTTCATAGCATAATAAATTGTAGAGTAATAAATGTAAAAATAATCAAATAGATACTATATCATCTTAGATGCTAAAAGAGAAAATGGCGACTAAAATATAATTTGGTTGTATATCTCCAACCTAGATATTTTTACAGTTCACTGTATGGATTACATGGTCATATTTACAGTCCCTGATTTATGGAATTTTAATGTGGGGCAAGCTAATTATTGGTAAAAAGCTTTTTATTCTACGGAAAAAAGCTATTAGAATAATAATTATCGACTAATTACGCTGAGCAACAAAAAATAAACTTTATTTTTGTCTCAGAAAGAAAAATATGTGATTCTGATAGTATTTTTTCTCCTGAATTCAAATATATCGGGTTTTCTCCATCACGCAAGATTTCCGAGAGACAGACATTTATAATTTCAAACACTTTAATATTTTCTACATTCGTAACTACACAATATTCGAACATTCGGACTCACCAAGAAAGTAAGAAATTACGATTTTCTGCTACATTTCGCCTGTGGAGAATCCCTCTTGATGGTCCAACAATAATCGACCAGCATATTAGGATTCCATTTGCCTTGATATCTCTTTTCCACAGCTGAAATCATTTGAGTTAGCTCGTTTGGTTTTATTTTTCAATGGACAAAAAAAGTTTATTAAAAATAATTATTTAAATCCATTAATTGAAATTGAAATAAAAAAAACTGTGAGTGATGGAGAAATTCCGAATACATATTTGAAAACACGATAAAAAACTGCATTATGTACAACTATTGGTACTCATGAGACAAAAATCATGTTGACCAGTGTTATTAGTGGAAAGAGTAAAGGAACTCACTGTAAAAAACTGTTTTAATAATATTGGGAAATTTACTCTGGCATCAATGTACGTATTTAGTTTCTTACTTTACATAAAATAGAACTCACCAATATGTATGATGTACCGGAAGATCTCTTCAAAACTATCGTACGAGGAATAATAACATATATCTAAATAAATGTAAATTTAGTAAGACTAAAAATAGTTACAAGTTGGTATCCATGGATATATTCAACAATCATCCAGATTGTACCAAGAATTTCCTTGTTTAAAAATTTAAAAGAACAATTGAATCAGTATTCACTTTGAATCCTCTATACAATGTCCATTAATATTTTAGTATGGACTGGTTGAAACACCACATTAATTATTAATAATTTATATCATTTAATGCACTATGTTTTTGACAATAAAAATCGATTTATTAGATTAGATTAGATTAGATTAGATTTATTTAGCCTGGTGGAGTTAAGGCCATGTGGCCTTCTCTTCCACTCACCAGGACAAACATATATTACATCAGAATATAACAATCTTAATTAACTCTAATATTAAACACTAAGTAAAAATTTGATCAAAAGATAATATCTAATATACATATTACGATCTATAATACAACCAGTTAATATTAATTTAAAATTAAGACTAAAACTAATAATAAAATGTATACAAGCAAGGCATATTAAATTGTCCCTGTCTAGTGTATATAAAAAACAGGAAAATAATGAGATATAGAAAACTAATTTTACGATTATACAATATTTAAAACAAAACAAATAAAAATATTTGTTATTCTTAATATTATTTACATAAATAATTAAATATATTAATATTGCTAAAAGAATACTATCAGTGAGGTGTATAAGTTAGTTTGTTATTAAATAATTCTTTAGTTTGTTTTTGAAGGATGTTATAGTTTGACAGTCTCTGACATAGGGCGGAAGGGAATTCCATGTTTTGGTAAGTGACACACCGTAAAAGATAATGAATAATATACAGTGTGATGAGGAGGGATACAAAGGACAATGTGCTGATGGGATCGAGTGTCAAGATTATGTGTGTCGGATAGTCTGATGAAGCGGCGTGATAAATAATTAGGCGATGATGTGTGAAGTATTTTATAGAGAAGGGACAGGGAATGGACAGTTTCTACGATCTCTTAGACGAAGCCACGATAATTGTTCCAGGGACGGTGTAACATGGTCAAATTTGCGAATACCCACAAATAAAACGAAAACGTGCGCAATTTTATGAACACGGTGAAGTCTTTGAGTGGAAATAATTTTAAAGTCTGTAAAAAAGCTGTAAAAGAGTGTCACATAATCAAAATGGGGAAATTGGCAAAGTGTTTCTTACTAAGTGTTTCTACTAACATTCCTAAGGGCGAAGGACAAGCAATATATCTATATTAAATATAATTTCAGAAGCTTTTAAGGATTTTCGAAATTTGCCAAGTGACAATGTTTTATTTCTTAAACTATGAAATTGAAGAAATACTATAATTTGAAACTTCTGATACGTAAGATGATTTCAACTTAAAATTCTTTATATCTCATTCCTCGACATCCAATTTTCCATCTGTTATTATACCAGTTTCAAAGCCTAGGCGGCTTCATCTCAAATAATTTCTTGCTCGACCTGATGTTATCACGTTCAGGGAGTACTGCTTCCTTATTATTTTTATTCACCAAAATAGAATGGCATATCTTGCTAGCCAGAGAAGAACAAACCTTCTTCCTAGAGGACCTGAGGCAAAGGATACTACTGCCAGCAACGGAGCCATATAAGATTCATAATCGAAAAAAAGAATCAGAGAGAAAATAGATCGACGAAGATGTCTATTCACGCCTCAGATGCCATGTTAAACAGAGAGTGGACTGGAATTAAACCAAACCACAAAGGCACAGAATCATAGGTTTAGCAACACACGGATATCATCACAAAATGTGCAAAAATACAAAATTCCACCAACCGAGTGATTCGTGTGAATGCAAGATATGCGACCAAAAGTGTGAGCGATACCATTACAAACAATGCAGAATATGGACAGGATCACTGAACGAACTCATAAAAGACAAATCATAAACTTATAACTTAATGCTCTTTCGAGTGCCTCTTACCAATTTATTATTATTATTATTATATTATTATTATTATTATTATTATTATTATTAATTTTATTATTTATTTATTTATTTTACCTGATGGAGTTAGGACCGTAATATCTTCTCTTTCACTTCACCAGGGTTAAATTATACATTCAATAAGAATTGTGATAAATTATACATTATAGATAATAATAATAATATTTATTATTATTATTATTATTATTATTAATACACAGAATACCCAAACAAATGTTAAGATATCAACCTGCAGGAAGAAGAAGACCAGGACGTCCACTCAAAAGACTTTTGGATGGTGTTTCTGTTGAGGCCGAAACAGGTCAACAAATGGCCTAAATTCGTGAATGTACTATGATGATGATGATTATTATTATTATTATTTTCCAAATGCCCCAGGTTTGTCTTTCGACATTCCTGGTTTCTCTCCTGGCATGGCGTACTTGTAACCCACTTCTGAGGTTGGGGCGCCTGGAAGGCGGGGATACGTTGCCCCGATGATATGATGGGTGATGATGATGATAATGGTGCGCCAGGAGAGTCCCTAATCCTAAAGTTAACCTAAGATGAATATGAATGATGATGATTGCGATGGCCATATGATTTCGGGGACCGTTTGGGCCTTAATGTTTTCCTGACATTTGTCTTACAAGTGAGGAAAAACCCCGATAAAAACCTCACCCAGAAAAACTGTCCCGACCGGGGATCGAACCCGGGCCCGCTGCGTGACAAGGCAGCACGCTACCCCGAGACCACAGCGGAGGACAAATAGATAATTATAGATTATACAATATAAAGTTGACAAGTGAAAGAAAGAAAAATAGTAATAATAATAACAAAAATAATAACCTATAGTTAGATTAAGTAAATGGCTTAGTAAAGAAAGTTTTCCCTCTGTTGGTGGCTAATGGAAGGAGTAAGAACCAGTTCTCCTGAACGTCATAAGATCAGACGGAGATAAATTTCTGAAGAAGCCGCCTAGACTTCGAAACCGGTATAATTGGAAAATTGGATACGTTGTGAGGTATAAATAATTAAAATTTAAATCTTAAATTAAACCTAATAGTGATTTTTTCCCTATAAAAGTTCAGTTCTGATGCTAATTTCATATTTAGGGAAATTTATAAAAAAATCGAGATAATATTTGGAGAATGCTGAATGTTATTATAACAATATTAGTGAGAAATGGAACTTTAAAAGTCGCAAATTCCAATCAAGAACTTGTTACAAGAAAATAACGACTTTGTTTAAGGGGGGTGACGGGTAAAATTTCTATTTTCTACATTTGTTGAGCTAAAGACTTGATTTTTTGTACAAGTATTCACTGCATGATATACAATGATGTGTATAAGTTTCATGCTTGTGTGACATTTATTTTATTAGTTATTAAATATTATATTTAAAAAAAATGCATATATTATAATTAAATGGGTTCCACAATTTTTTAGTAAAATGTCTGATTTTTGTACAAGACCCCTAAAATATTTAGAAAAACATTATGCATTAGAATTCTTATAATGTGAATACAAAGGGAGAAAAAAATGTTGTACCTCATGCGTGGAATTACTTACTTACTCACTGGCACTATCGAACCCGTAGGTTCATGGCCGCGCGGACATAAGCTCTCTATACATCCCTATCCTGAGCTAATGCTTTCCAATCATTCCCTGTATAATCTACTTACCTCAAATCATAGTTAATGTTATTCTCCCACCTCATTCTTGGTCTACCAACTGGGCGTTTTCCCTCTGGCTTTCCTACAAGAAGCTTCCATGCACGTCTTTCATTCCCCATACGTGCAACATGTCCTGCCCATCGCAGTCTACGAGACTTGACTGTTCTTATTATATCTGGCTTCCTATAAAGACCATGTAGTTCATTGTTATGTAGTCTTCTCCATTCACCTGTCTGTTCATCTCTCTTTGATCCAAAAATTTTCTTAAGAACTTTATTCTCAAATACTCGTAATCTCCTTTCCTCCCTTAATGTAAGAGTCAATGTTTCGCACCCATATAATATAACTTTTATATATTTTCAGCTTAACGTTTCTTGAAAGGAGTTGGGACATCAAAAGTCTCTGCAATGCATAATAGCATGCATTTCCAGAATTGAGCCTATGTTTAATTTCTTTGTGCATCTCATTCCTATTTGTGATTATTGTTCCTAGGTATTTGAATTCAGCCACTTCCTCAAAATTCCCCTCATTTGTCATTAGCTGTCCTAGGAACATGTCCCTGTGTTTGAGTCTTTGGCATGGGTTCCCTGAAGTAGTCCCCGCCCGGAGAACCGAATGGGGGACTATTTGACCTCCGGAAAATTTTACCCCAGTAGAACCCATGTCCACATTTCTTGACGGTTGTATTTTTACGGTGAAAGATCGTCACTCTTTCGACCAAGGTACCTATTTCGTCTGGCTAATCACCTTCGACCAGTCCGGCATGGGTAACCCTATCGGCAGCAATGCTACCGCCGGCATATATCTCAGGATCATTTAAGCATGCAAGTCACTCCACCACGACAAGGTAAAGATACCAGCGTGGAATTACAACAAAAAAATAATTGCATACATTTTATTTTTTATTTCTTAAAATACTACTTCAATCATGAAATCCATGCATTACTTTGTTACTCATTGTTTTTAGGACGTGCAGTAAAAGTTTGAACCTTCTAGGACAAAACTTCTGAATTCCATTCAATTTTGAATGTACAAAAATGCAGTGAAAATAAAAGTGCGAAGAAAAGTTTAAAGGTTTGCATGCAGGTAGTATTTAACTGGCGCAGCCTTTTAACCCTTAAATTTGTAATGTATCCTTTTGGATACATCAGTTGGTTTAATTAATTTAATATTTTAAATAAATCAGAAGAAAACGAACAAAAACAAACCACTTAAATGTGTGTCTAATTATACAATATACATAATAATAACAGTTGCACAAGATTCCGTTTTCACTACGGTCCGCCACATTCAAATAACTAACACAAGAAATTTGTGTTTTGCCAATTTAAGGGTTAATTCTGACGTAATTTAGGGCATTTAGAAACGCCACAGGCCTCTGAAACTTTACCAACATATACATTAGATCATAGGCTATTTTTTAGTACAAAAAACAAAAAAAATGACAATTTTGATCTCAAATGGTCAATTTTTCACACATCACCCTCTTTAATTAATACATTTTAAACCCCTAGCAGTATATGATTAGTTTTGAAGCCAATACTAGGCTAGGATCAAACTAACTTAGTATTTAGTACAAGATGGCGTCTAAATGAAATTGTTAAATATGACTATTTAACTCATGCCCCAAATGGGAGTCAATGACCAATCACGTTTCAAAGAATTTTGCTCTACAACCAATGCAGTCATGTTTCACCTCGATATTTATCGAATTCTGTTTACCAAAATAAAGAAATACCCTGAACATGTCAGAATATTATATTGCAGTGACTGACTCTCCAACAAATACGTTGAATATACCACACAATGAACAGATTCCTTCGAACTACATAATTGATAATTGTGTGTTCAATAATTGTGTTTTTAAATAATGATTTTACTGAGTTGTTAAAAAAACCTATAATGTTGGTTATAGGCTAATATACAGTTTGATGTGTTTCATTTTTTCTCCAACAGGGTGCATTCTTACAGTATTACGATCTTCTTTGGCAATAAATAATATGATCGAGTTGCAGTGGATGAACAAATTCAACATAACCAAACATTTCTCATTTGTTTTCAAACATCGCCGTTAACAATAAGTATATAAATGTTTTAAAATAACTATTTTATATAACGATTTGTGAGTAAACAGCTTAATTTTATTCGTTAAATAGTCCTAACAAATGCCACTCTTGATTTCCAAATCCTCTAGTTAATTTGGAAATCACTCGTTGCATTACTTATGATAGCAGGTTTTTGTAAACTATCCATAGAAGATTATGAAGAAAACTAAAAAAGAAAAAAAATGGGGTGAAAAAGGGGGAACATGTAAGCAGAGTAAAAAAATAAAAAATAAAAATAAACAAAGCAATTGTATAGCTTTGATTTGATCTGAGAAATTCAGAATTGCCTGACAGAGCCTAGGGAATGGTAGACGGTTGAGGTGGATAGGCGTGGGAGGGGGAGGCAAATGGAATGGAAATGAACAAAAACAGCGTGACGTAGTTTGGAGAAAGATTCGGAGCGAACAATCTCTGAGTTCGACTGCACGTTTATCGAAGACAAAACACGACGCCTTTTAATTAGCCGAAGTACGTCATAAGGAAATGGTATATTGGTTCTGGATTGGAGAGAGGGTTAGAAGTTTCCAAGAGTATGCCTGGGGGCTGATAAGGGGAGGGATGCTATCTCTCCTTCATTGATCCTATGCGGTACAGCGTTAGTTGAAGCTAGCGGAAATACCAAGCCATGCGGCGCTTCTCTTACCCCGCCCCACTCAATTGTTTCAATGAACATAGGAGCTTCTTCAATTACACTATAAGGTTACTCCACACATTTATATATAACTAGCTTATACCCGGCGTGCGCTGCTACGTCTAAATACATGAATTTTAAATGTGCTTTTATATTTAGTTGAATAAGTAACAGGAAAAGTAATTATAAATTCATATTTTTTTAGATACCCCGTGCTGATTACCCGGCGTTGCCCAGGATTCTACTTATCCCGATCTTCTTGACATAAATGAGCTGAAATACGAAAATTAATGCGTTTTATGTTTAGTTAAATAAGTATGAGGAAAAATGTATTTCATAATTATTTTTAGATATGCATTATTATCATTGTTATTATTATTATTATTATTATTATTATTATTATTATTATTATTATTATTATCTGTCCGGCTGTAAATCATTGGGGTTTTTAATATTTCATTTTTTCCCCCAATGAACGGAGAGTTAGCCCGTTGATGGGAAGCAGGAAAATGAAACAAGATCAAAGATAAACTCAGGAAAATATATTATATCTGCCCTGAATGGAATATTATGGGATACACATATCAAAAGAGAAACTAAAGTTAACATTTTTAAAACAATAGTTAGAAGTATTATGACTTACGGTTCAGAGGTTTGGACTAGAAATTATCAGATGAAAAGAAAATTAATGGTAGCAGAAATTGACTATTGGACAAGAGCTGCTAGGATATCAAGGAGAGAGAAAATTAGAAATTAAGTTATAAAAGAGAACATGAACGTACAAAACTCAATTTTAGAATTTATCCAAGAAAAGCAACTAACATGGCGCGGGCATATTAGGCAAATGGAGGATGAAAGATTACAAAAAAAAAGATAATAATGGAATGGACACCATCAGAAACGAGAAGGAAAGGTCAAGGGATTAGAGAAACTTTGAAGGACTTGGAAATAGAGGAAGAAATGTGTTATAATAGAGACGAATGGAGGAAAATTATAAAGCGACATTGAAGACAAATCATTGGTGCCGGAAAAAATGTATCAACATTGTTAAAACCAGAAAAAAATTATTATTATTATTATTATTATTATTATTATTATTACTATATTTCACAAATCTAGTATTATTTGACCTGTTGATTTTACTATCAGCAGAAGTTTTAGTTTAATGTAAGCATTGCTTAAATTTTGACATTCACATGGAGACCTAATTCATTGCATAAAATAAACTAATAATGTATCGATTAGTTAAATTTTGCTGAAACTATTATTTTTGATGAATGATTATAAGATTAACTATATAAGGCACGGTCAGCGATTTTGTTAATCACTTCAAGTCTGGGACTCAATTTGAAAAAAAAAACTATTCAAATTAACAACTATTAAAGTGCAAACAACTGTTACAAATTTAAAATGAGTCTACCTGTAAATTCTGGTCAAAATGCATCATACGTAAAGAAATAAAAAAAAATCACAGTTAGTGGTAGTATCCTGCTGGAGTTCGGAATTCCTAAAATACGAATGTGTCTAAATGGCACAAAGAGTAGGGTGCGTGTAGGCAAACAGTTTTCGGACACTTTTGAAATCCAGAATGGGTTGAAGCAAGGAGATGCACTATCTCCTCTACTATTTAATTTTGTACTAGAGCATGCCATTAACTCTTTAGAGAATGAGGAAGGCTTACAACTCAATGGTATTAATAAGCTGTTAGTTTATGCTGACGATGTAGTATTATTGGCCGATAGCGAGGAAATACTGAAGGACAACACGCACACACTACTGAGTAACACTAAGGAATTAGGACTGAAAGTAAATATCAATAAAACTAAATATATGGTCACACGTAGAAATACATTATATAATGGAAATGGACAGCTGATGACAAATGAGGGAAATTTTGAGGAAGTGGCTGAATTCAAATTCCTAGGAACAATAATCACAAATAGGAATGAGATGCACAAAGAAATTAAACATAGGCTCAATTCTGGAAATGCATGCTATTATGCATTACAGAGACTCTTGTCGTCCCAACTCCTTTCAAAAAACGTTAAACTGAAAATATATAAAACTATTATTCTACCAGTTATATTATATGGATGCGAAACATGGACTCTTACTTTAAGGGAGGAAAGGAGATTACAAGTATTTTAGAATAAAGTACTTAGGAAAATTTTTGGACCAAAGAGAGATGAACAGACAGGGGAATGGAGAAGACTGCATAACAATGAACTACATGGTCTTTATAGGAAGCCAGATATAATAAGAACAGTTAAGTCTCGTAGACTGCGATGGGCAGGACATGTTGCGCGTATGGGGAATGAAAGACTTGCATGGAAGCTTCTTGTAGAAAAGCCACAGGGAAAACGCCCAGTTGGTAGACCAAGAATGAGGTGGGAGAATAACATTAACTATGATTTGAGGGAAGTAGATTATACAGGGAATGATTGGAAAGCATTAGCTCAGGATAGGGATGTATGGAGAGCTTATGTCCGCGCGGCCATGAACCTATGGGTTCGATAGTGCCAGTGAGTAAGTAATTCCATAGTTTTATGTTGTGTTTTCTCATTGGCAATATTTTTTTGTAGAAATCAGTTCTGTAGAAATAATCTTAGTAACAAAAAACAGCATGGTTCAACTTTTAATGAAAAAATTCCATTGGGATAGAGATTAGCATTCTTGTAATATGTTCACAGAGCTGCATTGGAAAAGCATTGTATCCATTAGACGGAGACAAAAGAACAACTCGGAATAAGAACAAAGAGATTGAGGCGCGACAAAAGAGACAAAGATTGTAGATTCATGACGCATGTATCACATCGACACCACTGGGATCAACTTCGCAGATAAATGAGTCCATGCAGCAGAAGTCTGCAGAAGAACAATGAATTATTCAGCCCCATCTTCTTATCGATTTTCCGATTTTCTAATTAAGAACATGTCTTTTCTTCCCCTGATTTCGTCTTCTTTACCTTATTTTTTTTTCTTTCTTTCAGAATGCTTCTTGGCTACGAGAGGAGAAGAGGAGTTCCCCCAAGTGACACGGGACTAATGATCGGCTGAGTCGACAATTACAAGTCTGCCAACCTAACAAACTGAAACAATCAAACCGAGAACACGTATCCGTCCTGCAGTAAACACAAAAAACAATTATTTCTCCCGGTAACAGATAAAACATAACCTACAAATCGAATTTATCCCAACTAACATGGAGCACGTACCGTCCTCCACGAAGGTAGTGATTTTATTGACGGCAGCCATTTTGTTATCAGTATTATTACATACAGATGCAACTACCGTGATCCCTCCAACGTCTAAACTTTTGACATCCTTGAGAACGACTTCGTTACCCGAAACAACTCCGGAAAATACACCTACAATTCCTCAAACAGTTACATTCACGACAAACACTGATTTTCAAACGGTGCAAACATCTAAACTAACCACAAGCATTACTGAAACGCCAACCAGTACGGTTGGGGAAACAATAACTTCTGCCGCGACCACAACTACGCGGCTTCCACCTCTTGTTCATCGAATTCCTTCCAGACTTGAAGAAAAACTGGAGTCACTTTCCTGTGATATCCCGCCTTTGCCCAGCGAATCGCGGCTGTGGCGAGGCAATGAAACGCACGAGTTAATGCTGCCTATTACGGTAAGTAATTAACAATTCATTACTTAGAAAGTAAACTAAAAATACAAAAAAATAATTAAGTTAGTATGAAGATGAAATAAACATTTACTCTAATATTATTTCGATATTTTAATGGGAATATATGGAATGTACTTATTGGTTCAATTATATCAGAGCACTTTATATTATAAAAATATAATTTCACTAAAACAAATATTTTACAATCTATATATTAATACGCGAAGAAAAAACTTTGTACCCCTTTTTAAGCACATTGCACGCACGGAGGAGTGTGGTATTAGGCATAATTAAAGTCCATGTAGAGAAGGAGTGCAGAAAAATAAAATTTATTATAATTACAAAAAAAAAAACGTTATCTCAGTCAAAATATAAATTTATTGTGTCGACGTTTCAATCTCCTGTTGTGAGATTATTTTCAAAACATTTTTCAAAATTTATGTATAATATGTGTTACAAATAAATAACATAAAATAAAATAAAATAAAATAAAATAAAATAAAATAAAATAAAATAAAATGTCTCTAAGGAATTTATGTGTATTATACATTTGTGTACTCATTCATTTGTTTACATTCATACTGAATGTGCATTGTTGCAAAAAGAAAATTGTGCAGCAGCAATGTGAATTGACTTATTCTCGCGTATATATCATCAGTGGTTTAAAAAAGTGAGTACATTTTATTATTAAAATTTAAATTAAATCCTGCCTAATTTTGATTTCGGTATTTTTATTATATATATATATATATATATATATATATATATATATATATATATATATATGTATATGGTATGATAAGAAGAATAAATGCCTGGACGGGATTCGAACCCGGATCTCTGAGTCTGTACCTCAGCGTGATATCCATTACACTACCAGGCGAATCCAATTCAAACACTTATTTTTCTTATATATGTATTATATTCTCCATTATTACTAGATGTCGCGAGAACTCGGTCTTCACTGCCATCTAGTAGCTGACTATAACAAGTAAGCAAATTAAAGAGAATATTTTTACTTTATAGCAGTGACGCTTTATAGATGTTATAATTAAATGTTTAACATACATATATGTCCCGTGCCGTAGCCGAGTGGTTAAGGTGGGAAGCCTTGGCGCAGAGCTACGGGACTTGCGCTGGTTCGAGTCTCCATGGGGGAAGAAATTTTCTCATGGTATTTCGGCCAGTATGGGACCGGTGCCCACCCAGCATCGTGAGGCAATTGGATAGCTACAATAAGTAGCGGCTCCAGGTTGAGGAACCAGCTATAACGGCTGGGGGACTCGACATGCTAACCACATGTCACCCCTACACTGACTGTTGATCATCTACCTCTGTGATTGACACATGTGGATGTGAAGGGCCAGCAGCCGGCTGGTAAAAGTGGAAAGACCCTCAATCGAATCGGATATATATATATATATATATATATATATATATATATATATATATATATATATATATTCGCACCTACTTCTATTATGCCTTGATATAGAACATTGACGGGTCGGAGTGAGAGACAAAGAGGAAGGGATATATATTCCCGTACACATAATAATAGGCCAAATGCAAATTTAAATAGTATATAAATAGTAGGCTATACAAATGTCAAATGACGGGTTATTATTTTTTAAATATGGCTTAGATTAAATTAAATAACAGATTTTCTGAAGAAGGAATTATAAATCGTGGTGTGAGACAAGGCTGCCCCCTATCCCTACACCCTTTTCAATTTATATCAATGAAGTAATATGTTGCTGGAACAAAATATATAAATTTGGAATAAGAATATCAGAAAATAGAGAATTAAACACTTTATTGTTTGCAGATGACCAAGTAATAATAGTAAATTCCGAAGATAATCTACAGAAAGGTCTGTATGAACTTAACAAAATTACAGAAGAATATGGATTAAAGATATCTACAGAAAAAACAAAAATTATGGCATTTCAAGTTGTAGATCCTGTCAGAAGTAAAATTGTACTGGACAATAAAATTTTGGAGCAGGTGAATAATTTTACATATCTAGGATGCAATATCTCATATGAAGAAGAAAATGATGTAAATGCAAAAATATCTAAATTTTTAAGAATTTTAGGGTTAATAAATTCTATCTTCAAGCCACAGTTAGTCCAAAAGCATTCAAGACTGAAAGTGTATAAAACACTGGCTCTTCCAACTCTTTTGTATGGTAGCGAAGTATGGACGTTGAAACAGAAGGATATACAGAGACTTAGATCTGCTGAAATGAGATATCTTCGGAGGACTGCAGGATACACACTACTAGATCACAAAAAAAAAATGAAGACATCTTAGAAGAATTACACATGGAAACTTTAGAAAACAACATTTCTGATTATAAGTCAAGATGGATGCAACATGTTCATCGAATGGAAGATCACAGAATACCCAAACAAATGTTAAGATATCAACCTGCAGGAAGAAGAAGACTTTTGGATGGTGTTTCTCTTGAGGCTGAAACAGGTCAACAAATGACCTAAATTCGTGAAAATACTATGATGATGATGATAAATGTGGCTTAGCCAAGCTATACCACATATTTTCTATCGTTCGTATTTTTAAATATAAATAGAGATTTAATGTATAATGACGTATTTGTGACAAACTTAAAAATTTAATGAATTGTGGTCGAATTTCGACTACTGGGCGAACACGAGAACGGATTATTATATTACTTTATGTTTAATATTAAATAAAAATGAGTAAAGAACACTTTTCACTCTATGATGACCAATATTAATATCATTCTTAGCCATGTTTTTACACTATTATAGACATATTATAGGTCTTACTATTATTCAACTGACAATTAAATAGAGGACATTTATTTATTTAAAAAAATATATTTTCACAATTTTGTATTAACCCATTCGCTTCAAGTTTAAATGCTCACTGCATTTCCCCAAAAACCGAATTTAAGTCACCGTAAGTTATATTTTCTATTTTCAGACATTCAAAACAAACCAAAGATAACGGTACTTGATATCATAATAAGGGTGAAGGCAAAAGCACATTCCTCTACTATTCATAAATGTTAACAAAATATTACCCCGCCAAGGGATGCACAAAATATTGCAAAATATATAACATCAGAATTAAGCGAGTGCACCTTGTCTTCTGAGTTGAAGGCCATACAACAGCCGGCGAGTCTACCTCGTCTTTTGAGGCAAATGGATTAAATAATAGACTTAATTTCACAGAGGATGGAAAGTCTAAGAAAACTTGAAAAATTGTTAATGATATATTAAGGTTGTTATAGAACTAATATGTCTATTATCCTTCCATAGTAATTCTGCCCGAAGACAGGTCCTTCACTGCAATCATAGCATTTTCATGCTGTGCTTGCAGCTTTGCTAGGGAATTGTAGGTGTGGTAGCTTCCCGTTGCTTTCCACACCGGTGAAGGATGATGATGATGACGATAATGATGATGATTATGATGGCCATATGATTTCGGGGACCGTTCGGGCCTTAAAGTTTTCCTGACATTTGTCTTACAGGTGAGGAAAAACTCCGATAAAAACCTCACCCAGAAAAAACTGCCCCGACCGGGGATCGAACCCGGGCCCGCTGCGTGACAAGGCAGCACGCTACTTCGAGACCACAGCGGTGGACATATGTCTATTATATAGAACTATAAATTAATAAAAAATCCGACGCTTCATCCTTGGAACTGCGAGCCATATGTAAGATACACCTTGAAGTGGTTTGTTAGCCTGTTTTCATTGCGGGTTTATTATTCGGGGTTTTCTCCCTCCCCCCCCCCCAACATATATATAGTTCACCGCTATGGTCTAGAGGTAGCGTACTGCCTTGTCACGCAGCGGGCCCCGGGTACTATTCCTGGTCGGGACAGGCTCCTGGGTGAGTTTTTTTCCGGGGTTTTTCCTCACGTGTAACACAAATTTCAGGAAGCTTAAGGCCCAACGGTCCCCGAAAATCATCCGGCCATCATCATCATCCTTATTATTATCATAATCATCCTTCACCGGTGTGGAAAGCAACGGGAAGCTACCACACCTATAATTCCCTAGTAACGCTGCAAAGCATAGCATGAAAATGCTATGATTGCAGTGAAAGACTTGCCCTAGGGCAAAATTACTTTGGATATATATAAGCACATGTGAAATGAAGATCTTAAGAACTATTCAGGGGATAACATTATTTGATAAGATATACAATACAGAAATTAGGGACAAATGCCATATTCAAGACAACCAAATTTATTATAGACAGACGAAAATATTGGAAAGGTCAGCTGAACCCATTCCTCCACCCCTTGGGATACCTCGGCCAGAAGGCCATACTCCCAAGTCCCAGCTTCTTGTCCTCCCTTTTCTACATCGCGGTCATATTAAAGTTCACGGGCTAAAAACCAACACCTCCGGGAGAAGGCGTTGGAGTCGCAACTTCTGGAGAAATTGCTGAGCTACATAGTACGTCAGGTCGCTGACTACTGACGAATCCACAGTTGGTCGACGGGCTCCTTGAGCCTAGCCGGGAGGACTGCTGTCGCAGGGAGGTCCGAAGCTTCTAGGTGTATTGATTTCAATTTCCCGATACATTGGAAAGGTCATATAGAAAGAATGGAAGACAACTGACTCTTGCAAAAAGAGCTAAAGAAGATAGACCAATAGACAGGAGAAGAGCAAGAGGAAGACCAGCCAAGTAATGGATAGACAGTGAATGCACATCCAATACGTCTTCCTCCGAGGAGTGATTTTGGAAATAAAAAGGATGGAAATCCTACAAATTAAAAAGAAGAAGAAGAAGGAAGAAAAAAATGTAACCACTAATTTATTATTTTTCAAGAGGTGGAAAGAAATGGATATAGTTTTGATTCTGAATGATGTCAGTGTATGTCTAATCGAAAACTATTTTATATACATTAGGAGTAATCTGAACCTTGGGACTGGGTGTGTGTCGTGTCGTAGTTGTACCCTTCTTCTTAAAACATAATTTGTAGGATTTTCATCCTGTTTATTTCCAAAATCATTCCTCAGAGGAAGATGTAGGCCTATTGGATGTGCATTCACTGTCTATCCATCTCTTGGCTGGTCTTCCTCTTGTTCTTCTCCCGTCTATTGCTCTATCTATCCGGAATCGAACCCGGGCCCGCTGCATGATAAGGCAGCACGCTACCTCAAGACCACAGCGGTGAACTGATTAGAAAATATTATTTGTACATTTCAGAAACTGCATATATATTGCAACATAAAATATAAACTTTCCATATTTTGGCCCTAATAGTTTTCAGTTAATTGGCCGCGGTGGACTAGTGGTTATGCTCCTTGCCTCTGGTCCCGAAAGGTCGCGGGTTCAAACCCGGCCGGTGTCGATGGATTTTTTAGGATGGAAAAATCCAAGGAACAAGTCCTCCGGGAGGGACTTTAAGCCGTGGGTCCCGAATCTGAAGATTTTCAGGCTCGTAAGCCTGAATGAAAAGGCCTCTAAGCAAAATTTACCGAATTTTCCCGTCCTAGTACTACCTGGGTTTCCTAGATGTTAGTATGAGACGGAACGCTGACCACGGCCCACTCAAATGACATCTATACGAAAATAAGTGTAACTAAATTAGTATGGCTCAAATTCTTCCCTGTAGGGGGAGAGCTACTAAATTTCTGTTAAGGGAAACATGGGCTTACAAGAAGAAGAAGAAGAAGAAGAAGTTTTGAGTTATTTTTTGCATGAAATTTAAATTAGACAGTAATGATATTAACGTACTGCTAATTTTTGTAAAGTAGAATTTTGTTTGCTTCTTGTTATATTAAACAAGCTTGCTTCTACTGTAAGTTAAATCCCTGTGTTGCCTAATTGTTATTCATCTTGTCAAGAAAGGTAATCCATCACGACCATGTGACAAGGATTAACGGCGCTTCCACAGTAGAGCGCTATTTAAAGGAGACTGTTTTGATTCGCAAACTAAATCTAAGTGCACGCGACATTTAAGATGCTTAATATTGTCACAGATTGCCTATTGTTTTAAAATAATTCCTTCTCCAAACATCGTCCATATTTGTTTTCACTATATGGCACCATAATTACATTCTGCACATTTATTCCGAAAATATAACATACACTGCTCAAAACAATTAGAGGAACACTTGTAATAAATTGAATAAGTAATTGTTTTTTAAAGCTGTGATGCTGAAAGTTGGACAATATGTAAATTAAATTAATAATTTTATCATTGGATACAAATTTTAAAGATCCATGGCCTAAATACAGAGAAATTACCTCAAATAACAAATATAGAGAATTTTTTTATTTTGGAAGGCACTGGCCAATTCTAATTGGTAAGCTTCCTGATGTTGCTAATGTGACGAATGTTGATTATTGCCTTGTTTATTGAAGTCTCTGACAAAATGAGGCATTTAAATGAGTTTGAAGTGTATCATGCTCTACATATTTTACGACAAGGTCAATCTCTGCGACAAGTGGCTAGAGAGCTTGGGGGTTTCTCCTTCCGTGGTGTCCAGGTTACGCAACGGCACAGAGAGACAGGTCAGTATTGTAAAAGACATGGACAGGGCCGTAAATTTAAAACAAGTCCCCAGGATGACAGATACGTTGTTCTTTCTGCTCTTCGACAGCGTACAAAACTGCAAAAGACCTGCAGAATGACCTTCATATGGCTTCCGGAATCCGGGTTTCAGACCAAACCATAAGGAACAGATTAAGGAAAGAGAATATTCGTCCAAAAAGGCCCGTTAAAAAAACACGCTTAACAAATGGGCATAAGGCAGCAAGACGTACGTATGCTGAAAACCATGGTGATTGGAACCTGAACCAGTGGGAGTCTGTGCTCTTCTCGGACGAATCCAGGTATCGTCTTACACGTTGTGATGGTCGATTGAGGGTGTGGGGACGGCCAGGAGAAAGATTTTCTGCAGAGGCTGTACAGGAAATTGATATATTCGGAGGAGGTTCCATAATGTTGTGGGCCGGAGTTATGTACAACAATCGTACGGACCTTGTACTTGTTCCCTAGCGATTGAATGCTGTCCGGTATATCAAGCACGTTCTGGAAGAGCATGTAGTACCTGCTGCCATTGGAGTAGGCCCTGTATTTCTGTTTATGCAGGATAATGCCAGGGCACATTCTGCGGCTGTCACCAGGGATTTCCTGAGGAGGAATGAAATTGAGGTAATGGAGTGGCCAGCGGTCAGCCCAGACCTCAACCCTATTGAACACTTGTGGGATCTTCTAGACGGGAAGGTCAGGAACCGACATCAAGCTCCACAAACTCTGCAGCAACTTGGAGATGCTCTGAAGGAGGAATGGGAGAATATCCCGTAAGAGGAAATCCATAATCTTATTGGGAGCATGCCACGAAGGTGTCAAAGTGTCATCGAATGTCGTGGAGGCCATACACGATACTAACTCTACACGAGTGTTTAACTTTGAAAAATAAGCACAAGATTCAATTGCTTACATAGCGGAATTATTTGAAAAGTTAATTGTCAGCGTTATTCATTTGTTTTTACTGACATGAGCAATAAATAAATAAATAAATAATCACAAATAATGTACTTTATTAATTTCATGTTTGTACCTTTATCCAATGAAAAAAATATTTGAATATTACATAGTGTTCCTCTAATTGTTTTGAGCAGTGTATTAGCTAATACTAGCAGAATGTAAAGTCTTATACTGCTGGAATATTAGCTGCGTTATCTAATCGTATTTGTGATGTAGCTTTACTTATGGCTAATGCTTGAATACTAAATTTTGGAAAATGAAATTTTATTTATTATCTGGACTGTATAAAAAATAGAGTAGAAATAGAATTAATTAGTTTATTAGTGTTTTGGCTGCTATATCAAAAAGAGCCCAAATCCTTTTTTCTTCTTGGTTGCCGGCGGCAATACCTGCTCCTACTCCGGCTGCTACGCCTAAAATTAAATATACAGGGTGTTACCGAAATGAGTGCAGATTTTTCGTGTGGTGGTAGAAAACATCCATACAAGTTGTCTTGAGACAACCCTTGAGGATGCCGGACGCAGTCTCTGGCGAAACGTTGGGGAACTACAAGCCTCAAGACCACGGCCAACAGCCCGGAAATCTTCTACAAGATCATCATAGTTGCTCCGGCCGTGAAAGCCTAAGTCAATATATCCATACAAGTATTTTAACACAATGGACCTTGGATCGGAAATGCATTGTTGTGGGTCTACAGAATAAAACAAAATTTAAGATTGTTGGAACATTGTTGTTTGTTTATTAATTCTAAGCAAAATGGAAGGTATTACATGTTATTTTACAGTAATTGTTGGAAATGGCGACCATTGGCCTGGATGCACAGCTCTAGAGCTTGTAGCAAGAATCGTGGCAGCGGCTGCGGAAATCAGGGAGCATCCAAACATGCTTCTTAGAGTTCATCAGTCCGAGGCGAGACGAGCGGAGCTGTGCATCCAGGTTAATGGTCGCCATTTCCAACAATTACTGTAAAATAAAATGCAATACCTTCCATTTTTTAGAATTAATAAATACACAACAATGTGTTCGACAATTTTAAATACTGTTTTATTCTGTAGACTCACAACAATGCATTTCCGACCCAAGGTCCAATGTGTTAAAATTCATGTATGGATGTTCCCTACCACCACGCGAAAAATCTAAACTCATTTCATTAACACCCTATATATATATATATATATATATATATATATATATCCCTATACATTTTATTTTATTTTTAGTTGAATGGAACAATGGTATATTGCGATACGAGTGTGGTAATAACTTGATATGGATCGAGGAAAGGTTAAAAAAAAACGAGATTCCGTTACGTGTTTACGACATGAGTATTGCATATTATTTTTTGTACTTTGTGTATTTATTTTAGGAAGTAAGATATTATAATGTTGAGTGATTCCGGGTTATGTGGCCGTGGTCCATAGTTGGTGTTGATACCAGACGTTTCGCCCTCAACTGCGGAGGGCATCTTCAGTGGCGAGTGCTTCTAGGCGTGTTTCCTGGTCGGAAGATCTACTTAGAGTGAGCGCTGCGGACGTTGTGGACGTTGTATTAGTGGTGGGTGCAGGGTGAGTGGGCGTGGCTCTTGCTGATTGGCTAATGGTCGTCTCCTTGTTGTCCCTAGTGTTAATGCATTTATTTTCTAGTGTATGATACCAGGCCTTAGCCAGTTCGATACCTTCCTCTTTTCTGTTGATATTTCCCTTATGCTTATATATTTCTATAGCCTCTCGGTATAATCTAGGGAAATAGTAGGAAGTTGTGGCTAAAACTTGTGTATCGTCGAATAGAATCTGGTGTCCATTGATAATGGCTATAGAAATATACAAGCATAAGGGAAATATCAACAGAAAAGAGGAAGGTATCAAACTGGCTAAGGCCTGGTATCATACACTAGAAAATAAATCCATTAACACTAGGGACAACAAGGAGACGACCATTAGCCAATCAGCAAGAGCCACGCCCACTCACCCTGCACCCACCACTAATACAACGTCCACAACGTCCGCAGCGCTCACTCTAAGTAGATCTTCCGACCAGGAAACACGCATAGAAGCACTCGCCACTGAAGATGCCCTCCGCAGTTGAGGGCGAAACGTCTGGTATCAACACCAACTATGGACCACGGCCACATAACCCGGAATCACTCAACATTATGATTACCGGCCGTGAAAGCCTGCATTCAACTAGTAAGATATTAGCTAAAAACTTAATAAATCCAATTGAAGATAAAGGTTAGATTTCAGAAGGTGAATCAGCTATACGTATTGCTATGGAAAAATAATAATTATTGTTAGTCGTGTCGCCATCTTATATTTGTTAAAACCGTATAACCAATTTGATTTGGGATTTATTTCTGATCATGGAGAAAGTTTTAGACGATGTATGCAGTGATGATGAAATAGAAGAGGCGTGGAAAGTTGGATGTGATAAATTAATACCGAAATTAATACAAATTGCAGAATCACTATCAATATTTAAAAATAAATGTTTTTATTTACCGCACTAGTGCTTTTGGTCATTTTTAAAGTATTGAGATTTCTTTTGTTTTCATATCAAACAAGGTTGCATGCGGGAATGTCAAATTACGATGCACATCAACAATAACAGTAAGTATTTAACTTTTATAGGAATTAATCACTATGAGGTTTAATTTATGGTGAAATTAAATGTTTATTCCTCTCCTCATCCTCATATACATTTTCTAAGTAGGTGGCGATTTCGAGCTGCTCGTGCTTGGTTCGGAAAACCTTTAACCCATTCTCTTCAGGTTTAAACGCTCAATGCGCTTCCCCAGAAACCGGATTTAAGTTAACGTAAATTACATAGTCTATTTTCAGACATTCAAAACAAACAAAAGATAACGGTAGATCACAGAAAGGGCGAAGGCAAAAACACATTCCTCTACTGCTCATAAATGTTAACAAAAAATTACCCTGCCAAGGGATGTACAAAATATTGTAAAATATATAACAGCAGAGTTAAACGAGTGTACCTCGTCTTCTGAGTTGAAGGCCGTTTAACTGTCGGCGAGTCTACCTCGTCTTTTGAAGCGAATGGGTTAATTGAATCAAAGGCCATTCTAATTAAACAAATAGACAAACAAAAAGAACTCACGGTTTGGGAAAAGATCCACATTCAGAAAAACAAAGGAAAACTTTATGAACTTCGAAATTCCCGCAAATTTTGACCTGATTCAGAGGTTCATCGGTCCACCAACAGAGGGAAGAAGAAGAGTTTCTTCCGATCGACATAACATCCGTCGCCAAGATAGTGCTGACAATGAGACCGTTGTGGTCTCGAAATCGCGATCTACTTAGAAAATTTATATGAGGAGAGGTAAGAAACATTTGGGGCACGCCGTAGCTTAGTGGTTAAGGCACTGAGCTACAAGTCGGAGGGTCGAGGGTTCAAGTCCCGTTGGGGTCAGGATTTTTAAACTGACCAAAACCCTCTGGCGGCACTATGGCCCTGGGGTCGACTCAGCCTCTAACGGAAATGAGTACCAGACGCTTGTTCTGGGGGTAAAGGCGTCCGTCACGCAGGGCTGACAACCCGGCTGACATAAAGTGCCGATTGTCTAGAAAAAGTGGGAGCCTTAACCTCCTACTACCCCAAGGGCCTCTGGGCCTGTTGTGGGATCACTTTTAAAGAAACATTTAATTTCACCATAACAGTAAGTAGTAGTAGTAGTAGTAGTAGTAGGACTTTATTAGACAAAAAGTAAGACATTTACAATACTATTTACAAATATGGGTCGCACGAGCAGTAAGCCGTACGTGCTGTTGACAGTCCGTTACAATAAAGTAATAATTGGTACTAGTGTAAAGAAAAATAAACAACAAAAAAACAATAACATTACAATTACATAAAGAAAACACAATAATATTACAATTAAATAATAACACAATAGCATTATACACTAAAAAAACATTAACATTACAATTACATAAAGAAAACACATACATTATTAGTTACGTATTGCAAAAAAGAAAATTAGATTTAATTAAATTTTATGGTATACATGAATGGATTAACAGATTCACTCTGGTCCTATCTACCAAATGTGAGTTTAATTTTGGAATTCAGGTAAACCCTGATCGTATATAGCTGATTTTTGGATAATACCTATCTCGCTACATTTAATAGCATATACTGAGTTTCGTTGCGAATCATCGAAAATTGCGACCACTAGAGCGATTTTTAAATTTTCGTTCCAGATGAACTCGTACTCCTTATACGCGTTTTAGAGCATAACACATAGCAGCTGAACACTCGCTGTTACTCAAAAACACGTATTTACAAATTTATATGAAGATCTGCTAGCAGTTTAGAGGTCTATAACTCACAAACATGCGCAGTCTGAATTTGTCTTACAGGTGAGGAAAAAACCCGACAAAAAACCTCACCCAGGAGCCTGTCCCGACAGGGAGTCGACTCGAGACCACAGCGGTTGACTATATATATATATATATATATATATATATAGTCAACCGCTATATATAGTCAATATATATATATATATATATATCCCCGAGTTTGAAAATTTTGTAATTAAATTAAATTAATTTAATAGCACTGGTCAACATGGGTTTTGTCTCATGAGTACCAATAGTTGAACTTAATGCAGTTTTTTATCGTGTTTTCAAATATGTATTCGGAATTTCTCCATCACCTATAGTTTTTTTATTTCAATTTCAATTAAAGGATTTAAATAATTATTTTTTTAATAAACGTTTTTTCGTCATTTGTCCATTGTAAAATAAAACCAAATGAGCTAACTCAGGAGATTTCAGCTATGGAAAAGAGATATCAAGGCAAATTGAATCCTAATATGCTGGCCGATTATTGATGGACCATCAAGAAGAATACTCCACAGGCGAAATATAGCAGAAAATGTCTTTTCTTACTTTCTAGGTGAATCCGAATGTTCGAATATTGTGTAGTTACGAATGTAGAAAATATTAAAGTGTTTGAAATTACAAATTCCTGTCTCTCGGAAACCTTGCGTGATGGAGAAAAACCGATATCATATTTGAATTCAGGAGAAAAAAAATATTATCAGAAACACATATTTTTCTTTCTGAGACAGTGTATTTAAAATTTTCATCCGGGTATGGAACCTGAGTTAGAAAACAGGCATGCTATCACATGGAATAATGCCAGCATGGCGGACTAATCTGTAAAGCTTTTTGAAACTCGCTATAGCATGTCTACTCCTAAATAAACATTGCTTTAATGAAAACCAAAGGTTGATAAACGGATGTTAATGATTAATTTTTTCATTACTAGTTTCAGAGGCGAAATATTTTATCACAATGTTTGGTAACATAGAACAAAAGTGAGTCCGCCATGTGCCAATTATCATAAGTAAATCTAATCACAATTACCTCGTTTCGAAACACGTTATTTATTCAATGGGAGAGACTTCAACACAATGTTCAATATATTACGTTAAAATGAACGACAATGATGGATGCACAGAATCTACTTCATTTCTCACAGCTCGTCTTACTTACTTACTTAATACAGGTTTTCCACTTTACAGCAGTTTGCCTTTGATTCCTGCTTTCCAGAGATTCCTATCTTCCCATTGTCCATCTTCCATACCCCTCTTCATCATGGCATCATATATTCCCTCATACAATGCTCTTCTACTTCTTCCCCTTCTCCTTCTGCCTGGCACCATCCAATCCAACACCTGTTTAGGCCACTGGTCTTCCGGCATCCGTTGTACATGTCCATACCATTGTAGAGCTCTCTTTGTTATCCTATCGATAACAGTTTCTTGTGCATCCATTTCTTGTTTGATATATGTATTTCGAATATGTTGTAGCCGGATATTCTCATACTTCTCCGTAATCCATCCATTTCTGTCGCCAAGATTCTTTTCTGCATTTATTGTCCAGCTTCCTGATCCATATGTAAGTATACTTTCTATTACTGTATGTATAATCCTTTTTTTTTCTGGTCAAATTTCTATTCCATAAAATACCATTCAGGGATCTAACCGCCTTCCTTGCACAATTTACTTTGTTAATAATATATTTTTCACAAGTACCAGATTTATTTATTATAGATCCAAGATATTTAAATTCTTCAACACATTTAATTATCATATTATTTATTTGTAGGTCTTCTGAATTTCCTCCGATTACCATATATTCTGTTTTAATATAATTTATCTTCAGTCCACCTACCTCAAATGCATCGACCAACTTTCTAATCATATATTCTATATCTTCTTTATCTTGTCCTATTATAATCTGGTCATCAGCGAATAATAAATTGTGCAGTAAATGGCCATTAATGTTGATTCCCATTCCCCGACATGACTTATTCCATTTCATTAATACATCTTCTAAATATATCTTGAACAATGTTGGTGACATCCCGCATCCTTCACAGCTCATGTTCATTTTGTAATTCATCTATCTCTATTACGTAACGTCCAGCCTGACAAAATTGTTTTTTTTTCTAATTACACTGAGCAACAAAAAATATATATTTTTTGTCTTAGAAAGAAAAATATGTGATTCTGATAGTATTTTTTCTCCTGAATTCAAATACGATATCGGTTTTTCTCCATCACGCAAGTTTTCCGAGGGACAGGAATTTATAATTTCAAACACTTTAATATTTTCTACATTCGTAACTACACAATATTCGAACATTCGGACTCATCTAGAAAGTAAGAAATGACGATTTTCTGCTATATTTCGTCTGTGGAGCATCCGTCTTGATGGTCCAACAATAATCGGCCAGCATAGTAGGATTCCATTTGCCTTGATATCTGTTTTCCATTGCTGAAATCTCCTGAGTTAGCTCATTTGGTTTTATTTTACAATGGACAAATGGACGAAAAAAACGTTATTAAAAAATATTATTTAAATCCATTAATTTAAATTGAAATAAAAAAAACTGTTGGTGATGGAGAAATTTCGAATACATATTTGAAAACACGATAAATAACTGCATTAAGTACAACTATTGGTACTCATGAGACAAAAATCATGTTGACCGGTGTTATCACTGCACCTCCTTTTCTGAACAGCAGTCTAATTAGTAATCAACTGATTTGCCGTTTACTTGATAAAAATCCATTGTAATATTAACTTACTTACTCATGGTTCATGGCCGCGCGGACATAAGCTCTTCATAAATCCCTATCCTGAGCTAATGTTTTCCAATCATTTCCTGTATAATCTACTTCCCTCAAATCATAGTTAATGTTATTCTCCCACCTCATTCTTGATCTACCACCTGGGCGTTTTTCCTCTGGTTTTCCTACAAGAAGCTTCCATGCACGTCTTTCATTCCCATTTGTGCCACATGTCCTGCCCATCACAGTCTACGAGACTTAACTGTTCTAATTATATCTGGCTTTCCATAAAGACCAGGTAATTCATTGTTACGCAGTCTTCTCCATTCACCTGTCTGTTCATCTCTCTTTGGTCCAAGAATTTTCCTAAGTATTTTATTCTCGGCCGCGGTGGACTAGTGGTTATGCTCCTTGCCTCTGGTCCCAAGGGTCGCGGGTTCAAACCCGGCCGGGGTCGATGGATTTTTTAGGACGGAAAAATCTAAGGAGCAAGTCCTCCGGGAGGGACTTTAAGCCGTGGGTCCCGAGTCTGAAGATTTTCAGGCTAGTAAAAAATCCTTAAGCCTGAATGAAAAGGCCTCTAAGCAAAATTTACCGAATTTTCCCGTCCTAGTACTACCTTGGTTTCCTAGATGTCAGTATGAGGCGGAACGCTGACCATGGACCACTCAAAATTACATCTATACGAAAACAAGTGTAACTAAATTAGTATGGTTCAAATTCTTCCCTGTAGGGGGAGAGCGCCTAAATCTCTGTAAAGGGAAAACATGGGCTTAAAATACAATACTTTATTCTCAAATGCTCGTAATCTCCTTTCCTCCCTTAAAGTAAGAGTCCATGTTTCGCACTCATATAATATAACTGGTAGAATAACAGTTCTATATATTTTCAGTTTAACGTTTTTTGAAAGGAGTTGCGACATCAAGAATCTCTGCAATGCATAATAGCACGCATTTCCAGAATTGAGCCTGTTTTTAATTTCCTAGTGCATCTCATTCCTATTTGTGATTATTGTTCCTAGATATTTGAATTCAGCCACTTCCTCAATATTTCCCTCATTTGTCATTAGCTGTCCATTTACATTATATAATGTATTTCTATGTGTGGCCATATATTTAGTTTTATTGATATTTACTTCCAATGACATAAATTATATATCTATTTTTTCTGAAGAACTTTCGTAATAGTATTAAAGTAAATTCGTGACAAACTTTTTAATCACTCACCCATGCTGCATCCAATGCATTTGAAATTCCATTTATAAACAGTCAACCCTTGACACTTTTCATGGAACCACAGATCACATTGTATCCGTTCACCATTAGTGTCGACGAATATCTACTCAAAAATGTTCTTCAAACACAAACAAGTATTAAATCTAACAACTGCTAACATGAATGAAAATACTTCCTCTACAAGTTAAAATAGATGGACAGGTGGAAAGCTCTGCGGCCATCACTTTAAGTGTATGCGGTGAGCGATCCATTTCAGTTCTCCTTTATAGGTGAACCACGGGTATTTAAATAATATATACAAATTGATTAAGATATATTTCAAAAAATATATATAACTAGCTAATGCCCGGCGTGCGCTGCTAGGCCTAAATAAATGAAAATTAATGCGCTTTTATGTTTAGTTGAATAAATGAAAGGAAAAATAATCATAAATTTGTATTTTTTTACATACCCCGTGCCGATTACTCGGCGTTGCCTGTGAATCAATTTATCCCAATCTTCTTGGCATAAATGAGCTGAAAGACAAAAATTATTGTACTTCCTATGATTAGTTGAATAAGTAAAATGAAAAATAATTATAAATTTATATCGCAGTTATTTAAGATTCCCCGTGCTGATTACCCGGTGTTGCCCGGGAATCTACTTATCTCGATCTTCTTGGTATAAATGAGCTAAAAGACAAAATTCGTTATTGTGAGTTATCCGTAAATGGACTCTTACTTTAAAGGAGGAAAGGAGATTACAAGTATTTGAGAATAAAGTATTTAGGAAAAATTTTGGACCAAAGGGAGATGAACAGACAGGTGAATGGAGAATAATACATAACAATGAACTACATGGTCTTTATAGGAAGCCAGATATAATAAGAACAGTTAAGTCTCGTAGACTGCGATGGGCAGGACATGTTGCACGTATGGGGAATGAAAGACTTGCATGGAAGCTTCTTGTAGGAAAACCAGAGGGAAAACGCCCAGTTGGTAGACCAAGAATGAGGTGGGAGAATAATATTAACTATGATTTGAGGGAAATAGATTGTACAGGGAATGATTGGAAAGCATTAGCTCAGGATAGGGATGTATGGAGAGCTTATGTCCGCGCGGCCTTGAACCTACGGGTTTGATAGTGCCAGTGAGTAAGTAAGTAAGTAAGTAAGTAAGTAAGTAAGTAAGGGAGTTATCCGTAAAAGAAAACCCGCCATGTGCTGCTATGCTTGCACAGGAATCTACGTACTTGTCTCCATCTTCTTGGCATCAATGAAAAACAAAAATGGTTTAGGCAGCGTAAGCCATTTAAGCGCCAAAAAGCTACTTTTTCACGTTTTGCACAATAAAGAGCTATATTTAAGGGTATAGGAATTGAGTATCACAACTCTCTTATAGCCTATGTTCATCCCGGGAATCTCCTGAACATTTTGCAAAAAGCCCCATCACAATCGGATCAACGGTACGGCCGCGCACAAAGTACAACAAACAAACAACCATACATTTTTATATATCTACTACAAAAAATAAAATAAAATAGACCCATGGAACGCTGCTATCGCAAATATGAAAACACAGCAAGAAAGTAGACTTTCTATCCAACCTGTATGTTGAATAGTTCCTGTTGTTGAATTTTTCTCTATCCATGAGGTGAGTTTCCGTTATGAGTGCTATGGGAATTTTATTTTTGTTTATGTACGAGTAAATACGTACTTGAGTTTAAATTATATACGCTTTCAAATTGGTATTATATATAACTTAAAATAATAATAGTTTAAAAAACTAAAACAACACGCTTTATTAGAAAACCGAATTAAAAAATGAAAAATAATTTTAATTTCCAACACACTTGGGATAAAATTAAAGTGATCAACAAAAAACTCATCTCGAACACATCTCGAATAAAACTAGAGTTATCTACAAAAAATAATTTTACCATAAAAAGCGTGGGGTGCTCTATATCAAATAATATATTTGATACTAAACAGATATTGGTAAAAGTAAAGTCTATAAGAAGAAAACGTAAAAACCATTAAAATCATCCCACACTTTTGATGGTAAAATTATGTTTTTTGTAGATAACTCTAGTTTTATTCTAGATGTGTTGGAGATGATTTTTTTTTTGTTGACCACTTTAATTTTATCCCAAGCGTGTTGGAAATTATAATTATTTTTCATTTCTTAGTTTGGTTTTCTAATAAAGGGGGGGGTTTAATTTTTTAAAACTATTATTTATTTTTGGTTTTTTAGTTTGGTTTTCTGATAAAGTGTGTTGTTTTAGTTTTTTAAACTATTATTTATTATTTTAAATTTTTAGTTTAATTGATTGTCATAAACCGGAATCCCATGAAATTTAATTGCTTAATACTCTTATAAAAAATCCTCCCGGCCGGATTTGAACCAGCGACCTATGGATTACTGAAATTATATACCACTACAGGCCACCGCTCTACGAACTGAGCTCTTACGACTGACTAAAAAGTCGATAAGTCCGCAACTTATTATACCGGTTTTTATTTTTTTTATTTTCTGATGATTCTGACCAGGATTTTAGAAAAAAAATGATGAAATTATTATATTGTCATGAATCCTTTACAAGTATACAAAGTTTCAAGTCGATCCAATGTTTTTAAGTGGGTGAAAATCGTGTTAAAATATTCCGTTACATAGATGGATTGACAGATACAGGTCAAGCTAATATAAAATACACAAAAAGTGTTGAATCATACAAATTTACAATCAAGTTAATCACTCTTTTATAAACAATTGTAAGTTTATACAAACGTGAATTCATGGAAATCAATTGTATGAAAACGATTTTCTGGTTTGGCGGTTCTTTGTTTAATCAAAAATGTTCATTGTGAAGATTAAATCAAACCAAATTGAGAGTAAAATTCAAGTGTGTAGCGATAAAGAGAACAAACAACTGAACTGACGATCAAGAGGCCATCTATTAAACAACTTCTCTTTTTCAATCAAATTCAGACAATTCTCACATTACAAAACAAGTGTATTTGTTTTACCAAAAAGGGAAAAGACTGTCGGTATAAAATGATGAAAAGCAATCCATTCAGTTTATTTTATCTTTATCGTATCGGTAACAGGAATGTTATGATGAATGTTTTTATTACATTCTTACCTACAGACGCTTCAAGATCTAATGTCAATTCGTAGAGACGTTTACATGCAACCAGTAGTCTGTGTATTTCTATTGTTCAAAACGTGAAACATTGTGAATATCTTAGTACGACGTTGAAAATGAACGGAAAGTGGAAGAAACATATTGATACAGCATTATTCAAAGGGAGGAGACAACTTAATAGTATTCTAAGTATTCTGGGTAGAGTGCCTGATATTCCAGTTAGTACGTTAGAAAAAATGTATGGAGCGATGGTGAGGCCAGTAATGCACTATGGTAGTGAGATTTGGGGTTTTCAAAGAACGGAAATACTAAATAAGATATATAAGCATTTTCTAAAATATATTACAGGACTTAGTAAGGCCGTTTCTAACTGTGGAATTTTATATGAATTTGGGTAATTTCAGGACGACATAAACTGCAAAATTCGTGTACTCAAGTACTGGTTGCGGCTAATCCAAGGTGAACAAACAATGCTCAGAGCAATTTGTTACGATCACCAAATTAGGAACGCAAATGTGAAATTCTGGGCAGACGAGGTTAGGAGAGAACTCCAAAAGATTGGGATGGGTTGGGTATGGAAAAAAGGGACTGAAAATTGCAAGAATGTGTAGAGAAAAATAAGAAGGAGGTACTTAGATATAAACCGACAAAATATTTTGGCCGAATGTGCGGGAAAACGATTACCGTTTTTACAAAGAGACCTAAAACAATGTAATTACGTAGACTTTCACGGCCGGAGTTGCTATGATGATCTTGAAGAAGATTTTCGGGCTGTAGGCCGTGGTCGTGAGGCTTGTAGTACCCCGACGTTTCGCCAGAGACTGCGCCTGGCATCCTCAAGGGTTGTAAGATTAGCTCTTTGAACGCTTAAATGGCTTACGCTGCCTAAACCGTAACAAGTACACAACATTAATGTACACAGAATTGAATATCTCAAAAAGCTCTACAAGAAAGTCCACAATAGCATATATTTATCTCTTACGGATAACTCACGATAACCATTTTTGTCTTTCATTGATACTAAGAAGATCGAGACAAGTACGTAGATTCCCGGGCAACACCGGGTAATCAGTACGGGGAATCTTAAAATAATTACGATATACACTTATAATTATTTTTCATTTTACTTATTCAACTAGTTATAAGAAATACATTAATTGTTGTCTTTCATCTCATTTATGTCAAGAAGATCGGGATAAGTAGATTCCCGAGCAACGCCGAGCAATCAGCACGGGTATCAAAAAATATAATTTTAAAATTATTTTTCTTTCACTTATTCAACTAAACATAAAATCACATTAATTTTAATTTATTTAGGCGTAGTAGCGCACGCCAGGTATTAGCTGGTCTTTTATAAATTTAGATAGATCATCGGTTGATTAATGTCTTTTACATCGTCCGATTCCTATTAGCCAATTTTGTCCGTCCATCCAATCTCCTGGTTGTAGATGTTTCTCCTTCATATATAAACATATTCCCTGACTCCAGGAGGTTTTTTAGGTCTTCCTCTGCCTCGTCTTCCCTCAGGTTTCCATTCCAAAACAGATTTTGGTAGTCGATCCTCTTCCATTCGCTGGACATGTCCGTACCATCTTAATTGCTGAGTTTTAATATAATCTAAAATAGTGTCTTCAATCTTCATTTTCTCCCTTATAACTGAGTTCCTAATTTTTTCTCTTCTTGAAATTCTTGCGTCCTTTCTTATAAAATCCATTCCCGTTGCCAAAATGTACTTATTTGTTTTTGTTGTTAATGGCCAAAGTTCTGCTCCATAAGTAATGATGCTTTTAACAATTGTATGATATTTATTCATTTTATTTTTATTACTTCTATTTTTATCCCACAATATTCCATTGAGGCAAGCAATTGCAAATTTTCCTTTATTATTTCTATTTCTTATTTCCTCTTCATAACTCCCATTTTTATTTATTTTAATTCCTAAATATGTGATCTCACTACAAGATTTTATTGCTTCTCCAGTGTCCAAAATTAAATTTTGTTCTGTTTATAAATTTTAATTATTTTTTTAGAAGTTGGTATGATCAGAATCGCTGTAATACGTAGTAACACGTGTTTCCATAATTGAGCCTATGGGCACGAATGTTACTAAAGAACATCTCGTGTTTTGTTGCTTATATTGAAGACTGGAGACATCATTTAAAAGACAGAAAAAACACAAGGGAATGAAGACAGTGAACAAGTAATTTCCTAAGTAACGGTTAAGTAAATACACTCCCGGCAACTTGAAAAGGTATCTAGAATAAAGAAGAGCACGGGGATGAGAAACAAGGTGGACAATTCTCAATGGAATAGAGCACTCACCTCGGATGCGAGGGAATAGAATTTTCCAGAGGTTCCTGAATGATGCAAGTAGACACTGCTCAATCTCTACTACACTCAATCTCTAGTTAACAACACTTTTAAATAATTAATATGAATTTATTCCCATTTGATTAAGTTTCACAGCTGAAATTCTTTGAGGATTTTCCTTTAAGTACAAACATTAATAATGTACGCGACATACTCTAGGAGGGATTGTTCTCCCTCAAGAACTTAACATTCTACGAACAGGCATTTTGTATGTTCCACAATCTGCCACTAGAGTCACACTGATTTTGCCACCTAACCACACCGTCCGTTAGATAAATTCACAGTGAAATATTAATACTTAATACACATTACTTACTTACTTACTCACTGGCACTATCGAACCCGTAGGTTCATGGCCGCGCGGACATAAGCTCTCCATACGTCCCTATCCTGAGCTAATGCTTTCCAATAGTTCCCTGTATAATCTAATTCCCTCAAATCATACTTAATGTTGTTCTCCCACCTCATTCTTGGTCTACCAACTGGGCGTTTTCCTTCTGGTTTCCCTACAAGAAGCTTCTATGCACGTCTTTCATTCTCCATACGCGCAACATGTCCTGCCCATCGCAGTCTACGAGACTTAACTGTTCTTATTATATCTGGCTTCCTATAAAGACCATGTAGTTCATTGTTATGTAGTCTTCTCCATTCAATTGTCTGTTCAGCTCTCTTTGGTCCAAAAATTTTCCTAAGAACTTTATTCTCAAAACCTCGCAATATCATTTCCTCCTTTAAAGTAAGAGTCCATGTTTCGCACCCATCTAATATAACTGGTAGAACAATAGTTTTATATATTTTCAGTTTATCAGCGATATTAGGCAATATATTTTATGAGTGCCTGCAGAAAATCTATGAAACTAGAAACATTTTGACCATCAAAAGACATTTCATTTAACTTCTTCTTTCATCACTGAAATGTTTTATATGACATACGTAGTATTAAATATTATAATGGTTTCCAAGTTTTTAAAGTTTTTATTAAAAATACGAAGTAAAACTGTGGAGAAGGTAGTGAGTGAAGTGGGACGACCAGATGTTGCTGTTACTTGCACTCAGTTTCTTAACCTAATTTCATTTCCTGGAAGCTGCATGACGTAAGTTAGCAACAATGTGGGAGTGAAGTTTGATAACGCGAAGTTAGCAGTTTGAACTTTCAGTAAGATGTTCAAAAATTCATACTGACAGAGGCCTGGAAAAAAAACTACTTTTGAACAGATTTTAAAAATCCTTAGAAGAAAATGTGTCTTTAGTATTCTGAAAGAGTAAAATGTGTAACATTTGGAATTCCTTTTTTGTTGTAAAGCTAGAGTCCATTAGGAAGTTGGCAAAGGGGGATGGGGTCAGATAATATGTCGGCAAAATTCTGTCTCATCGTGTCATGAAAAGGAATGTGGATTAGTCTGACGTAGCAAGACAAAAAAAGAACTTCCATTTTTACCATCAAAATGTAATAGTTAATAACATTTCCTATAAGATTATAATACAGCGTGTCCCAAAAATTGATATATACACTCTTCTTCTTCTTCTACTACAAGGTTTAGGCTATGCAGCCTGTCCCGACGAAGTTAATAGTGGAGTCCATCTTCTGCGTGGTCGGCCAACATCTCTTGTTCCTCTGGGATTATACAGGAAGGTTCTTTTTGGTATTCTTTCGTTGTTCATTCTCATTAAGTGTTCTGTCCATTTCTTATTATTTTCGCTGATTTTATCTTCAATTTTATATATATTTAATTCTTCTCGTATAGTTTCATTATTTATTCTATCCGCTCTTGTGCATCCTTTCACATTACGTAAAAACAGCATTTCCGCAGTCTGTATCCTGCTTTTATCCCTTGATTTCATTATCCAATTTTCACTTCCATACAACAACAAAGGAACAGCCATTGTTTTATATAATTTAAGTTTCGTATCTTTCCTTGTTTTCCGACCTAAGCTTATTTTTATGGTTCCACAAATAGCCTGAAATATACACTCTTTGAATCGTCATTTCTCAGCAACGAAATGAGACAGAAATACAATTTTTGTTGTGTGTGATCCACAAGGCACTGGGAAATTATAGCGACAAGTACATCGATCTTCACGTCTTTATAAACAACAATGGCGGCGAGATTATCATTCGATGAATGTAAGTGGATCCTGAAGTGTTATTGGAAAGTGGAGATTGTTGTTGAAGTGCAACGATGTTGGATGGTTGAATTTGGGACACCACCGCCAACAAGGGTAACAATAACAAGAATCCGAGACAAGTCTGAAGACGATGCATGACTGCAACAGTACACTCGTTATCAGTCGAAGGTCTCTTTCTTTCGCACCAACATTTTAACACATCTTGGACCGTTCCATCGTCTTCAAACCCCGATAAAAACCTCACCCAGAAAAACTGCCCCGGCCGGGGATGGAACCCGGGCCCACTGCGTGACAAGGCAGCACGCTACCTCGAGACCACAGCGGTGGACTAATCAGAATATAATAAACCATGTAAGATCTCTTAGAATTGGTTGGCTTGGATATTTGATAAGAATGGATGATCAGAGACTGGTCAAGAAACTCTATAAATGGAAAGCTATATGAGGCAGAGCTGTTGGAAGACCGAAGATCAGATGGGAGGATGACACAATGAACGATCTAAAGAAAATCAAAGTGACTAACTTGAATATGGCAAGAGACAGATTGGCATGGAGGAGGATTGTTGAGAAGGCCAAAACTTTCACATTTGATGTTGTCGTGTCTTAAGATGATGACGATGAGGTTTTTACTGAAACGAAACCTCGCGAAAACAATACTTACTTACTTACTTACTGGCACTATCGAACCCGTAGGTTCATGGCCGCGCGGACATAAGCTCTCCATACATCCCTATCCTGAGCTAATGCTTTCCAATCATTTCCTGCATAATCTACTTCCCTCAAATCATAGTTAATGTTGTTCTCCCACCTCATTCTTCGTC